>WOVY01003267.1:0-292500 GCA_013436015.1 Rhipicephalus annulatus | reverse complement strand
AGCTTACCTGCACTGGGGGAAAGGGTGAAGGGGCTAAAGAAAATAAAGATAGGAAGAGGTAAGAGAGCATTGTCAGGGTACATGTGCGCCTCTCCATTGCACGCTTACAAGCGGTCACTTAGTCTGGTTGACATTAAAGACATTAAAAAACCCAGCAATCAGCAATGCCCGCGTTGCTCTGCTGGCCTGCGACGAGTAGAGCTATGATCCGAGGATTATCTCTTTGGAAAAGGGTCTATCATCTTGTTTGTTTAGCGTCTCTAAATCATGTCGTGGTTTTGGGACGTAAGAGCTCCTTATTATTATTGTTTCACCTTCGAGAAAACATCCGTTTGAAAGCTTCTGCTGCTTCTTCATCGCGTTTACAGTTCTGAAAGCAGCGGACTGTTTGTTTTTGAGGAATTAGTTATCGTACTTTGCTTTATGTGAAGTGCGTGAAAAAAAAAGAAAGGATGAGATCAAAATTCTCGCAAGGTTCCTTACGCGATCGCCCGAGGTGACTCTAAGGCAAAAGCTATCTTTTTCGTCTCTTCTTATCAGTCGATGCACTGATCCCATAACATGCCCGCCTTCGTGAGCTTTCTCCACATAACGTGGTATTACACTGCCACCAAGACACGAAGCATTCCAAGCTTGCTCTACCTCAACTTGCTTTGCGCTGCCTCCGTGGTCGGCCCCCGTTTGACCAAGCGACGACGTCATGCGACAGTGAACGTCATCCTCACCTCACGATGACGTCACAAATTCTGGTAATCTGTAACGTTATAAACGGCTTTACGTGATGAATTTTTTTGCACCACTCATGTTGACATCACCGACACCAATGGTCAATTTTAGCATTTGATGAGGAATAATCTAAGGCTTTCACCCTGATAAGCGAGAAAATAGAACTGTCTCTTTAGCAATGCTGTATAAGCCTAATTGAAACGACTATATAATGAACAGGATGCACACAAGTGCGTATCTTGTTTATTTGTCGTACAGAGCTATGACTCGTTTGCCTCGTATGATTAAATTTCTTATAACTTTTTCCGTGTTAAGACGTAAACCTAACAAATTTAAATTTGTTTTATTACTCAGAGAGTAATAAAATTTGTTGAGTCCTTGGCACGAATGGAATTGTCGAATTTTCACTCATTTGATAGAATCCTTGGAGTACCCAGAAATTAAATGATTTGTTATACCATACCTTTTGGTTGGAAGAAAATTCATTGTTGCTGCAAAATGAAAGCGTTTAAAGAAATACAACACAGAAAAAATGTGTAATTTTTGTTGTGTATTACATACAAATGTCAGAATATTTCATCCTACATACATGCTAGGACGCGAGAAAGATTGTATATACTTTCAAGCTGTGTACCTTAGCCCCTCATTGACACTCGTCATTATGAGTGCTCAAGGAAAAGTAAAGAACTAGAGACTCACACTCTATCAAGGCTGCATATATTCCTATTCATTTTCTGGCGACTACTATCACAAGGTTTCTTTGCTAGGTGCTTGCAGAAGCGCGCGCGCGCTTGTATATGTGTGTGCGTGTGCGTGTTTGTGAAATAATGATAATTGCGAAGGTTGAAAGCGCCAAAACTACCTTATAGTACTTATAGTACACCATAGTGGAGGACTTCAGAACAATTTTGGCTACCTGAGTTTTTTAGCATGCATTTAAGTACATGGGTATTCTCGCATTGCGGCCCCATCTAAATGCGGCTGCCATGAACGGTAATTATAGGAAAACCGTATAGCTAGAGCATAACTATTGCATGCGCACATTATTTCTGCTTTAGCTATATTCAGCCACCTCTATTCCCCAACTTTCTCCTCTACCAGCGCTTAGCGGCCTGCTATAGTCTGATATGATCCCAATTTTTTTTCATCTAAGTTAATTAACAGCTCTCTTTAGCATATTAGCGTTGAATGAAATGAAGCTTTGCCGCAAATTATTTCTATTACACTGAGTATTTGTGTCTATGCAATAACAATGACAAGTAGTACGTAATCGTCTTATTTCACTTTATTTTCACACCGACTGTGCTGTTGTTGTCAACGTTTAACTTTACACAAAAAATCATCTCAAAGATATTTCCTGTTTCGGCGCGCGCATTGCAGGTCACACCATTATCACCACTATGGGCACGGCGATGACTACGGTGGTCACGGAGGACATGGCGACTACAGCGGGTGGTGGTGACATTGTTCACTGTCGCCCCCCCCCCCATAACATACCCCCAGTCGTTCACAAAAAAATGCATGACTACTTTTTTAAGCTAGGTGCGGCATTTCCAAATACGCAAACTCAACTAACGAACCATACTCGCAGCTGTATTGTATTATGCGCACTCATGCAGGTATATTAAGATAAGGTTAAAGTTCGAAACATTCGACAAGACCTAGTGAGAAAAATCAGCTTGAGTGAACTGAATTGACTCGACCAAAGAAGACGACATTGTCACTGTCTTCTATAAAGCCCACACGCAGTGTTCGTAATGAGGAAAGTACGTAGAAATGTTTCCGCCGGAGTTTAAAGAGGAACAGCAGTGCAGGATGAACAAAAATGAAAACGACGTTGTGAGTATTCAGAGGACAACAAAGACGGCAGCAAAGAATGATTGAGTGTATTTACTAGACACACGCCTGTTTTGTAAAGAGGTAATGAGATGTACGGTATACTCGACCCGTGATGGATTCCTAGAAGAGATTGTTTTCAATAAGATGGTGTTATCCGCAGTATAAAACCCTGTTTCTGTTGCTGTAGTCTGCTCCAGTTGTTTTTATTACTTTTTTATTATGGAGGACGTTGCTCCCACTTATATTGGTGTCGCACGGCCACTTTTGATCGCGATCGGGCCTGCTTCAGAAGGAGTTAAATGGCCAAGGGGCCAGGAAAACAGGGTGGAAAAACACAGACTTCCAACTGGTCTTTATTTTGAAGAACACACGAAACATACAACTCTCGGACACAATCTTGACACTCCTATTTGCACATATCAAACCACAGTCGTTGAAGGACAAGTATCCTCTTTGAGAGAGATTAAGTGCGTTTCTGTATTATGAGAGGCGATTGGTGACCGATGTTAGTAAACACTTCCCCCTGATCGAAAGCTGGCTTGCACGTTACTAACGTAGGATAACATCTTATTACATGAGTTAAATGGAACTGTGACGGCAAAGCAGTGTGGCTTTGTTTAATGAGCAAAGCAAAATTAATCATTCGACTTTATGTGCCACAACCATGGATACGCTCACATGACATGTCGTATGAAGGACTGCTATTTATTTAGAGCACCCTGGATTTTTTAACATGTTCTCACGTCTAAGTGCACATTGCATGGGACTTTGTTTGAATGTAACACAATGAAAGTCTGAACATTTAAAGACCATCCACGCGACTGCCGCGCTCTAATGGTCTAAGTTGACTTCGCGGTGGATTTTATTTCACCCTGGCCACACGGCATGCGGTGAAATGTGGTACTCATGCTTAAATTATAAAAAGTTGTACTGTAGTTATTACTAAGCAAAAAATTAAATGAGTCAGCTACATCTGTGCTGTCAATCTCGTGGTTTGCAGCATTCATCTTTTTGTTACTGGGTCTTACATGCTTTAAGACAGTTAAACGATGCCAAAAGAATGACTCTGGCAAGTCGCTGTTAAAGTATGTATAGCACACCTTTTTCTCGGCGTGAAATTCAGAACGTGAGAAGAAAAAGACGTCTTTTATACCACAAAGTAATGATCCGTTTGAGTGAGTGACACATCCGTCACACTGTACTCGACGTTTTATTCATGAGCATGTCATTCGGCGTCACACATTGGCACAGCAACGCGTGCGCGGAAGTCATCTGTTTGTATATGGGACTGTCATTAAATGTTGGTGGTTTTGCGCTTCACTGCCGGTCTCTCTTCTGTCCGTCAGTACCATCTGAACTTCATGCTCGAAACGAATGCGTAGAGCAAGGTCAAATAATGTTACACCATTCTTAATGCACGAAGAGCATCATTCTTAATAAACAATCAGAGTTCAGTAGTGGTTACGTCTATGCTTCCTTGTGTGGCCATTGGCTCGGCTATGGTGCTTACGGGCAACTTTGCGATCTCGACGATGAGTAGGAATGGTTGTCTTATGGACCTTGGGGACACTTTGGTGTGGATGGAGCCACTCCTCGTACCTGCGCAGAGAAATTATTTAGGTGTTATACTGCACGCTTTCCCGAAGAAAAATTGTAGCCTTGTAAATGATTCCTATGCGATTCAACAGACGTATACGTACAGTATACACATATTTGCATTGCAAACTGGTATTATTGAAGGAATATCTGACGACGATATCCCGATATGCCACCTACCATTGTCATGTTCTACTTCGAAAAAAGTCCTTTGAAAGCAAAATCATTGGCTTTGAGAAATCGAACGACGCTGGCGTTATGACATAGCTTGCACATGAGTTCACATCATTTTCAGAATTTGCCTCTGATCCATCGGCACACATAAACGACCCCTTGATAAAGTCTAAGGAAATAATACACGACCGCATTACCAAATGTATAACGTCAAAAACTAGGAAACCAAGAAAATACAGCCCATGGATAGCGCGCGAGGTCATACATGCCAAAATGAAAGTTAAAAGATTACGTCGTTCACTGAAGTAGACAGAAATTCAATCAGTCCAGAAATATTAGCTGATAAGCGCCATGCAAGAGTTGAAACAAAAGGTGAACTAGTCATGGAAAGCCTTGCCGTGGTGGTCTAGTAGCTAAGGTACTCGGCTGCTGACCCGCAGGACGCGGGATCAAATCTCAGCTGCGGCGGCTGCATTTCCAATGAAGGTGGAAATGTTGTAGGCCCGTATGCTCAGAATTGGGTGCACGTTAAAAAACCCCAGGTGGTCAAAATTTTCGGACCCTTCCACTACGGCGTCTCTCATAAGCATATAGTGGTTTTGGGATATTAAACCCCCCATATCAATCAATCAATCAACCAGTCATGGAAACAATAATTTAATACTATCCTACCAGATTTCTTTAAAAAATAATCCACAGAGATTTTAGAATAACCTTCATGCACGCAATACTTTGACGCCAGAACGCATGCACTCACGATAAAAATGTCGTGCAGGCTGATGCATTCACCAAGTACTTTCAATCTGTATTTACTACAGATAACGGGTTTCTTCCATCGGTTGTTTCTACGGGATCCATCATCGACCCACTTACCATATCTGACTCGGGAAATCTTTAGCCTTCTACTTGGATTAGACACGAAAAAATCAAGCGGCCCTGCCATAAATTCCTGAAACAATACGCGGAATGTTGCAGCAGATACGTTGCTATTATCTACCCTCTTTCACTATAAACCGCACGTGTGCCAAATGACTGGAGGAAAGAAAATGTGGTACCAATTCATAAATCAGGTGACATAAACTCTCCTTCTAACTGTCGACTCATATCTCTTGCTATAGTACACCATGCAAGATCTTACACCATACAATTTTAAATCACCTGACAGTATATCTTGAAGGAAATCGCACACTAACACCTAGCCAGCACGGGTTTAGACGCGGGATGTCAACAGTGACACAATTAACGGAAGTTGTTCAGGACCTCATACAGATAATTGACAATCGCAGTCAAACAAATATATTCCTGGACTTCAGCAAAGCTTTTGATCCCGTGTGTCGCAACAAGTTAATTATAAAACAAGAGACAATAATTGGCACGGGAAACCTTTCCGCTTCGATTTGTAATTTTTTCCCAGCGTTCGCAAACCGTTCATCCCAATGAAGCATCATCCGACACTGTTCCCATCTCGTCTGGTGTGCCACGGGGCTCAGTCTTGGGGCCCTTACTGTTTTTATTTATAAAAATGACATCATCACTAACACGGAATGCAAGATAAAGATCTTCGCAGACGACTACATTATCTATAAAGAAGTAGTATTGTCTTATGAAGACCACCTCACCTTCAGGAGACAACGTGATAAACACCTGGTGTGAATAATGGCAAATGTCTATCAATACCAGTAAATCTGTGTCAATGACGGTGACGAAAAAAATCCGTTGGAATTTACTTACTCATTTAGTGACACTGAAACAACTAAAGTTTATGGACACAAATAACTAGGACGCTCTCTAGCGTCCGACCTTAAGTGGAACAATCACACATCCTCAAAAGCCACCAGTAAGTTGTTCTTTCTGAAAGTGTGCTTCAAGTCTGATTCCCCTCCTATCAAACTTCTCAGTTACACAACCTTTGTGTGACCAATGCTAAAATGTGGTAGCACCATTTGGTTCCCTCACAATATTCCTAACGTAAATCAACTAGAAAAAAATTCAAAGAAAAGTGGTAAGGTTCATACATGACAAATACAAACGTACTGACTCACCCACTGAACTTCAAGCACCCTCCGGTTTAGACACACCGACAGTCAGAGCAAAACAAGCTCGTTTGAAATTCATGCATAACCGTGTGCACAACTGCTTCATCATAACTTTTTCCAAATATATCACCTTCTCTAGATCTCAGATATAGCGAAATAAACACGATAAAATGTTAACTGAATACTTTTGCAACTCTAACTCATTTTGAATTCTTTCTGTTGTATAAGATTGTAATAACCTTGATTCTTCCGCTGTATATGCTAATGTTGTATTAGAGAGAATAACACTTCTTTGTATGAAATGTCATTGTACTCTGCACTGCGTGTATTATGTAGCAATCGCGTTATCAGTATGTACACCTGCTTCGTTCTCCAAGTGAGACTGGCAGTATTAAAAATAAGTAAATAAATAAATAAATAAATAATCGTAAAGAATTGCTGAAGCAATCTGATGGGTATTGCTGTGCCTTTCTTGGATCACCACGAAAGGGGATATGTACAAATGTCATGCCAACTGCGCATTGTCACTGCATTTTCGTTATTATTCATAGAAAACAGATACATCTGGGCTCGTTCTTCCTGTTGAGTATCACACATCGAGTACAAGTGCAACGATTTGGAGGCACTCGAACAGAAAGGAAACGAACGCAGCGAACTTTGATTCTCGGTTAGCTTGTTTATTTTTTCGTTATTACTTATTCTATTATTTTACTCACCGTAAAACTCAGAAATGGGATTTAGAAGTATAGCAGCTTGGGCTAGTTGGTATGGCATGACCATTGTTATAGCGCGAGAACAAAACGACGACACAAAGACAAGAAGGACACGAAGGACATGCGCTGTTTGCGGCATATTCTCTTTGTGCCATATGGTTTTTGTCACATGGTTACTGTCTCCTCTATATATTTTCGCGCTCTGCGCAATAAACTCAGCTGGAAGTTAGCGCCCGTGTCCTTCGTGTCCTTCTTGTCTCTGTGTCGTCGTTTTGTTCTCGCACTATAACTATCGTCATGAGAAATGGGGTAGCAATGCACTCTTTCCCTCAGAACAGCCACCTACGTTTAATAGCGGACCACTCATTATAAAATGAGCGAGGCATACACTCAAGCGTGCAAGAGTATTCTCTGTCAAGTGCATTGGATCACAATTCACAGGACATAAAGCAAAATGAATGACTACGAGAACTAACTTGCAGCGCACGCGTAACGCACTGCACCAACCGCGCTGCATTTCGGGCCCAAAGTGCCACCTTCATGGCATATTTGAGGGTGGTGACACTTCTGAACACTTCAGAAGTGTCACCACGCTCAGGGTCGCTTCAGAAGTGTCCATAGTTGTCGTATATCATATGTATAATATATATATATATATATATATATATATATATATATATATATATATATATATATATATATATATATATATATATATATATATATATATATATATATATATAAGCTTGCGCATTTATTCTTATAAGGATGTGCTTGCTGAAGAACCTGCAAAATGTTGAAACACTTTTGTTGTTTATTCAGCCCTGCTCAGTTAAAAACAAGTAAACAAGTTAAATGCATAGAGACGTTGAGTAAATTTCAGCAGACCTAATACGTCTGAGCAAATAACAAACAACACTTCTAGGACGACTGCCCAGGCCAATACAAGGTCACCACGCGCACATTTTCCCAGAACTTCTGGTCACTGGTGGAATACAAAATGGCGGCAATAGAGACGCGTCCATCCGCCAACTGAAGTCTTCGTCCCCTAAATATTCACTTACGGTGTAGGGAGGAAGTAATGAACGGGGTAGTAAAAAGTCTCCTCGACGGGAATAGGCAGGAACATGGGCTGCAGCCAGAACCCTCCATTGGTCGCGGCAGCCAGGGCCGCCTTGAGCAGCTTGCCCTGCAGGCTGGGCTGTACCAGCAACAGGAGCAACAGCGCCCGCGACCACTGGCCCCGCATCGTCGACTCGACAAGCCTACAATAGCATGTGTTTACCTGACGAACAGCAACATATCGCAGCACTGAACCAGTTCATTTCGATCAAAAGTACGTAACGCATTTTCTGACAGTGTCGCCAATCGTTAAAATGACCACTTGACTTCCTCGCAGTGATGTAACTGGATCCACCATTTCGCGGAGCCACTGATGTTACGCAAGTCTAACGGATCAATTCATGACCATTATATACAACATGTCTCATACACGACTGCAAGAGATAACGACTACTGTATGAGTAACAGTGAGCGATATGTTATATGTGCTACGTTCTTCTGTTTTGCAGCTCTCTGCTTGCAAAATATATACATTAAACCCCCCCCCCCTTTTTTTTCAATATATAGCAGGTACAGTTGCATGTAAACGAGATAGACATCAGCCGGGTTGGTCGCAGGGCAGGGGTTGTAGTGGTAATGGAGACAGGGCAGGGGTGGTAGTGGTCGCTCCACAATGTACCACAGTCTCCACGAACCTTTCTCCTTCCCTCCCAACTTCGAGCATTTCCTGAAACGCGCCAAAGATGAAAGCAAGCCCAACGAAGGAAAAGCTTCTTCAATCTAAATATATTTTTCAATTCTTCACTTCATGCATTCTCTGTCCAACTTGTTGAGCTGAGATGAATAAGCTATACTTGCCCAATGGTTGTCACTGAGGCCGGGGCTAAAGTTTGCCAGGTATCCACTATGATGTCGTCTGAAAAATTGCAGCTTATTGCTTACGACAGTGTCAGAGATTTTCAATTGCTGGCTCACACTCACACAACAGTCACACAGTGTTCGAAACATATACTTTGAACGGGTCATGTGCCATGTTCTTCCGGTAATCAAGCGCATCGGTGCTTCGGTCACTAACACTTTTCGGGAGTGACAAACGCGCTTTCTCCCGATTGATGTTCGTAGACAGCAGATCCGCACACACAATCCCATGCAAGCACACTCTCAAAAGGCCAAGCTCGTTTTGTATACAAGAAACTTTCTTTTATATTCCTACTGATTATCTATGACCTATACACAAAAATATACGATATGCGTTTAGTCGTTTGGCACACGTTTCAAGGATCCCACTGTGAGAGTGATGTCTGAATACTGAAAAGTGCGATTCCATCACTTCTCGAAAGAACATATGACAGCAACAATCTCCAAATGGTTTCCACTTGCACTTGGTAACATTGAGGTTATTTCGCTTACTTTGACACCGTACTAGTGAGAGCCTCCAACTGAGATTTTAACTCCGTTTTTCGCCGTCTCCAGGATACGACTCCAGAGAGGATGCACCAAGGCGCTCGTCCTTTTATGTGCCAAACGAGAGTGGCCCTCTTTCTGAGTGGACAAGTCCTGTTCTCCCAGGATTCACAAACTCCATGCAAACGACGAAAGACAAGGGCCGCATCTGCGCTAACTGAGAAGAGGTCGCTTGTTCTTTTCTTCCCCTTTTGCAGCGAAGACGGCACAAAGCGAAGAGAATCATGCGATGCGTGGCAGTCAGTGCCTTTCTCGAGGCAACGGCGTGAAAAGACCGCCTAAAAGAAGAAAACTTAAAAAGCGCGAACGACGAAACAGATACAACGGGAATGTTCCGTCTTCGTCGTTTTCTCTAATGATAGACCAACCAAGGTACTGTTACCGCCTAAGGACTTCCTTGCTACTGCGCGACTACACGCACGGCTGCACATTTCTTTCTGCCTCTTCGTACCATTCTACCTCTTGCAGCATGCTTAAAGGCCCAAAAGAGCATAACAACAAGTGGAAATGGTGCATAGTCCAAAGTTACATAGAAAAAAATTTGAAAAACACCCTTGCAGGAACGCGCTCAATGACTCCATGACACCGCGTTGAACATGCATGTTCAACGAGGCGTCATCGCCACGTGCCTACTGCACGCTGCTGAAAGACAAGCGCTAATACTGGATAATTACACTATATATATAGCGTACGTAATGCGTGAAAAGTGATCAATTACTTGTGACATTTTCTTGTAATTTTGTGTTGCAGCTGATCACTCATTAGAAACTGACATTCTGGGAAATTCAGTAACGTTTTCTTGTAATTAATTACCCATAAGCAATCACTTTTTTTCTCACAAAATTCCCCCCTCCCATTTCGTCGGACTGATGGTCCTGTCAGGGCCTATTTATTCGTTTTTTTTTTTTTGGAATAGTATGCAAAGCCTTCCCCGAGCGCTAACAGCAGCGATGCGTCACGCTTCACAAAGGACATGGACTCGATCTATAGCATCGAAGCACTGCGTAACTACGAGCTGATGCTTGAGGTGTTCGAGCGTTATAATACGGCCATGCCATTAGAGAGTGTTCAGCGTGAGCTGAACCCTCAATGAGGAAACGTGGTGGAATCAGCGACGACTACCTTGACAAACAGCTCGTGTTGAAAGTTAACATATAACACTATATCACAGATGCCAAGTAAGCCTCCCAGCCTTCACACAAGCCTCCAGCTAGGCTCTCTATTATCAAGCCTCAGTAGTTCGTTGTAGTTTGATTAAACCTGTGTTATTATGTTACGGAAATAAAGTTTGAAGGAAAGTAAAGCAAAAGTAGTTGATTACATTTCTGTAAACAGTCAGTCACTGCTCTGAGGTCGTAATTGATCGCTGTAGTAAACTACATTTTAAAGGAAGTAATTGCTATCATAATTCATGACTTGACTTTTGTAACGTGTGCAAAGTTTGCTATATAGGCGCAGACATCTTCGGTGTGCGTGTGCAAGTTCAGTGGATGTTTATGGGAGAAAATTGTCGATCGATCTGTCTGCAAGTCACAAACATAAGCTGATTGATTATTGATATGTGGGGTTGAACGACCCAAAACCACCATATGATTATGAGAGACGCCGTAGTGGAGGGCTCTGGTGGTTTGGGGTTCTTAAGCTACCTGGGGTTATTTAACGTGCACCCAAATCTGGGCGCATGGGCCTACAGCATTTTCGCCTCCTTCGAAAATGCAGCCACCGCAGCGGGATTGGATCCCGCGACCTGCGGGTCAGCAGCCGAGCACCTTAGCCACTAGACCACCGCGGCGGTGCTCACAAACATAAGTTGAATAAGTTAACAGTGAAGAGCAGAAAAAAGTGCCTTATTATAAACAATCTTGCACCATTTTTTTCTTTCAGTTTAGCCTGCCATATATATTTAGGGTGGAAAAGAATTATTTTATCATTTTATTTTTAGGTTTCTTTGTCGTTTTCACCTAAGAATGTAAACGGTTTGCCGAAACCACGAGAAGAGACGTGACGTAGTGGGGGGCTCCAGGTTAATTTTGGGCCCGCGCGGGTCTTTAACGTGCACCTAAATTTACGTGCACGTTTCTTTTGACATCTGATACCTATGCGACCACGTAGTGGGAGTCGAGCCCGTGTGCTCATGCTTGTTATTGCAGCACTATAGAGGTCACCCCGGTGGGTTTATGGCTTCGAATGAACGTTCAGATTTTTTTTAAATGGCCCACCTGGTACTATAGCGACCACGAATGGCAGCCCGCACGTGTGGTTCTATCGTGCTGCACTAACAGCTATATCTAAACTAGGTCCGTAGCCAGGAATTATTTTCGAGGAGGCAGGGGGCACTTGTTAAAGGCATTGAACAAACCCTACTTTCATTATTTATTCTCGGCAAAACACCCCACTTCATCCGATTGTTTTTTTAGGGGGGGGGGGGCGGGGGCTAGGGCTTTTTTTTTTACACCCTGGCTACAGGCCTAATTTAAACAAAAGAGCATGAACCATCGTACGTGAACAAAACCACATGACAGCGCAATGACATAAAGTATAGGCCCTTTCACTGTTTACAAACACACGCGCTTGATGACATCCAGTTTCGTCCACCGATGTGCCTTAATAGCATTGGTGGGCAAGAAGAGCTTTAGAAAATATCCCGCTCATTTTCTACACTTTTCTTGCCTTAGTTGGCATATAATCAATAGATGTTCTTTTGAGCTACATCAAAACTATAAGAGATTCTCTTGAACTTAACGCGCGTTCTTTTATGTGAAAAACTAATGAGACTTTCCCTTCTCTTAAAAAAAGAAAAAAAACTTGAAAACGTACTTTCAGTTTCGACATTAGGAGCTGGTAAATGAGGTGACCGGAAGTTTCTTGGAGGACAACGCTTCTGAGCTCGAAACCGTCTATATACCTTCATTTCGTGTTGTTTCGTTTCACTATTCTGGTAATCATCTTGTATCATTAGACTACATGGATAAAACATGGAAGTTGTTGGCTCCCTAAGCGGCCATATTTCATGTCCCCAAAACGGCAAGTTGTTGATTCGTCAAATGCCCGTGTATATTTGTGTTTGAGTTCAAGTTAAAAAACACCAGGTGGTCAAAATTATGACGGAGAGTTCTCCACGGCGACCTGTTAATAGTCGTATCACTGTTTCAACTTATAAAATTCCATTATTGTTTCAACCAACTGATGCCCGCTGCTGCTCTGGGGCAACAACCACCAAAATACATTTTCCCCCCACGCACACCCTGCCGCATCATACGTCTAGCACTATATACGTAGTAGAAGACTACTACCAGGGTCTTGAGCTTTAAAAAAAATATGTATAGATAGATGCATCGCCTCTTTTTAGTTTTTCATTCCAGCGTCTTACAAGCGGTAAAACGAGATCTGCACGCGGAGTAAGCTTATTCAACTACAGTAGAATATAAAGCTACTGCTGCATCCATTAGACTTCAAATAGCTCAGAAGACCTGAAATCTTACCGCCAAAAGAGTTGTTGCTCAGGAGCAACAGCGGACATAAAAGTAGATGCAAGCAGATATAAGAAGACACGCTTTCAGTAATTTTACAGCATGCAGAGCTGTTATTTTTGAGGTTTTCCGTGTGGCGTAGGAATAAAACTGCGATCGTCGTGGACTGGCGCACGCTCTCTTCATCCTCTTCTTCTTCGTATGCTTCGCTCCCAGAACCCACGCGCCGATTTGTACGGCGTAGGCGAAGAAGAGGGAGAGAAAATATTTATAGTGCAAAGCGTGTCAGTTGAAGTGAGAGGGTCCCTTATTCCAGGAACTCTCCGGACTGGACCAACCACCGGGCTCGAGCGATGAGTTGACGCTGGTCGACCAGGTCCGGCTGGGAGATCGCAGCCTCCCACGCTTCACTATAGTGGCGTTGGGTCAGCATATGTTGCTGCTGCTTGTAGCTTTGGGACGCTTACTTTGTACTGCAGTATAGGAGATGTGTCAGAGTGTCTGCCCCATTTCAGTGAGGGCATAAATAGTTATGCAACGTTGGCCTTATATGGCGCAATAGTACGCGTGGGTGAAAGTGTTGCTTTGAAGGCGCCTATAGTCGAGGAAATATTTTTTTTGCAAAAATGCACGCTCGTCTGTACCCTCTCTTTTATTTCAATGATTCTGAAAAAAAACGTTTTTGTTATGTACAAAACGGGAAAACACATTCTTTTTTTAACTTTTAGGTATTTTTTTCTAAGCTACTCGACTCTTGACCAGTCTCTCAGGGAGAGTGTGAGCCAAAATCATAGGATGTACATCTACATCAAAATCTTGTATGGTGCACAACATCCATTTATGCCCGATTCTAAGCCGCCAATGTTCCAAGGAATTCCACGTGAAGTACTGCCACAGCAGCCTGGAGTTGCTCAAGACCATCAACTCATACTCACCTATATAAATAATTGTATTTTTTAAACGTTATCAGCAGAGTTTTCTTGGTGATCTTCATTGAAACAAAATTTTGGCCATCAAAGGTATTTTAAATGCAGTAACTTCTACGTATTTCGAAAATACTCTAGATGATCAAAATATTATTGCAGAGCTTATCACTCTGGCATGCCTCATAATCACATTGTAGTTCCGGCGAGAAAAAAATCCCTGAATTGAGATTTTTTAGTGAGCTCTGGCAGGTCTCTAGTAGTGTAATTCTTCACAATCTCTATAGCAGTGTATTTCATAGCCAGACTTTACAGATTGCTCAAAAAAAGTTCATAGGTTCGGTGGTCCCTTGTGCTTAATGAAATTTCAGTTTTTCAGAATACTTTGCATAAAAGGGCGCGCGAGCATACCTGCCTGGTCCCCTTCCCCCTATCTGATCTATCCAGAACAGTATTCAAAGCAAAGTTCTTGAACACGAAGCGCCTGCAGGGCACTTATGTTTTCCTTTCATGTGTTTTTCTTCAAACAAACGTCTTTATTTTTCAAACACCTGCCTGCAGTGCAATGAATTTGCGCGCTCTGTTGCAGAGGTACACTTCGTGGTATTTTTTTTTTATTGTAACATGGCTAACCGTGTTGTCGGGCAGATAGAAAGAGGCCCTCCTAAGCTCCACAAACGTTGACAACGCTGGCCGCTTATTTCTATAGAGAACAGGACGAGCTGCGTTTTCATCAGCGACAAAGTCTGTCGGACTCAGGGCAGCTTCGATTCGGGCTTTTAGAAAGAGCAGGGACACACTTTTGCAGAGATCACGCAAATACCCCGTTTGAACCTTTGGACGTACCCTCCTTCAAATCCGCCCCTCACACATTCCCAACAAATCTTCCGAGACCTCTCTAGACCGTGTTGCGGAGTTATCACTCCGGAATTGGAATGAATCCGGAATCATTGCACATTTTCGCGACTTCGGAATGGAATGGGAATGGAAGACAAAGCTTGAAGGAATAAAATGGGAATGGAATCAAGTGTATTTTCCACGGAATGCAAAAGGAATTGAATATCGTCTTTTTCCAAAAATAGAGCGCATTTACGTTGACCTGTTGTTTTTTAAACTCGAAAAATTATTAAGTTAGACCCTCGAATTTAACAATAAAGCAGTAATCTATAGGCTTGGATCATTACATGCATAGTACAACTGTAAGCAACGCATGCCTACTATACTTGTGTCCTTAGACTGTGTTGCTCCGAAATTTTTGTCTATTCTTCTCGTAACCACGGCTGTATGTCAGGTTATCCGTCTTGCGGAACTATATGTGGCGGCATACCCGCCTTACAACTTATAATTTTTCCCCCTTGTTGGCGTCTCAGCCGCCTGCTGTCTCCCGATTTTTCACTGTTTTTTTCTTCTGCCACCGTTGGTGACTCGAAGGCAAATTCGAAAAAGTGCTTCTGTAAGTTGTGATGCGTATGAACACCGGTGCGATGCTTGTATTTACTACAAGCTTTCGTAATTCACCTGGCGTGGAGTCTCACCATATGTTACCCCCCCCCCCCGTTTTTTTTGCAGTATTGCCCCCCCATACCCACAGGGTGCCTTTGCCTGAAACTCTATCGCAAAAGTCAACAGGTAATAGCGCAGCACACATTCGTACACGATGAACTCTGTGAAGTGTTAACTGTGTGAGCGATAATGTGGTACAAGATGAACCCACAGAGATATAATATATACCAAGGGGTGAAGCTCCCTAAGCCGTGGGTCATGCGTCTGCGATGTATGTAATAATAATAATAAGTATTATTATTATTATTATTATTATTATTATTATTATTATTATTATTATTATTATTATTATTATTATTATTATTATTATTATTATTATTATTATTATTATATAGTAGTAGTAGTAGTAGCAGTAGTAGTAGTAGTAGTAGTAGTACGTAGCCACCTCCACGGCCGGACTAGAGGAGCGGCACGCGCTCATACACCCTTTTGAATTGAGCAAGAAACCCGTGCAAATTAATCATAAATAAAAAGATAGTTGTTTTTTATGAAATAACATACAGGGAGGAGTATCGGTGACCTAATCTCCAATAAATTTGTCTTGAATTTGATGCCTGCCAAAAAAAAAGCACAGCATATCCACGGAGTGTATGATGATGAGTGGGACAAAGCGTCCATCAGTCCATCCGTGCTTCCGTTCATCCGCGCGACCGTCCGCGCGTCCATCCATGCGTCCGTTCATCTGTCCGTGCGTCCCTTCGTGAGTTCGCCCATCCATCTGTCAGTCTGTCTGTTCATGCGTCCGTCCGTCCGTACGTCTGCGCGTCTATCATCCATCCGCCCGCCTGCCAGTCTGTCTGTCCGTCCGTCCGTGCTTCCATCTAGTGAACACTCAAAGTACCACCACCTCGCATCCCCTGTTGCACATACCCGCTCTAGAGCTGGTATGCGCCATTGGTGGCTACGTACTACTACATACATACAAGGGATGGACAGACCCACACTTTAAGGAGCTTCGCCCCTTAAAAAACGTATCAGAAGGACGCAATTTGAGCACTATATTACAAGAAAATGTACTCACTGGGCGTAACCTCCTTGATTTTAGCAAGGTTTAGCGAGGCTTGGGCCATAGTGCCATAAACTAGCAGCGGTGAAACGTGGGAACTAGACACGAAGCGCAGGCCGGAAGAGAGTGCGCGCATGCCGCTCTTCTAGTCCGGCCGTGCCACCTCTCGTTTAGTCCTTGGAATGTCCGCTGGATAGTGATACTTCCATATGACGAATATATGATGAAAAGATGCGATATGGCGGTTCTTGGAGTGTTCACTAGATGTACGGACGGATGGACAGACAGATGCACGGACAAACGCACGCATGGACGGACGCACAGACGGATGGATGCACGTACGGACGCATGGATGAACGCATGGATGGACGGAAGAACGAACAGACGGACGGAAGCGTGGATGGACTGACGGACGCTTCGCCCCACTCATCATCATGCATTCCGTGGGTATGCTGTGATTTTATTTTGAAAACAGTGATTTGGGTAGCCAGCCAAAGCAGGCGATCCTACGTAACCAAGGTGGCACCTCCCCCAGTCCCTACGCGACGATTCGTTAAGTCGCCATTTTAGCATTAACTCATTTAGGCTTAAACAATGTTAAAATATCATTCGTTTTATCATGCACTTTTAAAAAAGGCCGGCTTATTCACCCATAACTAAATACTATCTGTTTACTTGTCACAAAAAGCTCTAACCTCCTAGTAAGTGAAAGTAGTAAAATGCTGATTAGTGAAACTTGCTGTTTGCAAAGTAATCCGTGAATAGTTGTGACTCGAATACATTACTGAATTTTTAGTTAACGGGTGTTTCTATGTGCATGTACATTGCCACATCAAGATAATTCAATAACAGAAGTATAGTATATAAGATGATAAGCGAAGTGCAATTGTCCATGAAGATAATTTGTGACCACTATTACTTTATGTAATTACCATGGCAAGTACGCATCACAGCAACATAAACAGAGTCATGAACACATCACCGACGAGGACATGCACGCAAACGCGTACATAGAATACAAAGACTTAAAGGGGCACTAAGGCTACTATTAATTCGACGTTGATATTGTTGAAATAGCGGTCCAGAAACCTCGAAGTGTTACTTTTGAGCCAAGAAAGGGCCTATTTGGAAATAAAATCACATTTTAGTGGTCCGCATCGGGTTAGCGCACTTCAAATCACCCGCCTCAAGAAGCGCACCGACCGGACCGACTCACGTCACTGTGGCCGTGCACAACGTTGCCCGGCTTTACTGTACTACTAGCAGCAGCCCGAAAGCAGCGGGAGCCACAGCAACAACAGTCATTGATCAATTTTCCGCCATTCGCTTCCAGATTGCAGACGCTTTTCGTTTCAACTGCGCCCCGTTAGATGGCACCATCTGTTTTCTGTAAGCACACGTAAATTGAATTTTTGAACCACTCACGCCATTTCCCATAGTAACGTCCGGTGGTTCTTTTTTCCACGAATCAAAAAGAAACGAACAAGCAGCATTGTATTGCGTCTCTTGATGCACAGAATGCTCTTTATTTAGTGCAGTTAGATCGATTACTAGTGATTAATCGTAGGCAGTCCGTCTGATGTCATCGAGATCATTTTGAAAACGCCCTACTGCGGCGCTTGTGTTCTTGTGCATTTACCTTAATTTCTCGGTAAGTGGGGCACTGTTGATAAAATAGTCGTTTTAGATGCTGTCATACATTGAGCTTTTACTGTGACGTAAATTGTTACTTGACTTTAGTGTCCCTTTAACCGGCATCTCGCTCTGTAGCAACCGTTTGAGGGCTATTTATGCTCCTACTTTGAAATAGCACACTGTGTACTGGTTAGAAGCCATAGAATTTAGAAAAATAAAGGACGTTTTGTACACATCATCGTCCGCCCTTTTATATGTGAGTCATCACTTAGCCTGAAAATTTTATTTCAAAGTAATTGACAAAATTAACATTGGTCCAACATTTTCTTAAGAGTGTCACGATTACTAGAAGATACAGGGAATCAAAGCTCGAGTTTGCAGAGCGACGACAACGCCGTGCCTGGCTCTGGCGGTGAGCTCCGGGGAAGCCGAGGATAGGCGCAAAAGAGGGCGCAGGCGACTCAGAGTGTTTCGCCGAAGCGGGAGCGCGTGCGACACGCGCGGAACGCGTTCTGCAGTCAAGTCGGTGCAGGGAACTTCATCACCGTAACTTCAGATGGGCGCGTTGATGTGAGACGCTCGCTGTGAGAAGTTGCGATGGAAGAAGCGGCCCCACGGAAGCGTCGGTGAGATCCGAAGTATTGATGTGTTGTGAGCTGCCACAACAATGCACACAACACCAAGGGACGCTCGCCACGCGTAAAGCTGTATCGGTTCCCCGGCAAGTCACAGCCGGCGAACACAGCCAAGTTCACGAAAGAGCAAACATGACACGAGAGCTGGAATAAAACGAGGCAATCACGTCAACTTGACTTGAACTTGACGAGCACTTCAGCTTGCTGCTTCGCGGCGAAGTCAGCGTGTTATGCTCCCGCAGCACGAAAGACATGACTCAAAAACCTCGGAAATTTTAATGACATGACCGTGTGACTTTAGTGTTTGTTTTGTTATAGCATTCCGCAATGTTTTCACATGACAGTACATGGCTGCTACTGCTAGATACCACATCAAAACAACATTTAAATGGTTTTCATAAACGTCAACGCAGCGCATCCATAGAGTATGCGGCTTCATGTCGACAGAATGAGGCTTGCCTCGAGGCGTACGTCGTACACGGTATTGTCCCGTAGTGGAGGACTGCATTTCGCAGTGACTCGAACATTGTTGTCTTCTGTCGTCTGCTCCTTATTATAAACTTGACTCACGAGCTTTACTCCTTTTGTTAGATTCACGTCTCGGAAGTGCCTGTCCAGCTCAGAAATCTTTATTAATCCACCTGCAGACGGTTCATTGCGAGTTGACTCAAATGCACCGTGCGCTCTCTGCACGAGCACGTACGCGGGCGGCAGCGCATTGGCGGGAAGAGAAAACGAGCGATATACATTCCTGATTTCTACTTTTCTACGAGAGATGGCGCTGCCTGTCCAGAGTCGCAGCGCCACCATGCATTGCTTTGGCTTCCTATACGGTGGTGTTTACGAGAGAACTGGCAACGTGTGTGGCTTGGTAGTTACCTAGTTAAAAAGACCAAGAAAGCATTCCTGGTTAGTAATGGCAAAAGCTTCAAGCTTTACTAGCTGCTCGCTATAGTAAACAGATGCCGCGAAGGTAGTTAAATACGCTTGAAAGAAGTAAATGCATGCGCTGCTACTTGTTTACTAACTTTGATTGTGCTGACCATGCAAATACGATAGATAGCGGGAGATCTGCTCGTATAGTAGTGGGGCTGTACTGCACGATATAAGTCACTAAGCTAATATTCCTCGTCTATAGCAACATGTTTAGCGTAGTTTTGCAGTTCTTATGCATTTGATGACATCAGCTTTATGTTGTATAACCACTCGTAGCTCGCTAGAGTTATGAAGATCTGCCTTTTCTACGTTGAGAAATTTTAAGAATGGACTTGACCCACCTGGCCATTCCCGGAGTGGGAATAGGCTAAGTTGTTTCATTCCGAGGAACTGAAAAGAATTGAATTGTGGTAAGTTGCAACTCCCCGAAATAGAATCGGAATGAAATGGAGGTGCCCATTCCGCAACACTGCTAACGACCCGCACTCACCCTTCCCCTCAGCTGTTGTCCAACTACTAGCTTTATTTTTATTTATTTACAACATACTGCGGTCTTGAAAAAGACCAAGCAGGAGAGGCACAAAAATTAAGTGGAAAACACACGTAAGCGAGATAGATGAATGATGTGCACAAAATACAGAAGATAAGTACATTATACAGAGATATATAGATTTGATTGATATGTGGGGTTTAACGTCCCAAAACCTATACAGAGATATATAGATGAGCTTAAACACAGGTTAATACGACCTTCAGAACAACGGTGATGGGTCTATCTCCCTATTATACATTCACAATTGCGATAAACAGTAAAGCAAGTCGAGTACAGACTACAGTACAGACAATATGGCACGCTCAAAATGGCAAATAGACTGAGATGTGAAAACCACTTCAGGCAGTGAATTCCATTCCGATACTGTACGTGGGAAAAACAAATTCTAGAACATGTTTGTGTGGGCTCCATACGGAAGCAAATTGTGCGTGTGCCGATGTCTCTTGGGGCGCGATTGAAATGGCTGAATGTATACCGATGCATTTACCTTTGTGGAACCAGTATAAAGAGGAAACAGCAGTTTCAGCCTATCGATTTTTCGTCTATCTTCCAGGGTTGAAATGCTATTCGCCAGCATTAGAGAAGTTGGCGAGTCGGTGGTCCTATATTTGTTGAAAATGAAGCGTATAGCGCGTCTTTGCACCATTTCAAGCCGGTACTTATCTTTTTTAAGGAGGGGGTCCCATACGACCGAAGCGTATTGCAGTTTAGGAAGTATTATCATTTTGAAGGCCAGTAATTTGACATGAGTTGGTGACGCTTTGAGTTTATGCCATAAAAGGCCTAACTTGCGTGTGGCAGATGAGCAGATGTTTTCTATGTGCTTTGATCACGACAAAGTATTGGTGAACGTTATTCCGAGGTATTTGTACTGGCTTTTTTCTACCACTGGTGCACCATTTAATGAATAGGAAAACTGAAAGGGTTGTTTTTCCTTCGTTACACGAAGTAGAACTGTTTTGTCAGCGTTCAAGCTCATACCCCAGGTAGTGCACCACTGACCAATTCCCGTCAAACTGCTGTTTAGCAAGACTTGGTCATCGGTGCCCATGATTTCCTTGAAAATAAGACAGTCGTCTGCAAACAATTTTATGGAAACTCTCGGGTCAATAGCAGATGTTATGTCATTGATGTAAATTAAAAAAAGAACCGGTCCCAAAACACTGCCCTGTGGAGCGCCAGATGTCACACCAATTCTTTCAGATGCGCACCCGTCGACTTCCACAAACTGTGTTCTGTTTGTTAAATATGATTTGATCCAGTAAATTATAAACGCAGGAAGGCCCAGAAAAGAAAGCTTAGTGAGTAGTTTTTCATGGGGTACGCGATCAAAGGCTTTACTGAAGTCAAGAAAGACTAAATCTATTTGGTTGGATGAATCTAAAGCTTGTGCGATTTCATGAGTGGTTGTAACAAGTTGAGTAGTGGTAGAAAGGCCTTTGCGGAACCCATGTTGAAACTCGGAAAGGACGCTGTTTGTTTCCAGAAGTTTGTTAATAAAAGAGGCGATTATGTGTTAGAAAATTTTGCAGCAGGTTGATGTTAGTGAAATGGGTCGATAATTTTCCATTTTCAAGCTGTTTCCTTTTTTAAAGACAGCCACAACGCGAGCTAGGCGCCAATCATCAGGCAAGACTGAGTGGCGCAAGCATAAACGAAAGATGGCGGTCAAAATGTGCGATATCGGCTTGGCATAACGGCGCAAAAAAGCATTTGGAATTAGGTCTGGCCCTTCTGACGACTTTTCATTTATTCCAGCAGACGTGCAAGAACGCCTTCGCAAGATATAAATTCAGGATCAATATCAGTCACAGTCGTGAACAGCCCGTTTGTTTCAGTCTGGGGAGAGAAGACCGAATGGAAATACTTGTTCATTGTAATAGCAATGGTCCTCGGTTTAGTTATAAGGACGTTGTTTTGTTCAATTTGTTCCAAGCGTTTTTTACTGCCGCCCAGATAGCGCCAGAACTTTTGTGGTTGTGTTTTTATAAAATTTGGCAACGTGGTCAAAAAATATTTCTTTCTGACTGTAGATAAACCTGCTGAAAGCTGTGTTTTAAGACTCCGAATAAGTTCAGCTCTAGGTGGTTTTGTTTTCTTGGCCCGTTTCAGTATCCGCTTTAAATGAACGATATTCCTGTCTACCCAGGGACTAGCTCGGTTTGTTTTGATTTTTTTACGAGGGACATAGGAACGAATACAATCAAGGACCATCCTCTTAAATTCAAGCTATAGTGAGAGGGGATTTTCATTAGATACGTTGTCGGCAAACGCCCAAAGCTCGTCTAAGATTGCCTGGTCGTTAGCACGGGCAAAGTTACTAATAACTTTTGCCTTGGGCTTCACGTTTTTAGCACAGTTTTCAACGGAACAAGTAATAAAAACGAGCTTATGGTCCAATATACCCTCTTCTATGCGAACATCATGCTGTAACGTAGCTTTGCTGATAAAAACAAGATCCAAAATTGTGCCACCATCACCAGACGGACAGGTGACCCTCCTTAACCACTTGATCCTAGTCACATGCCATCATTATGTCAAGAAGTGGGTTATCATCCGTTTGGGAAAGGTGGTCACTCGTCCATTTGATAGATGGCATGTTAAAATCACCCGCCATAATAATCTTGCCCAGATTTGTTGCTGTCATATAATCCAAAAGCATCGTTAGAAACTCGGGTGGGGAAGACGGTGGCCTGTATACTGCGCAAACTGTAAACACATGACCCCAGAAAGTTATTTTCAAAAATAGGCTTTCATGAGAATCAATCTGCGGAAGCAGAGTGACTGAGAACGATTTTTTTAATATGACAGCAACTCCTCCTCCCCGAGAAGAGCGGTCGCAACGGAATATTTGGTGCGAGTCAGGTACAATACAGTCGTCGCTGACACCATCGTGCAACCATGTTTCACTTATGACCGTCAGATGGGGATCATATTTGTACAAGAGACTTTCTAACTCAGCAGTTTTATTTGCTATGCTTCGGGCATTCATATTTAGGATCCTTAGTTGTTTTGGTGCACCGCAAGCTTCCCGTCAAGGCTCGGCAGGTGTGACTTTTTTTGCAGATGCCATGTGTGCAGTACCCGGAAAGTTTTTAACACGAGTTACACGAGTGCTCAAGGCAATGCGTTGTTGCCTAGTGTCATTCCAGGTATAACTTACACCATCGATTTTCAGCTTATCATAGATAAGCGAGACGCTTTTGCCGTTTGCCTTGTCGGCTTTCGCGGATTGCCATAACAGTTTGCGCTTGCGTAGTGTGGATTTACTGAAATCGTTTTGGATGAATATATTAGTACCTTTGAATGACTATATCACTACTGTGGCACTTTCCCTGAATATTCTCTATGCGACGACCTTCACGCCACCTTTTCTCATATTCTTTTCGGATGTCCTGCTGATCCTCCCTCACAGGGACGGCCTACCCCCTCAAACTGGTAGGACTGGGAGGTTCTGTTCTTGGCTGAGGACCCGGCATTTCAGCTTGCTGCGGGGTGACTCGGACTGCCGATGTGATCGCGGTAAGAAGCATGGCTGTGTAGACGTGGCGTGGGACCAAGCGGTGGTCTGGGGACTCAAGGTTTAGGTTGTACAAATGTTGCGCGGACCGGGGAGGATCAGACACACTTTCCAATGAAAATTTTCTGTCTGTCTGTGAATACTGCCAGACATTCTAACAGCGGAGCTCTTTTCACTCCAGATGTGAGGTGCAATACGTGGACTGCGTCTACGTGCCTCCCAGAACACCTGCGTTGTGGGTGTGTCACGGGCCGCCGTCGAACAGAAAACATAAACCGACACGCGCGCTTTGCATCCTTTTTTCACCTTCTGGTTCACTCCCAGGCACGAGCCGTTTTCTCCACTGTGGGATGTAAGGGCTCTCATGAGGGGTGAGAAAACGAAAACAAAGACAGGGAAAAAAAGATAGAGAAAGATAGTAATTCGCCAAACGAGACTCGAACCCGCATAAGTCGAGCTTCTTAACCACTCGGCTATCATTGCCTTGTACAGTATAGTATAGTACTATAAATACGGTGGCATGCATGGCAACTGCTAAGTATGGTATAGCAATGGGGTTGGAAAGTGGGGGTAAGAAAAAATGTGACGGCAAGGAAGAGGGAAAGAAGGAGGACAGAGTAAAGCTAAGCATTGAGTGAGAAAGAGAAACAGACAAAACCAAAGGCAGAAAGAAAAAGAAGAGTGAAAGAGAAAGAAGTAGAAAAATAAAACGAGAGAAAGAGATAGAAAGAACGCGAGAGGTCAACACACACAAAGAGAGAGAAAGATAAAAAATATAAAAAATGAAATATAGAAAGACCAAGAAAGAGGAAGAAACGGAAATATACAGAGACAAAAATACACACAAAAAGGCAAGAGAGGAGAGAAAAGGAGAAAAACTAGAGAAGAAAAACAGAAATTTCACAAAACGTAGCACAACAGCAACAAGGACTGCCTATGGGTACCCATCAGCTTCGCCGTCTCTTGAACATTGCCCCTATCCGATAGGCCCTTTTTTTCAGAAACTGACGCCAAAACTGGGTGCAAGCATATTTAAAAATGGTACTAACGTCGCACTAACGCTTTATTCATACTCTCATAAGGAAAAAAGTTTGGCAGGGAAACCTAAACATTTCTTTCTACTCCGGACTCTTATATGATAGAGTCACAGCAAGGTTCGGAAATCATGTTCAGTAAATGCAAATACCGTGCTCCCTCCCTCCAACAGTGACCAAGTATACGCTTTCTGCGCTCGCTGCTTGAGGTGTAGTGCAGTCTTGAAAGGGCGCCCCAATCCATTGCTTTATCTCTCGGCGATGTCGAAAACCCAACGCGTTGAAGGTGATTATCAGCGAACAGCTTGAAACATCTTTCCAGTAGATGCTAAAATATACTATAGAACCATGGATAATGAGAGCAGTCATTATCCTGATTTTTTATCGGTATATCTGCGTAGTTTACTTACGGTTTACAATGCATATATTGTAGTGAAAAATACAGGCTCTGATATAGAAACGAAGAAGAAGACGAAGAAGCGGAGGCTCATGCTGCTGCAGTGCTATTCTGGTTTATCGAATTCTTCTGCACTTTTTCACGTTTTTTCAAAGGAACATTGTTATTGTTCTTATCTAATTTCTCTCTTTTTTAGCAAGCGTTGTACAAAAAATATTTATTATAAGGCACAGTGTGGCCAATCCCCCTTGTGGGTATGAGCCAAAATCTTCTAGGCGACAAGACAAGAAACCGCTGGTTGCTGTCTCGCTGCTGTTAGGCCAATTAAACGGTTGCTTCACCCCGGCATAGCATAGCGTCTAACAGTATTATAACATTTGGCGGAGAGTGCTGGTTGTCTGAAACTGGAACTCCGTTCCCGGACTCTACCTAAACCCCCCGCCTCGTCAATGCCTGACAATATGACCCAGCCACCTGCAGTCATAATCCCATGTGTCACCTGTTCCAGAATGCCACGACAACGAGATCCAGTGATTTTCAACGCGACCGATAACCAAGACGCCGAAGACTGGCTGTCCCGGTAGGAAGCGGTAAGTGCCCACATAAGTGGGATGACACAGACAAGCTCGCTTACCTTAATGTCTATCTTGCGGGTGTGGCAGAACTGTGGTTTAACAACCACAAAGCGGAAATACCCTCTTGGTCAGCCTTCAAGATGCGCTTTGCAGAGGTCTTTGGCCGACCCGCTGTTCGCAAGCTCCGCACCTAACAGCGCTTGTGCTGCCGCGCACAGCGCTCTGGTGAGACCTTTACCTCGTATATTGAGGATGTTCGGGACCTCTGCCGTCGTATCGATTCCGACATGCCTGACACTGAAAAAACACGCCACATCATGAAAGGTATCGAGGACGACACTTTTCACATGCTCGTTGCAAAAAAAAAAAACCGCAAAACCGTTGAACAGCTTATTCAGCACTGTCAGAGTTTCGACGAGCTGCGGAGAGAGCGCATTTCTACTCGACGTCCAAACCTCGACACGACCTCTACATCTACGTTAACCATTGGTGCTGTTTCTTCCGAACAAACCACGTTAATGCTGCAAATCCAGCAGTTCGTCCGAGAAGCAGTGTCGCGCCGATTGTCTCTTGTGCCGTACGTCCCAACCTGTGCGCGCACGCTGACCTCAACGCTCCGCAAGGCAATCGAAGAGCAACTTTCTGACGCCCTGTCTCCCACATACCATACTTCGCCTATCTCCGCCCCTCTCACTTACGCTGAGGCCGCCAGACGATCACTGCCGTCGCTACCAACCGTCACGGATCTTGCTAGACAGCCCCGTCCCCTCTACGCAGCAAGTCCACCTATCCGTCCCTGGCCACGTCCTGTTCGCCACCCCTCACCACCATCAACTAACCCTTGGCGCACTCCGGACAACAGGCCAATTTGCTATTTCTGCAATCCTCCCGGTCATGTAGCACGCTACTGCCGTCGTAGGGATTACAACCCAACTGCTGGTGAGGCGACTTACGACTCCTATTGTCCAGAGCCACCACAGTCGTCTTCGTCCCCCCCCCATGTCGGATCAGTCGCCGCCACGTCGCCGCGGCTTCAACAGAGATCGGTCGCCCTCACCATTTTCCGATGCTTCCTCGATCTCCAACCACCCAAACGGATAAATGACCATCGCAGTTCCCGAGGCAAGAGCTGCGCACATATCGAAACCTTCAAGGCCTCAGTTTTAACCTGCTCATGAAATAACTGCGCATATTGATGGTGTACCTGCGAAAGCGCTCGTTGATGCTGGTGATGCCGTGCCTGTGCTAAGTGGTGAACTGCGCCACAAGTTGAAGAAGCTTACGCTGCCGCTTTCCGATGTCTCTCTCCGCACGGCCACTGCGCATCACATCCAACCTTCTGCGGCATGCACAGCTCGACTGGTCATCCAAAATATTTTGTATATAGTCGAATTCGTTGTGTTTTCCCCATGTTCACACGATATAATTTTAGGCTGGGGCTTCCTCTGCGCTCATCATGCCGTCGTTCACTGTGTGCGCGCCGAACTAGAGTTGTTGACGATGTGTGAACTGCCCCTGTGTGAAGCACCGACGTCTGAAAGACTTTCTTTCAAGCCGCTATCATCACTGGTCACCGTGGCCGCGGACACTAACATCCCTCCTCTCTCCTGTGCTCTTGTGCTACTCTTCTGCGACAACGCACCCTCTGTCACCGCCCTCTATTCCCTCTGACGCCTTCGGCTTTCGCAAAAGCTTCGTTCTCCCGTTCGCAGTTGTCACCGTAGAAAACTCACGTGGCTTCATTTATATAACGAACTCGCTTCCTTTTCCAGCCATATTATTCCTTGGCGACGTCCTCGGTCACCCTGACGAAATTGATTCTGTTTGATCCAGTCACCTACCTGATGACTTGCCACCATCTCACTTAAACACCATTAATTCTGATACCGCTCCCACTTCATCTCCGGAGGTTTTTTTCCCATCGATTGACCCTAAACTTCCCGCTGCTTAGCGCACCCAACTCTTGGCTCTACTCTGTCGCTTCAAGATGTCATTTGACCATAGCCAACCTTCTTTGGGTCGCACGTCTGCCATCGTTCACAAAATCGACACCGGTAGCCATGCACCTTTGCGCCAGCGCCCATATTGAGTTTCTCACGCTGAACGCCGTGCCATTGATAATCAGGTGAACGATATGTTTTGACGTGGCGTAATACAACCTTCAAACAGCCCTTGGGCCTCTCCGGTTGTACTGGTGAAAAAAAAAAGGATGGCAGCATCAGATGTTGCGTTGATTACAGACGTCTTAATAAGATCACGAAAAAAAGATGTTTATGCGCTCCCCAGAATCGATGAAGCCCTCGATCGCCTGCAAGGAACAGAGTTCTTTTCTTCTTTAGACCTTCGATCTGGCTACTGGCAGGTCTCTATGAATGAAGCCGACCGCTCTAAGACTGCATTTGTAATGCCTGACGGATTGTACGAGTTTAACGACATGCCATTCGGCCTCTGTAATGCGCCTGCCACCTTCGAGCGTCTCATGGACAACATCTCTAGAGGCTTAAAATGGAACACATGCCTGTGCTATTTGGATGACGTCGTCGTTTTCTCGAAGGACTTCGACTCCCACCTCAGTCGCCTCGCAAGCGTCCTGACTTGTCTTTCGGACGCTGGACTGCAGCTGAATTTGAAGAAATGCCACTTCGCTGCCCGCCAGCTTACCATCTTAGGGCAAGTTGTTAGCAAGCATGGTGTCCGTCCTGATCCAGCCAAGCTTCGCACTGTCGCTCGCCGACTTCCCAGGCCGGCTACACTAAAAGAACTCCGCAGCTTCATCGGCCTCGGCTCATCATCGGCGGAATATTTTCGCCGTTTTGTGCGCAATTTCGCCACCATAATCGCACCCCTGACGCAGCTACTTGCCGACAACCAAGACATCTCGGCGTGGTCCCCAGCGTGCGACGAAGCATTCGCCTCTTTATGCCATCTTCTGACATCACCACCTATCCTATGCCACTTTGATCTAGACGGTCCAACCGAAATCTATACGGACGCTATTGGAGTTGGCCTCGGTGCCATTCTTGCTCAGCGTAAATCTGGCTTCGATGAGTATGTTGTATCCTACGCTAGTCGCAGCCTTACTAAAGCGGAAAAGAACTATTCAATCACCGAGAAAGAATGCCTTGCCATTCTTTGGGCAATCACAAAATTCCGAGCTTACGTATATGGCCGCCCATTTGACGTCGTGACTGATCACCACGCCTTGTGTTGGTTGTCGTCATTAAAAGACCCATCTGGTCACCTAGCTCGCTGGGCACTACGTCTGCAAGATTATGACATTCGTGTAATTTATCGGTCAGGCCGCAAGCATTCAGACGCCGACGCTCTTTCTCACTCGCCACTTCCCCACGATTATGTTACAGCGTCTGTTTGCAGCTGCGAATGTTCTTCACTTGAACATGCCGACATGTCCGCTGAGCGACGCCAGGATCCATGGATAGCATCTCTCTTAGAGTGCCTGTCTGAGACTTCTCCACGTACCGACAACCGTTTACTTCGATGAACTGCTCGCCATTTTACGATCCGTGACGGCCTTCTGTACCAGCGAAACTACCTATCTGATGGCCGAAAATGGTTGCTGGTCATCCTTCGCCACCTACGCTCTGACGTCTGGCCTCCTTCCACGCGGATCCGCAATGCGCCCACGCAGGCGTAGTGAAGACGTATGCTCGCCTACGAATTCAATATTACTAGCACGGAATGTACCGTTTTCTTAGGCAGTACATCCGTTCACGTTCCTTGTGCCAACGCCGAAAGAGCCCCTTTCGCGCAACCACAGGGCCACTCCAGCCACTGCCTTGTCCTTCTCGGCCTTTCAGCCGCATCGGAATCGACTTGTACGGTCCCCTACCATACACACCAACCACTGGTGGAAACCAGTGGTTGGAAACCACTGGCTCATCGTAGCAGTGGACCACCTTACGCGCTACGCTGAAACTTCGGCGCTTCCCGAGGCCACTGCGCGTGAAGTCGGCTTGTTCATTCTGCACAGCCTCGTCCTTCGTCATGGTGCACCTCGCGAGCTTCTCAGTAACAGTGGGAGTTCCTTCTTGTCGGAAGCTGTAGAAGCCCTCCTACGCGAATGCAACATCGTGCACCGAACAACCACCGCATATCACCTCCAAACCGACGGGATGACCGAGCGATTTCGCACGCTGGGTGACATACTCTGCATGTATGTTTCCGATGACCATACGAACTGGGACCGCATACTGCCATTCGTTACTTACGCTTACAACAGCGCAATTCAATCGACAAATGGATTATCACTGAATTCCTTCTTTACGGTCTAAAACCTTCGTAGTTCTTGTACACTATCCTTCTGTACCGCCCAGACCCTTCAGAATCGACAACTTTGGCCGAAGCCGCCACATATGCCGAAGAATGTCAGCAACTCGCACGTTCGCTCACTACGCACCATAAGGCTCGCCAGTAGCCCTCCCATGACCAACGCTCATCCCCTACGTCATACGCGCCTGGAGCAATCGTGTGGCTCCGCGTGCCGTCGTTTACCCCAGGCCTTTGCTCAAAGTTCATACCCAAGTAGGACGGTCCGTACCGGATCCAGCGCCAGACATCACCAGTCAACTACATGGTTGAACCTATTCAGCCACCTACAGATCAATGGCGCCGCGGGCGTGAGACCATGTACGTCGACCGTCTAAAACTTCACTACGACCTACTAGTCCTGTCTGTGCCATAGCTCGCCAGGATGGCTCTTTTCGCACCGGGGAGTCAATGTGGTGACAAATGCGGGCTCTGTTATAGAAACGAGGAAGAAGACGAAGAAGCGGAGGCTCGTGCTGCTGCAGCTGCTGCTGAAACCGCTGGTTGCTGTCTCGCTGCTGTTAGGCCCATTAAACGTTTGCTTCACCCTGGTGTGGCGTATAACAGTATTCTTACAATATGAATAATAAAGTCGATAACTCATCTTTCACTGGTCTTTTGTATATCGTTGATAAAGAACGACTTAATTTAGTTTCGAGAAGCCAATACTCGATAGACACTTCCAAAGTGAAATTCAAGTTATGCTTGAAGTTATTTATTTTCGAAGCAGAAGGACACAATCACGCTCACATAAAACGACGCAAACACAACCGTTGTAACTTTTTTCAGAAACGCGTTTTTGTGCGTTTTTTTGCGTGTGGTTTTTTGTGGTCTTCATTGTATTCACTGCAGTCAGAGCGTATGTGGGTGTTATCCTACGTAGGCCTGGTCCTTCAACAATTTTCAACAGCGCTTATGTTTGCGCCATTTTATGTGAACGCGACGGTGTCTTTATTTTTTTGTGCTACTACTTCAAAAATCACGGCGCACCAACTATACCCCATGCAGTGATCACAGTCATGGGACCATATAAATGGAACGTTCTTTTGGGCTAAAACTGTCAAGAATGTTTTTATAACTCACCTCATAATTCTGAAATAATAAATTGTTACTGTCACCACCACCGTCGCCTCAGCCCCGACGTCGGGTTCGGAGTGGGAGCCCCGCCGACCAGTTTCAAATATATTACACAGTGTTATGATGGGCCTCCCTAACATGGCGCCGCTTCGACGTGAGACGGTTGCGTGACAGCGCTCCAGGAGGTGAACCAAAAGCGACGACGACAAGTAAGCCGTATTTGGAATTTTGCGGCGCCGCCGCCTCCCCTCGTAGAACCCTTCGAACTTACCCGACCGACTCACGGCCTATGAAAGGCTGTTTACCGTCAAAACGGCTTAAAAAAGGGTTCTGTACGTTTTTGGTCGTCAGAGTGCCGCGGACAATAAGCCAAGCGACTGAGATCTGTGTTCGAGTGCGTTCTCACGTTCTCCGCCACGCCACCATTACCGCAAAGCATGGTCTGCCTGGCACCACATACCTAACCCTGCAACGGACAGCCGTGTTCATTTCCACATAGAACGCAACGTCTTCGTGCTGTGTCTTGCGTGGTCTGCAGTGCTTTCTCATTTGCCATGGAACGAACTGGGCGTTCTCCTTCCCTCTTTCCTGGGTTGAAAAGAAGGCGGCGTTTCACCTTCCCCTTTCGGGGGCGGAGGTGAAAATGACAATTTTCATTGGACTGTCCTGAACTCCATTGTTTTCCCCAGCAAGGAATCCTGGGAAGGCCAGGACATAAAACGCGAGCGCTGAGACGCTCCCGACAAGCTCTCACAAGCTCCGAAAAGCTCACAGAAGCTCGAGGGCTTCCGTGATGCTCACCCCATCATGTAGCAATACGCTACCTGTAAATAATGCAAATAAAAGTTACTGTTAGTATCTCTTGGCTCCTCTCCTTGACGTCTCCCCGAGACTCTGGCTAGCTCCGGTCCTCTGGGTTATATCAACAGCATTACAGACTGGCCAGGTGCAAATTTCCGCCGCCACATTAAAAACAGAACACGAAGCAGGTGGTCACTTGGCGACAGCTGCAGACCAGAACGTTTCCGAACCCGGTGATCTCGAATCTAGTATTATCCGTCACGCTGCATGTTTTGCTAGGCCAGGGCAAGCCTGAAACTTATGGAAGTGTGACACATGTGGAGCTCCAGAAGGGGACGCAGCCTCGAACCTACCGAACGCGCTGGGAGAGTGCACTGCTCAGCCATGCCCTCAAGGATCAACTGCGAGCGAGGGGGGGGGGGGGGGGTCCAGGAGGCTGAAGCAGCCGTCAGAGCTCAAGGGCTCGTGGCCGACACAAAAGGCGGGGATATTCACCCAGACCCCCGAATAACTTGCTGGACTTTTTTTTCGTTTGAATAAAGTTGCGTCTCTCTCTCACTTGGGCTACTTGGTCACGCATATCTGGCCGAAACATACTAGCGCAAAAAAAAGATGAACACAAGAAATCTTTTATAATGTTCGTCGGTCATTTGCGCTAATATATCTCGGCAAGTCAGTCCCTAATGAACCTGCCCAGTTTAAGCATGCTCAGATGGAGTTGTTGTTGTTGTTGTTGTTGTTGTTGTTGTTTTTGTTCTATTGTTAGTGGCGCATACCCACTGTGGGGAATTGGCCAAGAATCGAGTGGTTTTAAAATTTACTGTTCAGATTTGGAATGATGGAGGTATAACCGAAAGTTTACCAATAGCCTAGGCAAGTGTGGTGCTTAATGTAATGCATACAAATATTTACATAAAAGAATTTATTCTTAGAATAGAGCAATAATCTGATTTTATACGTATACAATTATGTGGACATGTTAGGATAATGAAACTGGTTAATTAGTCAACCTATTAGTTTCATCAATATAGTCCCGGACGGCTTCGCATACTGTCCCATTAGAGAAACCAGAAATGGAAGCTCCAAAAGACAAAATGACAGGCAGAGATAAGTCAATACCAATACCACGCAAAGGTATTTCTAATAGGGTTTTTCGTAATGTGTTAAACCGCCTGCAGGTCAAAAAGAAATGGTCTATTGTTTCCAGTTCATCACAGAATGCGCACAGTGGCGAAGGTGCCTGAGCAGACCTGTGTTTATAGAAATTTAGATTTGGTACCCGGCAACGCAGTCTTGTGATAGCTACTTCTTGTTTTCGAGTGCGGCAAAAGTCTCTTCGCCAGGGATATAATAAATGGCGATATTCTGTAGAGTTTGTTAGTGCTGAACCTTTAAAGACTTGCATAAGCGTACGTCTGCGGAATCTAGCAGCAGTCACATAAGCGGATGATGGACAGAGCGGTAGAATTGGTTCGCTGATTGACGACTTTGCTAAGGAATCGGCTATTTCATTCATAAACAAATATTTATGTCCAGGTACCCAAACTAATCGTACTTTTCTCAAATGCACAGGTACTAGTGCACGGAACGCCCTTGTTACATGATTATCAGCACCAACAGAAAGTGCTGCACAGAGAGATAAAGAATCTGTTATTATGACAGCTGATGTAATTGCTGTATCTAACTTGCGTAAGGCGAGCACTACTGCCAGAAACTCAGCCACAAAAACGGGTATGAAATCGGGTAGTCGAAAGGAATAAACCCAATTTAAAATCGGGCTGAAATTACCAACCCCTGACTTTTCGTCGTATTGCGATGCGTCTGTAGCAATAATAACGTTCGTTGTAATACGGCGCAGGTGATCCTGTAGTAAACCATCCAAAATATTATGGGGAATTAATTTGGCATTATTAGGAAAAATGTCGAATTGAATTTCCACCGAGGCTGAATTATCACAACTCGGCATGATGTCGCATATACGTACGTTTAGAGGCTCCAGTAAATTTTGCGCAAATATAATTTGTGGCATGTGAAATCGCGGCCATCTAGCAGCAAAAAAATCATTCCGGGGGGGAAATAAAGGCTGTTTCTGAATGTCGTAATGGTTATTCATAAATTCTTAAGAATGTCTGAACAGTCAGAAGGTGAATTCTACAAGAAAGCGGAGGGACCCTCGATTCGAGATACAACACATTGTTGGCAACTGTTTTGGGAAGGCCAAGGCATAAGCGCAAAGCTTCTCTTTTCAGAAGAATTAGAGGCCGCAACTTGTAAGCTGGAACTCCAGAGAAAAGTACACAACCAAATTCCAAAATGGGACGAACATACATGCGATATATCATTATTAATGTGTCTCTTCTCATACCTATGCGGTAGTTGCTAAGCCTACGTAATATGCCAATGGCCAGCACACCTTTTCCAGCGAAATATTCGATATGAGGTCGCCAGCTAAGCGATGTGTGATAAATTACTCCAAGGTATTTAACAGATTACACCTGTGGTATATCCTCATGATGGTAAGACAGAGAGATGTTCACAGGGTATTGCAGCGGGAAAACAAGGAGGGCACATTTACTCGGATTAAGTAAAAAGCTGTTGCCATCGAGCCAGCTCTCCAATATATTAAGGTAAGTCTGCAGCCGTTCATATAAGGTCGGAATGTTATCTGCCATTGCAAAAAAAAAATGCGATATTGTCTGCATAAACATAAGTTGTTATATCCTGTTTACGTGGAATTGTGCTCATTAGTAAATTAAATAGCACCGGGGAAAGCACTGAGCCTTGCGGTACTCCCCTCGTTTGGGTATGAGTAGATGATGAAAACCCATATTTAAAACAATAAAATTTCCTGTCTGCGAGAAAATTGTGAAACCACACTACTATGCATGATGGAAAATCAAGGTATTCTAATCGATCTATCAAAACACAGTGCTCCACGGTATCATATGCTTTAGCGATGTCTAAGGTAACTAAAGCAGCATATTTTTTATGTAGCCGAGCTAAATGAAGCCTACTTTCTAAGTCAACGTGGGCATCCCAAATTGAACAACCAGCCCTGAACCCAATTCGACAGGGACTTATAATTGACCTCATGGTAATAAGTTCATTAATTCGTATATTGATGATTCTCTCAACCAATTTCACTAAGTTTGATGTCAGTGCGATCGGCCTTACGTTATCCAACGTGTATGCATAATTTTCATTTTTTAGCAACAGTATAATTTTGGCAAGTTTCCATTCTGGAGGTATCCATGCTTTCCCTAAAGAATAATTCACTAGTTCTAGCAAAAGATTAGGCGATTCCAGATAGAGTGCCGACAAAATAACTTGCCAAGTTGTGGGATGATGATGATGGCCTACCTGTATGGCCCACCCGCACTCTAGGGGATTGGCCAAGAAACGAATATTTATAGAAATGATCGCATATGAATTGAATATATATAGGTTAGAAAATGGTTAGAAAAAATTAATGATACTAGTCTGAAGATCTGCTATCAAAACCGCCTTGATTCAATTAAGAATTTTTCTACCACGGAACAGAGATCCCGGTGACAAACTAATGAGGATATGTCGCAAGCTTTTTTTTCCTCACACGTTGATATTAAAAATTACTTTCTATCCAACGTGTTATCGGTGCGCAAATGTGTTTGCGTATGCTAGAACTTGTCTTACAATTTCTGCACTAGAAGCACGACACTTATTCGTTGATTGATATGTGGGCTTTAACGTCCCAAAACCCCCTAATGATTATGAAAGACGCCGTAGTGGAGGGCTCCGAAAATTTCGACCACCTTGGGTTCTTTAAAAGACAACTCTGGCGATGTTTTGACCATGTCAGGATAATGGTAATTTTATGTTCCTTAGACACTCTTCTTACGCGCCCGATAAATGAAATGCTTAAAAAACTCGAAAATAATTTTTAATTACCGAAAACCACAATACCGAAACTGAAACCCAACCGAGTGCGCTTCTACGTGTGACGTAAAGATTTGCCTGACGCTGCCGGAACCTGCTTAATTGCACATAATGCCCGCCAGAAAGCATTACATGTCCATGCCGTCCGCTGCGATTGGTTAAAGTGCTTACGCTGTTATGGCGAATATATGGCGAATCGTGTGTGACTCACAACGCAACACCACTTGGCACCTATCGCACGCCCACCAACTTCAAAAGCAAATCGCACGCTCAACCAAGGAAGCGCCGGCAAAACCCACACAATCCATAGCAGACAAGCAGACGCTACAGCGGGACATGAGGTCGTCACTTCCGCCAGGCAAAACCCAACGTCACACACACAATGTTGCCATTAATTCTGGCAAGCAAGATGAGCGTTTCGAGGCAAGCTATAAAATTGCTTTGAAAAGAATCTGCGAAACTCTCAAGCCTGTAATTTGGCATGAATTGCGCAAACGTGCAAATGAACCTACCTAGTGAATTTTATTGAGATCCACTTACCCCGAAAAGTCAGCGGAGTTGGCCTTTAACATGCACCCAAATCTGAGAACACGGGCCTGCAGCATTTATGCCTCCATCGGAAATGCAGCCGCCGCAGCCGGCATTCGTTCCCGCGACCTGCGGGTCAGCAGCCGAGTACTTTAGCCACTAGACCATTGCGGCGGGGCGACACCTACTCGTGCTGAAGCTACAAATTATACGCAGCGGAAGCAAATTATTTTAATCTTGTATGCACATTACCTGATTAGCAAAGTACTGAGCAGCATTCAATTTTTTTCACATAAAAAGTCTCAAAAAGTTAAATATGGTTATTCTATTATTTTCCTCATATCACTTCAATATCACCTAATTATTTCTTTTCCTTATATAAGTTTACAGACTCACTTTTACAAACCTTGCCAGATTCCATGAGAGATCCCTCACTGTGGTTATGTTCCACAGACACTAAGGTCACAATCACTATCATTCTCTCACGAGATCACGAGAGGCTTTACGCATCGTCGCCGGCAGTTCCTGACTGCAATTCTTCGGTGATACCCTGGTGACTCTCCTCGAAGACCAGACATGGGCGACCGCTCACCAGACGTCAAATACTTGGAGCCACGCGGACGGCCGCCCACTGTAGCCATCCTCCAAGTACACGACCAGATGAGTCGGGGTGATCCGCCGGCCAAGAGAGGTGCGCCGGTCGGTAAGCCTACTCGGCGCACATCGCCGAGCACAGGCCTATTCCGGCTCTTCTCGCGCATACACGACGAGCTCCGATCCCGCACAGCGGCCACACAAAGTGGAAGGCGAAGCCTCTACGACATTGCCCTGGGGCGCATTAACCAGCTCGCATCGTGGGTTCATACACTGTGGATGGCGAAGAAGAGTGCTGATGAAGATGCCGACGTGCAAGACTACTACAACGCACTGCGCTCCGAGGAGGAAGACTGGTCGACTACCGTGACTGCCGCCGAGCTGGCACTGGAGGATTCTACCGACTTCAAGGACGTGCCACTCTGAGCTTGCCATCCTGTGGTCTTTCAGTTGTCGAGCTTTTTCTCCTTCTTCTTTTGCCTGCCAATAAAGTGGACCTGTGTTCGGAGCACCTCTGTGTTTTTCAACCGTAAAAGTCAGACATTACCAGCTGCTATTCTTTGGGGCTTAGGTCCTTCTTTGACCCGTCACAGTGGTCTGGGTAAGGCACTCGGCTGCTGAACCACAGGTCGCGGGATTGAGTCCTGGCCATGGCGGTCGCATTTTCGGTGGAGGCGAAAATGCCGCCGCCTGTGTTAGACATGGGTGCCCGTTAAAGAACCCCAGATAATCAAAATATTCGGCACCCATCACTTCTGCGCCTCTCATAATTATATAGCGGTTTTGAAACGTTAAATTTCAACAATTATTACGTCCTTCTTCGGGTGTCTTCGCCAAGGCTGCCTCTCTTAGCAACGCGTGTAACAGTGGTGTAGTCAGGATGTGGCAGACCGGCCTATGCACCCCCTCCCCTCCCTCCACCTTTTTTTGCCGTGACATACAGAGTACAAAATGACACTCGACCACATATGCCAGCCCGGCCCGCACCTCCGATAGAGAAGGCTCTCTTTCCCATGAAAAAATTTCTGCCTACGCCTCTGGCGTGTACACGCTGATACCCTCTCTGCAACCACAGCAGGGAAAGAATTAGAGATTATGTTAAAAGCATCTTCTCGATTCGTTCATGCAATATTTTTTCTTTCTGCTTTTTACAATACACTCAAAATTAAGAACGTACAAAATAGCCTCTTATAATAACTCGTAGATACCACCATGCACCGCAAGTCCGCAACGTACCGGTATGTCAAAGCTGAACACGAGTCAGAATACTACCGACGTCACACGAAGTGGTGAAAACATTACGACAAGGCATCCTCGTTATCCCTTACTTGCTCGCGCTTCATCTGCCAACTATAATACACAGACGTTGACTCCCACGTAGCGTGAACAAGCAGCCAGCTTTGGAATAACCACAAAAGACAACACTGATGCTAGAGCCTTCATGCGAACGCCCAGGCCTCGGGCTTGTGTAGTACGACAGCTCACGCACAGTTCTGCGCTGGCAGCCCCTGACGCTGGAGCCAACCGAGTGCAAGACGGAGTGGAGCAAGTACTCGAAGCCAGCAGTGATTTGCCCTCGTTTTATTGGAGCTGGAAATTTACGGGTGTACACTATTTCTGCAGGGCACACAACGGATCGGTACGTAGACAAAGAGAGCTTTAATGAAGTAAAGAGTATAAAAGAGGTCAAGAAGTTGAAGAGAGCGATGAGAAGTTCTGACCCACACGTCAAAAAAGCGTGGTCCACAAAAGCTTGAAGGGTGATTCCTAATATGCTTAGCAAATTTCAGCCTTCTTTATTTTGCTCAACATTGCGATCGTGCTTCCTAAGCGCTCATTCAAACATATTGTCTATCCTATATAAGAATGGTCGCATGTAAGAGGAATCTCGTAGACTACTACTCCTCCAGCACATCTTGTGTAAGATGGCCCATGTCGAGTTCCACATCCCCTTGCATTGCTCTAAGGAGGGGAGGAGAAGCTACAGTGGCAATAACATATCTGAGGTCAGTTTTCTGGCGTTCTGTTAGTAGTGAGTTTAAATTTCCGGGGGGTGGCTGCCCAGAACGCACGACCTGATATCTCGGATATAGTCCGCAGTGGCGTATCTAAGGGGCGGGGTCTGATCAGGCTTCATAAAGCCCCCGAATAAAAGTAACGCCAACTCTTCTCTCCTCCGCCTGCGCCGGCGTTCGCTCACTTATTTCGACCATGCATCTACACCAACGCGGTGCCTAGCTAGCAGACGCTCTCTGCGTCGAACGCTGTTGCCGCAAACAGCTAAGTCAGCCCTTGTGACGCGAGCTTATTTCCTTGTCGCTATCTCTACCTGTGTAGCTAAAAAGGGCCCTGCGACACTTGAGGTACCCTAGGAGTGGCTGCATTAAGCCACCAAAAAAAAAAAAAAAAGATGTGTAGAAACTGCCAAATGCGAGGCAGCCGAAGATTTGTCGCACGCTTTTTCTTCTTTCGTCCTGACGAGCACACTGGAAGCTGAGCAGGGAGGGGTAGGGTGCCTTGATGCGCGCGCCCCCGCTCGCATCGAGGCACCCTAGGGAGGGGTGATACAGGCCCGGAAAGAAGTTACGTCACGCACGCGTCATACCTAGAGCACGTTTTTGCCATTTTGAATGGAGTTTGCCATTCTGATTTTAGGAAGCAAAATTTCTTGCTTTTACGTAAAAGCCCCACAATGCTCAGTGCATTCTTTTTGTTTTTTAAACATGACTGAGAGCATTACTTGTCTCATTGGGCGACTACCATCATCTAAAAGTCATGGCAGCAGGAAAGCAAAGCACAAGATACTGCCCGTAAGAGGATGTGCACATGGGTGTACAAATTTCAAATTTATAGACAGCTGAACAGATTGCACCATAGGAGTGTGCCTGTGTCAAGGTCAGCCACACACATTGACATAATAGGAAGGGGATAATGTGAATCAGGGGAGGGAGAAGTCAGCCCCATACATTAATATAATAGGGAGGCACCCAAGCCCCCTCCTAATCTCCAACAACTCAAAAGGCAAGCAAGGCCCAAGCAACTGAACAACCAATCTGACACAATTCATCTATGAGGCTCAGCAACATTTCATATCAATACTCTGCGACAAGTAATGCTCTCATGTTTACACTCATGAATTGCTTATATGCCCCGACTTTCTCATGTGCGTTTCAGTGCTGGTAATACTTGCATCACAGTTTCTTTTGTTTTCATGAAGCTTTTCTATGATATGCAGTTTGGATATTTACAGCACGTACCCCAAGTGCAATATTACAGATTCGAAGAGACTAACAGTATCTAAAGTCAACTAAATGTACCTAAAGCCAATGCAGATAGTTAAAAAATTACATTCGAAACCTTGTATTGTTCATCATGTTCCAACAGTTCAATGAAAAATCGCAACAAAACACCCCATTCCTCTATTGCAGTTCAATCTGCCTAACACGAGTAAGGCCGTACGATGCTGCATACTTCATCCCCAAACTTTAATGAAACCACTCTTCACATGCTCAACGTATCTGTTGCTTGCACAAATATCGTTTGTCATCAGGTCAGCACAGTGGCTAAAACTACTACATGGTTTTGTAATGTAGTAGAATCTAGTGCATCCTTTTTTGGTCCAAATTCTCTCAGCTAGCCTTTCTGAAAACACTTGATCGCTCTATATAACTTTCTGCTATCCTCGGCTGCCTTCCCATCCCTATTCATCCTTCAATTGCTTTCGTTCATTTAACCTTTCCATTATGACAACAAATCACGAGGAAATGCTTAAAAAAATCTTCACCACTGTTGACTAGTCGAGCTAGCAGGCTACCACGATAACTGACATACAAGAAAGACAGCTAGAAGAAAAGCAATGAATGGTGTACTGGACAGACAGTTCTCATTCACTGTCTTCCTTTACTGGTGCCAGTTTACGAATCCCACCTTAACTACCCCAGAAAGAAGCCGGAACTCTATGGTCATGAGTGGAGCGTGATAGTGAATGTAAAAGAGGTACCAACACTAGCTCAGTATAGCATAGCAAAGGTCAATTAATCTTACAAGGTTGAATTCTTGTTCATAAAAACAGTCCTTCATTGAAGTGCCAAGCAGACCGATAGGACTGACACTTCTGATACTGTGTGTTAATGGTAAATAGGCAACATGGTCTTCTGATAACTAAGCAAATGTCATGTATGTAGGACACAATACTCCTTTGGTAAGTAGCACTCTAAATTGAAAATCGCACTTTCACGTTAGTATGACCTCTTCAATGCAGTGTGTAGTACACATTAACTTCAGAGGCACCTTACGCACCACGACGCTGTGAGCACATTTGGGCAGGCATCCTGAGTAGACAACTAACTGTCATTTAACTTCGTTGTGCTGCTTATTGTTGCACACACTTTGGTGGAGGCTCTACCACGTTCGACGTGCCGCATTCTATGATTAACGTCTATAGTATTTTTTTATTTGCTCAAAATGAATAAAATCATATAACAAACTGTGCATGCATTTCAGGCCTAATGGTCGATTATTCTTACACATGGATTGAAGCTGACTCATTGCAGAATAATTAGTTACTTAATTTCATTCAAATTAACACAAATTGCTAAAAGTTCAAAAAAAAAACATTACTTCATTTGCTTTCTTGGAACATAATACTTGCCGTCTTAAAATCATGCCATATGAATTTGACGCATTTGCAGAATGAATCATAATTCGCACCTAAAGGAGATGATAAAACTTGAAGATTGAACAAAAGAAGGAAATTTATTGGTAAGCTATTGCCATGTGCAAATATCACGAACCATGCGATACTTTCCGAGAATAAATAAATAAAATTTAAAAAGTAAAGAAAAGTGTTGCAAAATCGTTGTTTTGGCTGCGAGTGACACTGGCTAATGCTTCCAGAGATTATAAGCACAAAAATACCCACCAAAATGAGCAGACAGCGCGTTTCATTCTAGCTCTATTGGTAGAGTGTAGGGGAAATAATTCTAAGAGTTGTAGGTTGGGATTGCACTGATGGAAAGGGTGATTTTTCCTTCACTTTAAATAATTTCAATCTACGTCATATAATTACTACACTAGTACAGTTAGGACAATTAATGTCCCATATGCTTTCCTTAGCCGAAATGTTAATTGGATTCATTTGGTTGTGCCAAACTTCGTGAGTGTGCACAAGTTATTACTAGGTGTTCGAGATACCTGTTCGCAAGCATAGGTAATTCTGCCTTCTTATGTATTATAAAGAAACAGAGCCCACAAAGGGATGTCTCCATATGCCTCATGGCCACATTATAGTACAGTAAAAGCTCGTTGATTCGCCACCCGTTAATTAGAAAATTCGGATAGTTCGGACGGCTCTATTGGTCTCGGCCAAAGTGCATGTTAATCTATAGGACCAAACCTTCATTATTTCGTCTGAATTCGGCTCCACACAGCTTAATTCGGACAAATGCTGACGGCTGCTGCTACACAAAAGTGTCATAAAGCAGCGCTGGCACCACTGGAGTGAAACCGAAACCTGAGTGGCATCGCCATCATCATCAACTAGTGGGGGCGATCGCAGCGTCACCGGACGTCGGCCTCTTCTTTCTTCTCCACTCAGCGCCTCCGACGCCATTTTCCCTTGTGTTGCCGTGTCGGAACCATCTCTTCTTGCGGAGTTCTCTTTTTCCATTGTGACCGTATTTGCATGCCGCCACCATCGTGCGCTACAGTGATGGCAACGCCGAAAAAGCAGCAGAGACCACCGACCGAGTCCACCGACGATGACTGCCCGATTTTCGATGCTGTCCTTCCCACAGATGTGACCTTTCAGGACTACATCGCGATTGATCATGGTGTCGCCACGAGTGGTCTCCTGACCGATCAAGAGATTATTAATGATGTCACGGGCGCCCATGAAGACCACGATTCCGACGAAGAATCATGCGAGGAGATACAGCCGCGACCTCATCGCACCTCACGGGAAGTCTCGGAGGCGCCGTTATTTTTAGAGGACGCTTGCCTGAACACTCCCGACAGCTTGCGTGCTGTTGGCCATTTGGAAGAGTTAAGAAAAATTATGATGTCAGCCGGAATCTGCACGAAAACGCAGACGACAATTACAAAATACTTCAACAAATAAAGGTATGCTTCTGCAGCTTGATTTTAAATGTTGTTTTCCCTGTTCATTCATTAATTCAGCATTCAGTTAATTTGGACAGTTTTTCCGGTCCCGTGAAATCCGAATTAATGAGCTTTTACTGTACTGCTAAATGATCAAACTTTGCTAAATGATCAAACTTAAGACACCAAAAGCCATACTGACATTAACTCTTGTGGACCGACCACAAAATTCTGAGCACTTCCCTTTAGTCCACATCAAAAGTGTCAAGAAGCCAAACAGTCAACCTGCAGCCTAGGATGTCAAAAAAAAAAAAAAAAACTTGTGATGCATCAGCCAAGCTAGCAGGGACCTATGTGCCAAGTGGCCCTCTAATAGGGGCCCCATGTTGTAAGAAAGAAAAATGAGAGGACTTCACACATCAGTTGTAGATGACTGTAATGCATATTTTTGTACAGGGTGTACTACATTGCAAGACGTGGTCTGCCATCACAATCAGGCCCAAAGGTCCTATGTTCACCACTTTCTACATACACAATTCCAAGCACTTCCAACCTTTGCTGTCGATGTGAATGCAAGCTCATGTCTTATTTGGGAAAATGAAACATATGATTCACAATGTAAAGCTACTCTGTTAGTATGCCCTATTTTGACTACATCCAGGAGCCCCCACCGAGCTATCATTCAACTTGTATGATCATAGAAATGGTCAGTGTACAATGAAAGTGGTGCAGATAATGAATCGTTGGACCACTGTGAGCAACAAACACAAAGTCCACTGGCCTACAAAGTGCACAAGGAGCCGAAATTGGGTATGGTGATGTAACAAAGGTAAAACCTCTTTGCTGTATTTATTCCTCTCTGTAAAATATAATTGCTACAGATAAAAATGGTTAATGAGTCCATGAAAATCTGTGTATAACAGACTGGCTCATCTGAACTGAAATATTTATACGTCGAACATCTTCCTGTGTATTATGTAGCCGATATTATAGCAACTAGCAGGCATATAACTCCTCTGCCTCAGCCATGTCTTCCAACAGAAAAAGGCTTGCCTCTACAGAGCGAAAAGGGCCACTTGTAGCTTCAACTTAGATCCCAGAAACAATACTCTTAAATAATACATGCCCCCAAACTTCAAAAACAGCATGGAGATGGGAAAACAAAAACACACTGTAGAGGGTGTGCTACCACTGCATGCTGTGCATTTCATGTGCGCTTCGTGCATGTACTTTTAAAATCTGCAACTGCATAAAGCAAACTAACTAAAGACCACGGAAAAAATAACACTTCATCGAAAGACAAATCTTGTACGTTCTTGGCCATGTACATAAAGTACCTTAAAATATATCATGCACAGTTAAAAAAACACAGAACAATGGCCTGGCTCCTACATCAGTTCAGCATACAAACGTACAATGAACTAATACATAAAATACCTTAAAATATATCATGCACAGTTAAAAAAACACAGAACAATGGCCTGGCTCCTACATCAGTTCAGCATACAAACGTACAATGAACTAACGTTTCGTCGAATCACCCCTTTGTACAGCTCTATATAACTTCGTTGTCACTAAACACAAATGGTGCAAAATGCCTGGGTGAGACACTAAGTGAAAGCACAAGGTGCACAACAGAGATAAAACTGGTCCAAAGCATAATGTTCCATTAAAAACAAATTGATGTGCCGTATACCACAGGACCTTAAAGACATAAAAGCACAACAGATCCCTATAAAACATGCCAAGAATAACTTAGAAAGGAGCAACTTTTGCAAATAATCTGCCACTTATTGCACAATCTAGAAACACCAAAATGGCCAGCTCCCTTCAGTGCAACCACAATTGCAGGTGTCTTCACACTCATCTGCTAAAAAAGCTCAAAATGATGCCATGGGCCTTGAAGTCCTTGCACACGTTTAAGTCTTAAAACATTCACCTGTAAACTGCCCCTCTCCCCATGTCCCTCCCATACCCTCCCGGAGTTCTGAAAGCACACGACAATGAGACAGCACCACGCATACCTGAAAAGAAAATGATGCTTAAATTGACCTACAGAAGCCAGCACGATTTGAGGCTGCTCCCCATGTTCACTGAGCTGATCGCTGGAGACCGGGAAGGGTGCAAACATACTATGCACCAGAATTCAGTTTTGCCCTCTTACTCGGCCACCTGGCAGGTCTGGGTTTCACATTTGCATCCAGACATTTGTCACTGGCAACAACGATCAGGCCAGTGTACTGAAGATTTTAAAAAAAAAGAGGGGGCGGGGTGAAGGGCAACACTGCTATAGCAATAGAGATGATGGTTATGGGCACAAGCCTGCCATTCTTCACCACTTCTAGATGGAGATGGCACCATCCACCCATGGCCCAACATTCACACACGCTTGGTGCGCCTATTGGCTGATGCTTGGAGATGTCTTTTTGTCCTCAGGAGGTGGCGGTGGGCCCGGAGGCGGAGCCGAAGGATTGCGCTCGGGGGGTGGCCCAGGCGGTGGACCCTGCCAACCGGGCGGCGGTGCCAGAGGGCCGCCACCAAACTCGTCACCCTCTTCAAGGCCGTTAGCAGCCGCTGCTGAAGCATCGTACTGGGTGTTCTCCAACCGGGTGATGACGCGCTCATCTTCATCTCCAAACTCTCCTCCCATTAAGGAAGGCTCCCCAACTACCATTACATCCTGCAATAAAAAATCATGGTCACAAAACATTCACCTATCTGGCATAGTTACTCGCATATTTATGCACATTTTTTCTTCTTTTATAGCAAAGGGGTTTTCACTCGGGCATTCCGAGTAGCACATGCTTATTCTACACAAAATATTTCATTTGTACTTGATTCTAGCCAGAACAATTGGTGACGATAAGCAGGAAATATTAACAGATCAATAGTGGCAGCAATAGATAATAAGCACCACTATTTTGGCACAGTGACACTACCACCAACAAGCAATAATAGGCACCACAATATAACTTCATTATTATGTACTCACGAAAGACACATAGCACTACACATTAACAATCGTGTGCTATAAGGTTGTTTCTTATTACCAAAGCACTGAGAAATTTTTTGGCTCACTCATAGGATAACGCAACAGTGCGGATTACAAAGAGCATTTCGAAACTATAAGAAGACCGACATAGTGACAGAATAAAGACTTGTCCAGCTTTTGTAAAATTCACTGAAATTAAGTACCCAATGTGCGGCAGAGCCGATCAATGCTTGTAGAACTAGGGTTGTCTGTCATAAGCAATACTGGTGCATTTGTTGGAGGCCACCATCATATCTCTGTGCATTTATAACCCTTAGAGGTACAGGCATCGCCACACACCCACCTCAGTCAGAATAATTGATTGATCGATCTAAACTTACCAAAAAAGTGTAGAATATTCTGCGCCACATTCTGGCGTCAGTCACTGAGGGGCTCAATCAACCAGAAAAAACGTAATCACAATACACACTAATGATCAGATCCTTTATAACAACTGATCTGGGGATTTCGTTGCAACTATATTTATTTAAGTTGGTACTTTTGGAGACTTGCATGATCAATGAGGTTTACTCAACATTTCTAGGTAGGGAGTAAATGTTTTCAAGTTTTTCTGTATGCCTGAAGTACATGAGTAATGATGCCATTGCACTGATTTTATCGAATGTGCAGCCTTGTAGGCAGCGCTGTGGGGCAGAGCAGGAGCGCAAAACATGCGCAGTCAATATTTTCCCTTACTATAAAGAGTGATAGCTTAAGTGTGCACCAATTACGTGAGTATATATGGCACTACTGGAGAGAGGGCTGTATGTGAATGAACACACACATACATTTCAAAGCTGTACAAGACCTGGTTTGTTGCACAAGGAGCGAGTAGGTGTAGAATCACAGCAGTAGAGAAGGTCAAGACCAGAGTTTCTAGCAGAACTTTCTTAACGAGGTCGTGAAACGTATAGGAAGCTACCCAGCTGTAATTTTCCCTGACTCACTAAGGATTAGACATACCGATTCCGAAATATTTTGCCGTAATACTCAGTCTATAATTATTGATGCCTATTCACAATCGCAGTTTTCCTGGACTTCCAAGTGACCACGTGGCGCTATTGGCTGCCATAGGCACCAACGTGCGATATCAGTGAAACATCATGGAAACAGAAGTTATGAACAGAGCATTAGCTTTTTTTTTTTTTTTGCTCCAGAATGATAAATTTATAGGAAGCTAGGAAAGCAAAAGTAGCAGCAGATTTTGCACTCTGAGCTGTGTATACTGTAAAAGTACAGCAAGTGATCTGCTTGGCTGCACTTTTAAGCACATCTGGGCTTCATCATGAGTTGCCTTCACTTGCTTGGTGCAGCATCCCAGTGTTTTTTGTACTGCTTGAGTAAGGTTGTGTTTTACAGCGTGTTTTGATGGAGCGTGTTTTGACATGGTCAGAAAACACTGCTGATTGATAGTAGAAGCTCCCAACAACACGCAAGCCAAATAATATAGCGCAGCACGCGACCTGGAATTCCCAATAAATTATGAAAGTCAGCTGAAAATTGCTTTCTCTTCTCTTGACAAACCACAGCATATACCCAAAAATCATACGTAGCAAGCCCATCTGTCAACCATTGGTGGATTTGAACATGGCGTGCTCGCTCGTTACAGAGATCGCCGCGGAAGGCCGCTACTTGTGCACGCGCGTGCGCGATCACATGGAAAAAGCCTTGCATTTGAAGAGAAAAAAGAAAAAGTGTTCAAAGTCATGAGACCCGCGTGACGTTTTTCAGTGGCTTTGCTTAGCTTCCACCACTTTCGTCGGGACGAGAGAAGAGAGAATGCAATTGCAGCATGCAACAAACCTTTGTAACTCCACTCCCACTGGGTGTATTCTTAAAATTTTTTCAGCGTTGAATTTGTGAGGCAATAAGCTCTTCCATCGAATTAATTCCACGGTTACTTGAAAAAGTGTTTCTGGGCCCCTTTAATTGACTATGTGGCACTATTGGCTGCCTTAGGAACCATCGTGCGATATCGGTGAAATATCATGGAAACAGAAGTTATGAACAGAACATTATCTTTATTTTGCTCCAAAATAATAGATTTATAGGAAGCTAAGAAAAAGAACTACAGCAGTTTTTGCACTCTGAGCTGTGTATACGGTGGAAGTACGGCAAGTGATCTGCTTGGTTAAACTTTCCAAGTACATCTGGGCACTATCATGCGTTGTCTTCGCTTGCTTGGCGCAGAATCCCAGTGTTTTTTCTACTGGTCCCAGTGTTTTTCATACAGGTCAAGTAAGGTGGTGTTTTACAACGTGTTTCGGATGACCTAGTACTCGTTATGCCTACCGAGTGCATTGTCAAACAGTGCCGGCCAACTTGTCAAAGGGAAAACAACATTCATGACGGCTTTACGGCGCCGCAATTGAGATGGCATGATGATACGAACCTTGGTCAACTATGGCTCAGCAAACAGCACTGTGTCACCATGTTTCGTTGACGGACTTTTCATTGACAGACTTAAAGCGACATCAGCTGTACAGTTGAGGAAATCGTGAGTGGGGAATCGAAATTATGCTTGTACAGCTATTAAATAAGCCCATACGCAAAACAAGTCGAGGTATAGTATCGTACGGATGGCCAGAATTCTAAATACACATCTACAGTAAAAACTCGTTAATTCGAACCACAAGGGGAATCCGCCTCAGCTCGAATTAACGAAAGTTCGAACTAGCGAACTTAACGAAAGTGAAGAACAACAATAGTACACTGCGAGTAGGGCATAACAATTTATTTTTTGAAAAGATCTGTGATCGTGGTCTGCCTTCTTTCCTTTAAGGAGACAGCCAGCACTTTTTGCTCTAACGAGCGAATTTGGCGGAAGGCCTCTTCTCCGCCTTCTTCAAAACTTAAGAAAAGACGGGCGGCATTCAATGCGGCCATGACTTCCACAGCAGAGGGCCGCACTGGTGCTTCGTTCTCCTCCTCATCATCGTCACTGGCAGTGACAGGTTCTGCGCTTTTCACCTGACATATTATGTCGCCATCTTTAAGTGCACCACACACCACTGCACTTGAGTCTATATCGACGTAGTCCGCAAAGCAGACGTCTTGCAAAACGTCCGCCATGGGGGCGGTGACGTCGTGTTTGAGCACTGGTGGATCCTCAGCTTGCAGAGCTTCGGTGCTCAAGCCACAGTGGTGAAAGCAATTTGCTATTGTAAGCGCTGTCACTTGCTCCCAAGCACGCACAAGCACGTGTAATGCACTTAGGAGCGTCACTTGGAAGTTATGGCACAAAATAATTCGTTCCAACATATGACGCCAATAAAATGATTTGAAATTTCTAATTATACCCTGGTGCATGGGCTGCACTACCGCTGTCGAGTTTGCTGGAAGGAAGTGTTTTGGCACGGTATTTGCTACGAGCACACGCCATCAAGTCGGAGCAGCAGAATCTCGACAGACGGGAAGCTACTACCCGCGCTACCGCAACAAAGGTTAGCCGAGGCCTAACACCAACACAGAGAATTGAGACAGTCAGAAGCTACTCCCAGCACCAACAACCGAAGTGTACGACGCACGCCCGAGACAGAGACTGCAGAGATGGCTGGACGAAGCTACAACGCACTCGATTGGATGATGATGATGATGATTTGATACTGTTCCCTTTTTAGCGGGCGGGTGTAGTGGTACCCTAGCATATAAATCGGTAACAAAAATTAAAAAAACACACACAAAATCACGCTCTGCTCGAGCTCGTAACCACTGCTACACTGTAACTGCACTGTGCCACCCAGTGCTTTCGCTTGCTGCGAGACAACCACTGCCCTCCAGCGCTCGAGACGCCACATCATCTCGTTTACTGCTTGTGGATTACTCACACCATCCTCACCCGCAAAGCCCAGCGCTGTCTGCAATGGCTCCGTCCCCGGGATGCCTATTTGGCCGCACTCGAGCACAATGTGCCGAATTGTTTCCTCCGCACTGTCACAAGCGCGACACAACACTGAAAGCACCGCGTTGTCGAACATTCTTCTGTAGGCGAGGGTTTGGAGCGCGCCTGCGCGAGTCTCGAAAAAAAGTGAGCTCCCGGTGCCGTTGTCGTACAAACAAACTGTGTCAATGATGTCCTTGTAGGTTCGGTATAGTTCGAGGGTGGCTTCGACATTCATTGCATGCCGCCACATTTCCCTCTCCTTCTCATGAACCCGCTCTCACACTTTCTTGGTATATCGCCTTGAAGTTTCAGCCTGTACAGGTTCCGTAAAGGTTATGTACTTTTGTTCCAGGCAATACACCCGGTTCACCCAGGTTGTACGGATGCACGTTGCCGAAAAGTATTCACATACCCACTGTGCCCACCAGTCTCGACTCATGAATTGCAGGCGGCCCCGGTACGTTAGCTTGCTGGATGCCTCCCGAGCTTCAAAACTAGACCAGCCCATGTCCCCCTGGACTGCCTCATTTGCCACCCTTCCATGGCATGCGAGTGCCGTGCGGCCTACTTCTCGCTGTCGCCGCTTTAACCATTACCTTGTTGCTGCCGTCATGCAGATTACTGCATTTGCGAACATCACGCAGGGGACGTCAAGGAGTTTCCATAGGTCCTGGACCATGATGAAACGGTTGCAGCCCCACAATATGCGGCGCCAGAGGATGCACTGTGCCCGCATTGCGACTTGGCGGACACGGACTTCTTGCCGGCCATATATACTGTCCTCGAAACTCAGTAGCACGCCTAAGTACTTATAGGCAGTGTCAGTGGCGATGCTCTCACCTCCTAGCTTGAGGTCTGCTGCCCCAGCAATGTTGCCTGCGAACGGTGCAGCCTTGGTTTTCTTGGCGTTGAAGCGTAGTCCCAGCTCAGTCATCTCTGCGGCACAGATGTCCAGAAGAGTCTGCAGGTCCACTTCGGTCTCCGCCATTAGGACCACATCATCCGCAAACGCCAAGCCAGGCCACCGTCAATTTTTATCCATTCCGCTTGTGCTATACTTCAGACGGAACCCCAGGCCAGACTCGAGCGATGCTTGTTCCATGCTCGACACGTATAGCAGATATAGAATCGGCGAAAGCGGACATCCCTGACGGAGACCCCAGCAGACGCCTACCGGCCGACACTCTACATTGGCGAAATGTGCAATGACGCTGTCGCCGGCGTATAGGCGTCTGAATGTCGCCAACAGCTCTTTCGGCATTTCCAGAGTCTCCAGGCGTGTGAACAAGATGTCATGTGGGACATTGTCGTAAGCTTTCTGCACATCTATGAAGCAGCATAGAAGCGTACGCCCTTCTTTTCTGGCAATCTCCACACACTGTGTGAGGACAAAAAAGGTTATCCTCAAGTCGTCGACATCTGCGAAAACCGTTATGCAGTTCTATCAGCCGCCCTTTAAATTCAGCCCAGCCACTGATTCAGTCCTTAAGCACATGGGTAAAGAGCCTGTACATGATGCTGGTGACTGTGAGTGGTCCGTAATCTTGAAGGTTACCTGCCCTGCCTCCACGCTTGATTGATATGTGGGGTTTAACGTCCCAAAACCACTATATGATTATGAGAGACGCCGTAGTGAAGGGTTCCGGAAATTTCGACCACCTGGGGTTCTTTAACGTGCACCCAAATCTGAGCACACGGGCCTACAACATTTCCGCCTCCATCGGAAATGCAGCCGCCGCAGCCGGGATTCGAACCCGCGACCTGCGGGTCAGCAGCCGAGTACCTTAGCCACTAGACCACTGCGGCAAGGCTGCCTCCACGCTTGATGATGAGTGAGACTCTGCCCCGATGCCAGTCGTCTGGAATGGCCGCTCCCGCAACGATGTGACTGAACAGGCCAGCTAGCTGTTCTTTCACCTGTTGCCCCAAGCACTTAAGTAAGCGAGATGGGATGCCATCTGGCCCCGAGGCTGTTTGGGCTCGGAGATGGGACAAAGCACGGTCTACGGAGATATGACTGAATTCCCATTTTAGGGCTCCTTCCTCTGGGGAACCCTGTTGCGTCCTCTCTTCACCACACTGGCGATCTCCTTCATGCAAATGAAGGTCCCTTGTGCACCCACTTGAACCATACAGAGCCGCCAGGTGCCCTGTCAAGGTTTGTGTGCTGGTCATGCCATCTGTCATCTAGCAGTGACAACTACGCAGGATTTTCAAAGGCTCTGGGATTGGCGCTTAAAAAAAACACACACAAATCTTGTAGCTTACGTAGGACGGAGAGCAGGCAGCCGCCAAAAGATTGTGGGGGGAGGGGGGTGAAGAGTAAGTGGCGCTATTTACTGCACTTTGGCCTCTGTGCCAGTTTCTCCGTTTTTCTCACCACTCCCTGTCAACGCCGCCTCGTAACTCGGCAGCCGCCTTATCGAGCGACTGGCCAAGCCGCCGGCACGGTGGCGCGTAGTTCGAATTATCTGCTGCGGAACCTACTCACGTTCGAATTAACGGGCTTTTTTATTTATAGGCTTGTATGAAGCTTGGCCGGACCATAACTTACAGTTCGAATTATTCATAAATTTGAATTATTGAAGTTCGAATTAATGAGCTTTCACTGTAGTTAAATATTTTCGGAAAGCGTTTCACGATTCTATTATAGTGCACTACATGAACTGTGTGCCGAATGGCAATGCCATCATGAGGATTTTCATTTTTTAATGAGGCATCTTGCTTGGTACAGCTCTTAGCACAATTAACATGAACAGCTTGATTGAATTGTATAAGTGTTAATACAGGCTCTTGCACTGACCTATAAGCAAAAGTTGGTCTTCCCTACAGGCCCATATCCAAGGTGGATAACCTCAGGTAGTACTTTCAGATTAACAGCCCAACACGTGGTTTTTCGTCGCTTCTACTGACATAAGCATTGCCAAGTTTTGGAGTCAGTATGTTTGTTGCAACCAAAGGTTGATAAAGCGCACATCGATTTCACTAGTAAATTATTTTCACCTCTGCCTGACCAGCGGGTAAAATACACTCACTTGTCTCGCCAGTGCCCTTTGAATTAGCCGACGTATACTTATCTGGCAACGAACTATTGCAGGTGATATCTCTTGCACCTTTAGAGCTTGAAATTGCACCTTCAGCTAGAATGGAATGAAGCATTACAAAAGCAGAGCAAGCGCATGTTTATGGTGTTTGCAAGAGTTGTACAATAACTAATCAGAAATGCGATACTATAGTTCATTTTAAGGTTAGTTAATTTGCAGACAGCCTGATTCGGACTGTTCTGGCAATTTAATGTTCACCTTCCTGTCGAGTTTACCTTCACAAGCTCCATAAAGGTGCATTTGCTTTGCTTTTTCAATGAATCATTTCAAACACACGGTGCGATTTGAACTAAAAACGTGCAAGAGATATCGCATGCAATAGTTTATTGCCCTGATAAGCATAAGACAATGAATTTAATGGCCGCGCAAGAGAGTAGCAACAACAAAAACGTAGCAAAAAAGGACGAGTGAGTGTATTCAACACACCGGTCAGGCAGAGATGAAACAGAAACTTACTAGTAAAATCAACGTGTACTCCATCTATCGTTAGTTGCAACGTACCACGTCCAACACTTGGTGGCGCTGACGTCAGTCAAAGCGAGACGCCATGCGTCGGACAATTATTGTTAATCGTGCTGACAGCTGTACAGCACCTTAAAAACTGAAAATAATACCCGAGGTTATCCACCATGAATATAAATATTGGCTTGCAGGGAAGACCAACTCTTGCTTCTAGGACCAATGCAAAAGCCTGCATTACCACTCATTCAATTCAACCAGTCAATCAATCCTACATCAGGGTTTATACAGGTTTTAAATACCGAAATACGCTTCTAAAGGCTTTCAAGTCGCCGAAAAAATTTGTCAAAAACAAAGTGCAACATTACAAGGAAGAATTCTTATTATATTATCGTTTCCGAAATTGCACTTCGCCGTAACGTTCCACGTACAAACCTATGCTTCCCTGGAGTTCATGGCAGCGGCAAACAAACTCAGCAGTTTTCACAGTGCTGCAAGCAACAGGTTCATCACCACACAACCAGCATCGCTGTTATTGTCCTGTGGCTTTTTAACAGGACAATCAAAGCAAATAACTTATGTCAGGGTGAAAGGTCAATGTAAGAGAACGTCTAAAATATCAGTATTATCAGCAGCAGTACACTACAACAAATAGAGATGTTAAGATAAATATGCGACATGATATGCGCAATGAGTCAGACATATTGGAATGAGCTGATGTCTTCAAAAGACATGAGTACAATGAATCATTACACTTGGCAGCAACTTTTCTTGACAGCACTGCAGAACTTCTAGAACCAAAGTGCTTGCCCATCACCGCAAGAAAAAAAAAAAAAAGGACCTTATTGATAATTTTCTCACTTGCATAGCCGAAATCAATACTGCTTTATTTAAAATGAGACTGTAACAGTTTCAGGAAGTAGTAGGTGAAGTACAGTTATTGTTCACCTTGCAAGAATGCCTTCCTTCTCTTTGCATTTCTTATACACCACCACCTTTTAAAGAAAAAATGGAGGCAATGACGTTGGCGTGCGGCCGCAAACGCACTTTCATGTTATCCAAAAAAAATATTCCGTATTTACCCAGGTCTAGTCCAACCCCAATTCTAAGCCGACCCCTCAAAAGTCCGAAACCCGGAAAAAAAAAAAAGAAGCTTAACTTAAATGTAGGCCGAATGAAACAGCACTCGCAAAGAGAAAGCATTTAATGAACATGAAGGTGAAACCAAGCAGTTAGCTCATGGTGCAAATAACCCGAGAAACATACAGCCGCTACTGATATTGTTTGTTTCTTTGTCTTTTTTGCGCTACTTCTAGTTATTTGCATCATAAGGAAGCCACGCTCATTTAAAGTCGTCATCGCTGCATCCCTCATTGCCGATTTTTCTGTCGCTGTCTTCAAACAGTGCGCAATCCTCTGTGCCATCAAGCGCATTGGATATGCCGCACTTCATTAAGAGCGCACAATCAAAGTTCCTGTGATGTCGTCCCACGCTGCAGCCCCACCAGTGATGCACATCTGTTTTTTTTAACGCGATAGCGTTAAAGACCTCCTGTCGCAGAAAACCCGCCGCCGGCGTCAGACCCATTGGTTGTGAGTGAAAAATCCTCTGTGCGTCTGTGACCGAAAAATCAAGTTACCGAGATAGCCTCGGGAGGCCGCTACTTGTCCACACATGCGCACGCGATCACACTGAAAAAGCTGTGCGCTCGAAGAAAAAAAGAGTGCTCAAGGTCCCGAGGCGCAGTAGTTTTTTTGCTCTGCTACCGGGATCTCTTTGCTCTGTTTTCGTCGGGACAAGAGAAGAGATACAGTCAACTGCCGATTTTTTCGGACCCCCAAGAGAGCGAAAAACTGTCCGAAAATTCGGGCAGTCCGAAAAAATGAATGGAAGTAAAAAAAAGGCATTATTTTACTGATAACTTTCAATGCAAGCAAAAAAAACACCATTTTGCTAATATTTCTTAATGCAAGCAAGAACGCACCATTTCATTGATATTTCTCGGATCAAGAGGGGTCAAGGTCGAAGTACCAGATTTCTGGAATTCTGCCAAAGCATCAGTGGGGTGGCTCTGAAAAGAGCCGTTAAAAAAATGCATGCAGCCGACAGCGGGTGCCATCAGGGCAGCCGGTGTTAGAGCTGCAGTGGCTTGAAAAACTTGTTGATCCTTGTTTGAACGGTGCTCCGCTTGCATGTGATCACATTCGCCTCGATCTGAGCAAGGGTCATGTCATCACTGTACACCGATGACAGTGTCATCAATGCTCGCATCAATTCGGCGGTCATAGGTGGCGCAGACGTTGGTCCCTTTTTTTCGACATCGGAGTCGTCTGAATCCTCCATAACCTGACTGACTGTTTCGTCGACGGTTAGCATGCGTAGAAATCGAGCTCGTTGTCAGCGTCGACGAACTGCTTAAAAGTTATTTCCGTGGGCATCGAAGCACCAACAAAGCGGAGGTCGTTGATAATATCGTCCATGAGAGGGCACAAGTCAGTCACGCTGTCGCTTTCTTCAGGCAAGTCTGCTGCCTCTATGTTGAGTACGAAGTCTGCGTGGCGAAAGCAGTTGCGAAGCGTGTCTTGCATTACTGCCTTCCATGCGCCCGCAAGCATTCCGACAGCAGACCGAAGGTCAACGCTGTAGCCTTTCCTGTTTTCCGAGCACAGCACCATGCGGTTGAGTATACGTGAACGGTACAGAAGTTTCAGATTACGGATGACATTTTGGTCCATCAGTTGGAGGATCGCAGTCGTGTTGGGCGGCATGAATTCCAGCTGGATAGCCTTCAAGTTATTGATGTGACCATGAGCAGCGCAGTTGTCAACGAAGAGCAGCACACATGTTCTGTTGTTCAAACTTCCTGTCCAACCTGCGGACATAATAACGCCTTGGTCCATCGGTTGGAGGATCGCAGTCGTGTTGGGCGGCATGAATTCCAGCTGGATAGCCTTCAAGTTATTGATGTGACCATGAGCAGCGCAGTTGTCAACGAAGAGCAGCACACATGTTCTGTTGTTCAAACTTCCTGTCCAAGCTGCGGACATAACTCTCGAACAGCTGTGCGTTACCCATGCCTTTTTGTTGGCTTCGTATAACACTAGCAGCGTTGCCCCTTTAAAACGCCTCGGGCTCTTGGACTTCCCGATTACTAACAAAGGATGTTTCTCGCTGCCAGACATGTTGCTGCCAACAAGAACGGTCAGCCGTTCTTTGCTATGCTTGCCACCATGGCATGCGTCACCAGCAAAAGCGAGTGTTCTTTCCGGCAGCAGCTGGTAAAACAAGCCAGTTTCGTCGCAGTTGAAAATGTCAGCAGAGAACTGCTGCAACAAAGACTGGAGTTTTCTACTGCGGTACTCCGCAATAACTTCACTGTCGACAGTGCCACTTTCGCCACACATCTTCTTGAACTTGAGGTCATTCCGATGCTTAAAGTTTCTCAGCCATCCATCACTGAACTTAAAATGTGATGTCCATTTGAAGCGCGAGAGTTTCCGCTTTTTGTTTCAAGATGCAGCCCGAGACTGGCAACCGCTTGGCTATCATTGAATTAAACCACACGACGAGAATGTCCTCAAGCTTTGGATGAACACCTTGGCTTGCATTCATCTTTTGGGCACCAGACGGTTTTTCGGCCGCTTCCAAGATCTTGTCCTTGTTCCTCAGGAAATCGCAAACTGTTTGCTTGGAAATGCCGAACTCCTTGCTCATGTCAGCCACTCTTCACTAACTTAATAATGGCGGCTTTCTTCTCCACCGTTAACCGACGGTACTGTTTTCCGCGCTTCGATGCCATCGGCGAGGACGACGAAGGCAGAGTGGGGGCCATCGCAGGCAAGCGAAATCCTCCCGATGTGAACAAAGGAGTTTGCTGACAAGCGTCGAAGCACCTAGGCTTAGCGTTGCAGACCACGCCTCACACGATCGCACAACCACACACTAGGCTAGCCAAACACCATGTGGGCTGCGCAAACAAAAAGGCGCGACGGCAGGTGACGGTGCCTCAAGTGCTCCGAAGGTGGCGCTCGTAAACATTCAAGATAGCCAGCGTTGCCAGACCATATCAGTGTGTGACGGTTAGTTCTAGTTCGAAGTGATGAAACGCTTCGCGAAAGCGCTGCGCGGGAAGCCAGGGTGGCACGCACGAGCACAAGCGCTAAAGCAAAAGGAACTTTATTGGCGCCTAAAAATTTCCGGGTGGATAGTTTCGATCGTCAGCGAAGCACCCTTGCATGATAAACACGACCAGTGCTAGAAATCACGGAGGCTGCGTGTGTTCCTCCGCTAACAATCAATGAGTCGAAGCAACAGATGCCGCCACAGTAGACTGGCGCGCTCATTTATGCAATCGTAATCGCATGTGACGCAGTTGTGGTGGTTTCCACTGGAGGTCAGTGGTGGTTTCCGACCTTTCGTCGCGTCAAAAAGTTCGGAAAATTGGACTCCGGGGGGTTCGAGCATCCAAAATTTCAGACTCCCTTATACATTGATTCTATGGGGCTCGTGGCGGTGCCGTGAAGATGTCCGAATTATCAGGCATATCTGAAAAATTGGCAGTAGACTAATGCAATCACAGCATGCAACAAACCTCTGTAACTCCACTCCCACTGGACGAATTCTTAAAATTTTTGCGGCATTGAATTCATGAGGCAATAAGCTCTTCTAGTGAATTCATTCCATGGTTACTTAAAAAAGTGTTTGAGGGCCCCTTCAACACAAATTGTTCGACAGGTATCACGACGAAAATGAGCTCATTCGGCTATACCCGCTGGTCTAATCTACTGTGTGCGTGTGTGTGTATGTAACAAAACATATGATTAAGTATGCACTTAGCAGTTGAAGGGTGCACTAGGACTAGGGGCCGGATTTCGCTATCGCGTTCAACTCTTAAACGCGAAGCTTAAGGTTCCCCTAATTTTTTTGTCCACTCTAATGTCACGCCCGGTTTGAACGTTGGACGACGACTCTGCGACTAGGACAACTTTATTTTCATAAGAGACACTATAATGGGACCCCCTGTTTGACACCATTGAAATACGCCACACGTAGACAACTGCAAGCGCAACTCGAAATGACAAATGGCTTGCCTCAAAAAACATAATGGTGGCCTCACGTGTATAAAAAAAAAAGCCAGGTGTTGGCTCGGCTACTAACTGCTACAATACCGTCTAGGTGGCGCTAGTTGTGCACCACATTCCTCAGTAAAAAATGGTGCGTTTTTCAAAATCTTCGTAACTAAGTCGATCCTGCAGTTTGATACAAAAAAAGTTCGAAAAAGAAAACAATAAAACTATTGGCCTAGATTTGAATAAATATGGTACTTGTAATGAGACACTAAAATGTAAACTGAACAATCGAAATTTCCTCCCACTCATACTCTTTACATACTATATGCTTCTCTAAGCGTGCTAATGATGTGAGCGAGCAAAACAGAATGCAACCGCAAGCTGCCGTAGCATCATGAATGTGCGAAAATCCCGCCTCTTTAGCCTTCACTCCTATGTCAAGATAAGTTGTCCCCGAGTACAGTAGCGAACTACTTAAAATAAAATTAACATTTCGTGCAATAAAAGACGTATTGAAATGCCAGTGGTGTGTTTGTTTAATTCATAGGAAAAGGAACTTCTAGGCGTTACTGTAGAGAAATGGCGTGGGTGGTCCAAAAGTTACATTTTCATTGCGCTGCGCTCTGCTCATGCAGCTGCGTGTCAGTGGTACAGTCGAGCCCAGATACGGTGGCCCCACTGAAAACGAACAATACCCGTGTGACTGTGGAAATATACATGATTATACATTTCAATGGCACAGAATTGCACTTACAACGAACGCTTCTGAGAGTCACCAAATGGTTACAGTGAATGAAGTCAGCCCTCCGGCGACTTCCTGGGAAACTATTTTCAACCACTGATAAGCCATTGGTGAGGTGCCCATTGATTCTTATTGTTAAACACCGACACTGCCTCCACAGCCCTCCAGTTCTCGCTCTCCCCGACCGTTTTTTGTTATGCACCCCTTTCGTCATTTGGTCAACCGCTACTCTGATCATCCCGCATCGCCAGTCATACTCTCAGTATGAAACACGCCGCTCGTGTTTTCATACTGCCAACAAAAGACCGGTTTGCCAACTAGTCTCCCTTCAGTTTTTGATTGCTGGTTTTGTTACAAATTTGTTCGCGTTGCCGGCCTGGAATGACCAGACCATTTGCCAACATCGGCGGCCATCAACTGTACCTGACCGTCTGCGTCTTGTCTGGTTTGGTGTCGTATCGTTCTAGTGCACACCCTTATTGCGTTACCTCACTGAATTTGATGATTCACGATTAGTTCCATGTTTAGGACCTGTTCTTGCTCACTTCACTCCGCTCAGCATGCCCTCCGCATGCATTTCCGTGTAATAAAAACTACTTTTACACGAAATGAATCATGAATTATAGAATTTGGCGGGGCTGCGCAAATCTACCTGCACCACAATGAGATTCTTTGGAATAAAAAAAGAGAAAGGACGAGGATGACCTTAATTTTAGGTCCGGCTGTCCCATGCCGCCAATTTCCCACAGAGTGGGTGCCCTCGCAAGCTACTACAACTTCGTTTTGCCGAGCACCAGGCCAGAAGTGCGCTTGCACCTATTTAATCAGTAGGTACCTGGTGGCGGAAATTCTCTGCCTTCCACAGCAGCGGCAGATGCTTAACTATTTCACCAAGGCAGTGGTGGGTTGAACTATGCCCGGAGGCCTTGGCAGAACCTCATGGGGCTACCTTTCGAGATGAGCACCCAGAAAGAGCCGAGCGCCAGGTCGGTGTACTACTCTACCAATTGGGAAAAATCGGTGGGTATAGTATCACAAGTACAGTATCACCGGCAAAACAATGCGATTCTTTGATCTCTGCGCGTGCAGACCGCTCTCCAAAGTTTCCCTACGTGAGAATTGCACGTTTCGTAGACCCTGCAAGCAAGCTACCTGACCTGCCTTCTTCCAGCGTGTTTTGGTTATTAAGGTCGCCTTCCCATGTCAGCATCACTCTACCGCAACTTCTTCGCATGTCTTTCGCAAGTCTACTCCCCTTTCTTTATCGCAACGTCGCCTGTCTCCAACGCTCCGTGAGGCTGGCCGCCAGCCATGCTGGATTGAATTCAGAAGATTCGTTTTCCGACTAGAAAGGAACCAAGAGCAGTTTTACGATTGCTGCCTTCTACTTTGCATGTGCGTGTCTTGCTCACTGTTGGTGTGCGTGTGTGGCCAGGATGGCGGATAGAAGGCGTTCCATGCTTTTTTCTGCCATTCAACAATATGTCCAAAGTTTGACCGCTTGGCTTGGGCGTAATCCGCAACTTTATAGGTGACACATAGAGGAGTGCTTGCTCATATCTGTTGACCGTCTGGCAGCTAACTTGCCACTTTGGGTGTCCCTGTAATCAGCTGAGGAGACGGTGAAGGCTTCGTGGGCGGCGGTGACGGCTACATGTGTGTGAAACTGTTTTTGCAAGGCTGACTTTGCCGACCTCGAACCTGATGTCGAGTCTGAAGCTTCTGAACAGGACCACTTCAGCGGCGATTTGTGGCAGTGCGTCATCAATTGCGACATGGGAGTGCGTGCGAGACATCTGTTGTGATGGTTTTATTGTGGTCGATAATGATGCCAACACCGCGCAACTGTGCACGGACCAAGGCATTGTGAATGAAGTGCACAGAAAGAGCGATTTGGAGGAATCGCAAGGATGACGAAACTTTGGAGCCAGCACCCACGAGTGTGCTTGCAGCAATTGGCTACACTGATAGCCTCAGGCAGCTTGTACAATCCAACTACGCTACAATGAACGCCGCTTCAACGAAATTTCTGCTCTAACGAAAAATTCACGATTCCCCATCAGCAGTCCATAGGAGCCAATGCGTAAATATTGTCGCCACAACGAACATTTTTTCTTCCATCGCCTCACTTCAACGAAATTTTACAATGCGATTCCAGGCTCAGATACATATTGCTATGCAGTAAACCCAATCTTCAAGATTTCGATGCATTTTCAGAGCCTGAAAATGCGTCAACAAAGTCTAAAACAGCGTTGGCACCACCAGAAACTGCTGCTGTACCACCGCTATTTAGCAAGCATGGACGCCGCCATTGCTCGGTAGTGATGGCAATGAGACTGCCCTATTTTTGTTTTGCCACTGGCTTGCTCTTGAGCCGCAGACGATCCGAAGCTAAAGCTCAGTCGATCAGTTCATAGTTTCCTTATGGCAGCTGCTTGGTGCAACTGCGGCACGATGCCTATCATTATGTTCGTGCTTGGCCAGTGTGGTAACTAATAAGAGCATCTGTTCGTCCGCATTATCAACAAAATCAGCTAGCCGCGAGTGATGGATAATAAGAATGGCATAGAATAATGCAAATGTTGCCACTCCCTGATACCCTGCCTCCATCTCAGCGTTGTCGGGCACTTTTGACGGTGGACAGCTGCTCGTGTTAACGTGTTAATGCAGCTGTTTGGTTCGTTCATGAAGGCAGTTTTAGGCCTTGTTTCAGCGTGCCTTTCACTATGGCCTCGCTATGCATGGGTGAGAATCGCGTCGTGACGCTGCTGAGAAAGAATAGGAAGCAGAGGACATTTTTTGAATTTTGAGAATAGACGTTCCTTCGTTTGGTAGCTCAGATCAGCTAATGTTTTCGATTTCACTACAATAAAACTCTCGCTCCAACGAAATTTTTTCCACGCCCCTTCAGTTTCGTTGTAGCGGGGTTCGACTGTATATGCCATGGACCTCGGCGCAGAGCACACTGCCGCTTAAGGTAAACAAGAGACCATCCTTATGCTTCTGCTATTCGAGAGACATAATCACAGACTTTTTAGAGAAAAAAAAAACGTGGTTAATCTCCCTATATAGGAATCCGCATAATCCGAAAGTGAAAAGTGTCTTTACATAGGTAGTTGAGCGTTTACTGTGCATTGCTTGAGCAACAGCAAGAAATTGAAGTCACGTTAAGAATGGCAAGCAGTTCGAAACTTGCAGCACACACCTCAAGCAGAAAGCACGCACAAAATTAGCATACACAGGACAACCACCAACTAACAACTTTCATAGCTTGACACTTAAAGTGCGCTGTTCAAACAGAAAGAAAGGCGCACGAAACAAGCGCACGAGCATACACAGGACGAGCGCGAACAACTGTCACAATTCTTCCTGTGTCGTTTGTCAGCAGCGCGCTCCTTTCGTAAACGCGGCCGTGGCAGCGTGCGATGTGACCTTCGTCTTCTCCCGAATCAGTCTGATAAGCGTGTGTGCAGGAGAGACAACGCTCCGTAGAGGCGGCGACCTTTAGAGCGTGCCTGACGTGAGCCTGTCGCATTATCTCGCCATCGATAACGAAAAAGCGCTAAAGTTTCGAAGCTCTGAGAACTGCCAAAAGATGTATGGAGTATATAATGCTTTGTCGTTCGCACTCCCGACAACGACGTTGCATAGAGTAGAGATTAGCGTCGCGTGCTGAGAACCGAGAGGTCGCTGGTTCGATTCCGCGAGACAAATGCTGGCCTTCCGATTTTTAACATCGGCGTTGCGGTCTCATAATGACTTGGAGTGGCCGAACACACGAGGGTTGGGTTTCCCCACAGAAGGGAGAGTCGCAAATGCTCCCAAAATTTCGCATCATCAAAACAGCTAGCAAAAAAATTATTTCCGTCGAAGCAACTGGCATATGTCTTCACACGTGAATGAACGGGACGACGCAGCTGGCTGCCGCAAAAGCACGGGTAAAAGCTTTGGCTTTGGTCGCTACTAGATTCTTGGGACAGGAACGCCAAAACGCTTCTAGCCTTTTTTACGTCTTTACCATTTTTAACTTACTGCTGTGTCGGCCACTTGCCCTCGAAGCTCGAGATTGCTATTGCATCGCTGCGACTATGGTTTTGTGCGTGGCAGTTGTGGCAAACGGTAGTTTTGTTTTCAGTCTATGTGCCTTCAAAACTAAGTAGTTTTATGCTATCTATAATTGCAACTACCGCGGTTTTGTCCACAGAGTTTGCGGAAAGCAGCGTTGCTTTGACTGGTGGAGTGTTGGCCGTGCACACACTTTTGAGTTCTCTCAGTAACACCGTCGCCATACATGATTGTGTTAAACGACCGCGGTTTCATTCACAGTGGTTGTGGCAACGACAACTACACGCACTGTAGAATACAGTGCGTGCAGCAGCGACTGCACTTCTACGAGCATTGGCATGGCATTTGCAACCACTGATGCTCGCACTTCAAGTACCCAAGAGTGGATTTCGGCTCCAATTCTCGCTAATGAAGAGAATGCGCGGTGGGACGAGACGCGAGCGGACACTTTGAACGTCTTATCAGCAACCTCAACAACAAGGAGGAAATTTCAGCGATGGAATAACAGTGAAAATTACAATGATGTTGTTCCCAAGACATGATTTTTCGTTGTAAACAAGGTGATGATAAATAAGCTGCTGTCGGAATTTCGCTGTCACGAGTGCGGGATGGCCCCAGTTAGTTTTGACAGTGGACTTGTTCTTGGGCTTGAAACAAAAATGGAAGCTACATGTGACCACTGTGGTACAATAAGTAAAGAGTGGTAGTCCCCAAGATGTGCTGGCCCTCAGCAGCTCAACCACCTTTGAAATAAATGTTCAAGATGTCAGAGCTGTGCAGTCTGTGGGCAAAAATCAAACTGCACTGCATATTTTTCTCTCACATAGACATTTAACATGCAGGATTACACCACAAGTCCACAAGTCATACAAGAGCTGCAATGCAAGCGTAGTCACCCTGCCACTGCATCTGCAGCAACAGCAACAGAGGCTACCTGCAAGTTCCGAGAAAGTGCACCAGATATATATGGACCTTGGATGTGCCCCTGAGAACATTGACGTCATGTATGATGGCATATGAATGACGAGGAGCCGCATAAGCCACGTTAGTGTTGGCTGTGTCACTGAGTTATGTCCTGAACCACTGTGTCAACTACTGCCAGGGCTGCGCTCTTGGACCAAAGTCTCAAGACAGTGGATACTTGGGAGTGGTATGGAAAACACAAACTGCAGAACCGAAAAAACGCAGAGGCGAATGCAGGGCAAATGTAAACGATTGCTGCAAAGACCACGTTTCAGCAGCAACTCCAAAAACACCAGCTTCAGATACAAGTATCCTTTGTGATGGCGATAGCCACATGTTTACCGCCCTCAGCGAGGATACAGTCAATGGCTTTATACCCATTGAAAAAAAAAAAAGAATGTGTAAATCATTTTTAGAAAAGAATAGGCACAGCTTTGCTCGACCTCATGGAAAAAAACAAGAGCAAGGACCGAGAGCTCAGTATGAGTGGAACAGGTCGTCTCACACATGGCCTAATTATAAAACTCGCGGACTATTATGAATGAGCCATCAGAAGTAACCCAAATGATGTGTCCGTTATGGAAAAGGCTATCATGGCTAATTTTCACCGCATCACGTCTACTGATGATGAGCCTCACCATGAGCATTGTCCAACTGGAGTCAGCTCATGGTGCAAGTTTAGTGCTGCGGCAGCCTCGGGAAAATCAGCACCTGCATACAAGCTGCAGTTTCCTGCACATGTTCGAGCAGCACTCCTGCCTATATAGAAGCGCCTTTCTAAAGCAAGGAAACTTCTGGAAAGATGCCAGCAAGGCATAACTGAACTCTGAATGCCATTGAGTCGCTCAATAATGTGATTTGGTTGCTTCAGTCCAAAACATAGTTGGCCTCTTTTCAAAGTGTTGAGAGCGCTGTGACAGATGCAGTTTGCTGCCGTTTTAATGCTGGCTGGGGTAAAGCACTTAAAGAAATTACCCCACAACCTGTCTACACTCCAGGATCACGCTTCCTGTGGCAGGCTGCTGAAAAGGATGCACGGCACAAGTCAACTAAAGTGTATGAAACTGCTCAAATGAAGTGCAAAACTGAATAGAAATCAAAAGAAAATGTGCCATCAAAGGCAAAAGACTACATCCCAGGCGAGTTTTAGGTGCTTATAGCTAATATTAAACTGTTTTCATGTAACAAAACTTTGAGCTCCGTTTTCTCAGCTTCTATGTTTTGAGAAGGTGCTGTTGGTCATACCAGTGCTACATTATAACTAAGGAAGCTAAAATCATTCTGTTTTTTGAACTTAGCTCCTGAAACACTGGCGAGCGCCCTAACGCTATTCATTTTTGTCTGCAAGTCTTAAAAACTTTATATTTGTTTTTGCAGAAGTTATCGGTAAGAAAACATGCATAAGAAATTTCAGAAATTTTTACTGTGCTCATTTGGACATAAAAAAATAAATAGTATTATGGCATGAAGTGGGCCTGGCTGAAATATGTGTAAACAAATATGTTACCAAAATTATGTTTTCTTAATCAATCAATAGAGTATGATTGAGAAGGTTTATTAAATGTAACTTCGAAACTATGTCAGGTATCTTAAAATTGATTTCATTTATGATATCAGCATAGCTAATCACGTCAGTGTACCAAATTTCATCCATATATGCATATAAATAAATAAAATTTTCATTGCCACCTTCCCCCCCCCCCCCTTAAGAGGTTTCTCTTTATTTCAATTGCACTGCTCACCTGTGATGCAAGCGAAAAGTTTGGAGGTCCAGGCGACATATTCTTTTTCTTGCCACCAGAGCCAGCATTGCTTGCACCACCGGCGTTATTGGCTGCAGATGATTTCCTCTTTCGGCGTTTGCTTGGAGGCCGTTGGGTTTCTGATTTTAAAAAAAGAAAGGTGAGATCAGACTGCCACCAAATTTTCGTGAAGAACGTTTATGGCAGACAGCCAAGATGAGAGCACAAGACATGCAAAGCAGCCAAAAATAGGGACACAAAAAGCAACTAACAATCGCATGCTCCCTTGTAACAACAAGATTAACAAGTTGTTAACGTTCAGTATGAACTGTGCTCTCATTTCATACAGTGCCACAGTGTACAATACTAAAAAGGTGCAACTTTTGTCATGCAGCCCTTCAGCTACATGCAAACCAGTAGTAATGACATGCATTTGCACTGACACGCAGTACTGTGTAAAAGTACAACTAATAAAAATAAAAGCAGAAGCCAAACAAATAGATGACAGACAACTTGAAATAAGCAAAACCAGAATGAGAAATAAACTATAAGGAAATAGGAGACAAACAGAAAAAAAAAACTATGTGTGCCATCAGCAAAGAGGAAGGATTCAAGAGCTGAGCACAGGGCATCTTCTGCTGGCATCAATTAAATATTTTATGAACTCTGCCACTGTCTGGCAACCATCACTCACGCATGTAAAAAAAAAACGGCTTCAAGGGCTACACATTCCTGTCCGTGTGGAGTATTAAGTATGCAGCAGCAATTATTACCTGTTTCAATAAAATCCCTACTTTGTTTACCTTTTATAATAATTCAAACCCAATTCAATTTCATTACAAATTGATCAACAATGTATCGCTTAACTCATACCTATGTACATAAAGCAAGGTTCAATAACAAATCCTGTAAATGCAGAAAACCTGCAGCGGTATAACATCTGCTTACAGTTAAATCTGCTACGCACAGCTTTTGCAGAATTTGCCAGATCTAACAGTGTGACAAAGACAACATTATTCTGAAATTTTGAGTCCTGCTTTCTTCGTGGGAAAACTACCATGAAGATGAATGTGCATATCCCAGTACAATTGAAAACACGATCCAAAGCAATGCCAGTGTAACCCGATGCCTAGTGTTCAACTTCATGCTGTTAGTAGCCCAGGTAGAAATTTGCTTGCTTCTGACAGAAACAAATGACTGAAAGATTGACCCACAGTGTGAAACCACATACCTATATCTTGAGCTGATTTTAGGTCATTAGGTGCTCCGCGGTGTGCGACACCTGGCAGAGTCAACCAATCAAGTTTATTAACAAATCTGCTTATTTCCTTCGCCAATACAGCATTTAGGCACTCTTAAAATGACTCAAAAAGCATCTCCATCATATCTCAACAATGGCAGTGGGCATATTTCCCACCACAACACCACCTTGAGCTTAAATGCACCAGCCTGAGCCACTGCTCTTTAAGCGAATCCTTCCAACTGAACAAAAAATAAATGAGAAAACTAGTTGAAGAATGCTGAGAAAACTTAACAGGCTGAATACAAAATAAACACAAAATAAAAGCTCAACAAAAACTTTGACAAAAAAAAAATCACCAAAAAACTGTGTCCTCAGCATGAGTCTAAGTACATAAGGAAAGGGAATTCAAGTGCAAGTGCAAACAAAACTATCCTACTGAAAGAGTCTACGGAATTGCTTACCTGGTGGAGCAACCATTCGTTGCCACTTCTGGAAAAGTGTGGTCTTGAGGCAGTCTCGGGGGCTTAGTGCATAGGCCTTGTGCCGTGACATTAGCTCTTGCATTGGCTCCAAGATGACACAAAGCTGCGCAGCGATGCCAGATTGTCATTAGCACAAACACACTCCCAGGCCCATACCTTCGCCAAGATCAAATCGTGGATGGTCATTTTTCTTTATTTTAATAATATAACAAGTGCCACAGTGCCTGACCACAAAATAAAATTTAGGTGCACTAGAAAAAAAAAAAGCATATAGTACATGTAGCGCTCTCTGAAATCTTTTGCATGTAAACATTTATTCAGTAACTAAGCAATTCTTTTTTTTTGGCAAAGGTAGCATAAGTCACTACACTACATTACAGTAGGAGAGCAATTATAAATACAGAGTACATAGACACCACTATCTATTATGTTATTAGATTTATTTCACAACTAGTTGTGTGTTTATTAGAATCTGAATGACAATACTTGCTGGCAATTTTTGTTGTCGACACCATTTGAACCCCAATACCTTTCGTTAAAGCTTAGTAGTTTTAAGTGCCAAAACTAACGTACAATTATGAGGCCATAGGGGAATTCTTTTAACATACACCTAATGTATAACAAGTCACTCTCACTAAAACGCAGTCACAAAAGTCTGTAACTGGTCCCATGCCTCGGTGCTTAGCTGTGCAACACCATAACCACTAAAGGTATTGATTTCCTTTTAAATAAAGCACAGTACAAGATTTAAGGGGAGACGCTACTCGAAAACACTTTTTCTTTAGTTTTCAAGTTAGGGTTTCCAAAATTTAGCCACAGAGATATTTTTTCTTGTAGATTCCAAAACTGTTATCAGATTTTGTGTAGCCTCATTACTTTTAAAGTTATTATACATGCAATAGCAAAACAAAGGGATTTTTACTCTCGCTTTTACAACATCAAAACTTTTGTGTAGATGTTTGTGTAATAGCTTATTATGCTTGTCATGAACTACTGTGTGCATTTAAGAGGTTAAAGTTACGAGAAAAAAAACCTGTTACTACAAAAAATGAACAGATCTGCCAAACTTCTTTTTTTCAGGGTTCCTTGTATCATTTCTTGGTATGTTTTTATTGATAATGGCTATGCATCATAAATCAGAATAGATAACGGCACTCTACACACCTTGAAGAATGTGTGTGCCAAGTTTCATCGCAATAGGACAATTTTAAGGGGATGAAACTATGTGAGTGAAATGTGACTGTGGCCAAAAATTTCAAAATGAGAAAAACACGTTTGAAAGTTTGAAACATGTTTACTAATTAGGGCGCACTTGCAAACACTCAAAAGTGTGTCTAATGCACAGGCAGTATGTCCAGGAGCTGGCCACGGTGACTAGAATTCACCCGCACTGTATGTAACTCCTTCGCGGTCCTTCCGAGCGGAGTCCTGTAGGCGAGCTCTCTTGGCCGATGTGCGGCGGTGAGCCCTCGCCTCAGCAGTCTGTTGGGCATTCATCTTCTGAATGCGCCTCTTGTCCCTGTAGTCCCCCAGGGTGGTCAAGCTTGCTGGTGGTAGAACACCAAGCTCCTCCAGGACCACCTCGAAGCTTGCATGGCCCCGGTTATACCAGAGCACAGCAATGGCTGTGGCAGTCTCCACAACACTTCGGAAAGCAAACTTTGTTTTTGGGCACAGCAGCCACACCTTGCTGTTGAGAGACTCAGCAGCGTTCTTAGTTTTCCCTCGAAGGCATCGGGCCAGCAGCTTCTCGTCAGAAAGGCGCTTGTATATGGGCAGCAGTGCCCGGCCCTGTGCCTTTGTCAGAAGTGGTGTATGCTGGGTGCAGGCTCGCCCATTGCTTCAGCACGCTTGTGCTTGCACCACGATTCTTGGCTTGGTGGGCAGAAGTTGTGGCTGCCAGCACCATCAGTGGAGCAAGAGTAAAAGTAGGACGCCCATATGGCAGTGTACATGTTCCGTAGGTTGCCTCTATTGCCCGTGATGGCGATCTGATAATATGTCTGCAGCTTTTCAATGGTGGCAGGCTTGAGCTTCTCACCTCTGGGAAGTGGTGTCGGCAATTTGCGTATGCCAGTGCCTAGGCGCTTCGCAACATGATTAGTGCAGTCCTCCTTGCAGATGGCACCTGCACCGTACACCTTGGCATCACAAACTCCGTTATATGCTTTGCTGTCGCCATCACAAAGAAATGTTGCGAAGCGAAGTGGAGTCTCACACAGCAAAGTGCGCTCCCATATCCGTAGTGCTGCTTCTGCTTCCATGCCATGAGCGGAGCTGTCGGTGTTCTTCTCACAGACAGGTCTGTGATAGGCCTGCCAGATTTCCTCTTCAGAGCCCATGTCGTTGTGTAGACTGCAAGCGTGGCAGTAATTCGACAGCACTTCGAAATCTAAGCACAGGCCGGTGTCCAAGGAAATAGCCACGCCGACTCCGTTGTGGCTTTTATGGCCCCGTTTCTGCCAAGTTCCATCATACATTACGGCCACGTCACTACTATCAACCACCTGCTTTGTTACGGCCCTTGCCTGGTTCAAATTTTCGGTCACGGCCCTCATAGCAGCATCGTGAACCTTCTTGCTGATTGCCTGGAAGGTTTTGTGGTGCATCGGCTTCGCTAGTCCAACAATCGCACAAAACCGCGAAAGCTGGTCATGTCCGATGCCTATGGCACGCGAGGCTACAACAGCTTTCACATTAGCCGCGAAGCTATCGCGCGAGCTGCCGCTGCCGTAGTGCCCCACCTCCGCGCAGTCGTCAGATGCTGCGGCGGCTTCGCCAGAGGCAACACGCCTCGACGAATGTGTCGAAGAGAGAACACCAGACGCGCACTCACTGTTCTCACACCGCAACTCGAGACAGGACGACAGTCCTTTGCGCCGTTCTGCCACCTCGCGAACAACAAGTTTGTGTTCACGGCAAGACGGGCACTCCGCTCCGCCCACAAGTGCCGTCATCGCATCGATGTCGCACAGCACTGCTGATGATACGCCATCATGCGCATGCCTTTGGTTCTTCTCAAAAAACTCCAGTTTTTTTTTGTGAGGCGCTGACGAAGTTTGCGGCAGCGTCGAGGCCGCCGGCGAAGTCACTGTCGCGATAGTTGCCGACGCTGGGGTTAGGCCTAGACCTCTTAGGCCCGTTCACCTTTGCCGCAGTCTTACGACGCACTTTACGACGTTTTCCCACATACTTGTTTATCGTCCGGTACTTTTTCACCTTGTACACCTGCTTTCTGGCAGGATTCATCGCGTAACTAATTGAATAAATCCTTGCGAAGTTCAGCTTGCGATGCAGAGCGGGGCCGAAGGGACAAGTGGGCACTGCGCTAGCCAATGGCGCGCTCGCTACGGCACCACGTGACGCGCCGCGCGATTCAAACGGCACGCAGGGGCGTTCAAAAAAAGATTTTTTATAGTATTTTTTTTCTTTCTGGACGAGACTTTTCGAGTCTGTGTTCGAGAGAGCATGGACAACTCTAACCGCCTCAGTGATTACAAATGGCACACGGTGCCGCTGCCTCGAGATACCGGGGCCGGCAAAACGTCGATTTCGGCAGATTTCAGCGATTTTCTAGGTCTCCGGGGCTTACTTGAGCGCATTTTTCAGTAACTTCTGACACGAATTACCGATTGAAATTTATTTCGGGTAAACATGAATGTTTAAAGAATCTAATACGACTGAAAACAAAAAAGTGAAAATTTCCGGAAAAAACGCGATTTTTCGACCCGCGTCTCCCCTTAACCGGTAAAATTTTCAATCTTTAGTGCTACACAATGAATACTAGGCAAGTGTCATTTGTTAGTGGGTTCACTATGCCATAACATTGCATGAGGGTTCGAAGCAGTAAACTGGGGTGCAATGCTCGTGGGGTCCACTTCTGCCTCCACTGATTGGCTAAAGCTCGGCAAGCAGCCCCACCTGTTTCCAGTCTTTCTTCCGCAGCATCAATTTGAAGCCACAAAGCCCTCACAACTCACAACACAAATAAAAACTGAATGGGTTTCACCGCAACGAATGATGCCCCAGAGGTGAGCTTTCGATGCATATCTCGAAGGCTATGCAAGAACACTAATCACGTTAGCACCTGAATTAGGTGTAATGCGGCCGCCCACGTGACGCACCTTGAAGGTCTGAACACATACCCTGCATAGTTCTTCAAACATCTCAACTTGTTCATACACAAGTTCAGTTTTGTCAAGTTTGTTGAAGAGTCCTATTACTGTACATTTCGTCCACTCGCATTCTCTTTATGCTGGAAATGAGCTGGTGGGTTCGGTGCATTAGAGGTCAAGAGTGCCGTGATGTGACGCGTCACCACTTTTTCGAGCAACTGAATGCACTCCACTGCAGTGGACATGTCTACTAGAGGGACACCACGAGAATAGCTCGCCAGTAATACAGTGGTAGTAATTAGGAATACGTGGATACCACTAGGCTTCAACATTCCATCCACCAAGCTGGCTCAGACGACAAAGCAAAAGCCACCCAGGATCAAAATCCTGGACAAGCATAAATTTTTCACTACATGAGAGGCTTTCTTCTAAAGAAATGCATGAGGATTTCCCTGTCACCTCATGTGAAAAGTAGGTGGACAATGACTGTTTACCCTTAAATATTACACCTATTTGATATCAAGGCAGTTCTTACATACCCTCAAATAATTCAGCGTAGAATTCGTCAGGCCTTGTCTCGTGATGTTCTTGGACAGCTGTTCTAACATGCCTGGGTCTTGCTGTTGAGCCTGAAAGACATAAAAAAAAACACCAAACATGCAAATGCAAAACTATGCAAATATAAATAAGAAAAAACAGTGCATAAATTTGAAATATAGTTATCCAAGTGGCTATGTTAAGGTGGTTGCATTTGCTAGAACTCTCCCAGAAAACAACACGCATTGTATAAAAGCTTCCAACAATGAGAGCATGTATGTATATGGCAAATTAACACCATTCAATGCTGCAAAAATAATACCTTTTCCTCACCTCATTCATCCAACTCAGCACAAAAAACTTGGCAAGAGCTATGCTTGAGCAGAAAATATTAAGTTGCCACACGGTGATCTCACTCATTGTTGAGTCTAGGCAGAGCAGTGAAATAGTCATTGATATCCCTTTTTGAGCCACAAGTATTTTGTGTACAACAAAGAATGTGCAGTCCTAGGTGCTGACTTGTTAGATATTAAAATGGAGTTATATGCCTTCAAATTCGTGACAGCCAAGTTGAACCTGACAATAGATAGCAAAAAGTCGCACTATTTCTACATTTAGAAAAAGCATATTGTTATGGTGTTGCATACTTCTTTTTTCTCTAAATTTTTGTCTACATACCGTGCAGTTGATAAGCGACTTAACTATTCATTCAAGATACAGTATAATGTCGACAATACGAATTCGTGAGGAGCACGCGAAATATTTGTATCATCCTTAATTCATATGATCCAAAACAAGTTAAAACTGATCATGAAGATGAACAAGAATTTTATTGGGGTCAGCAGCTTCTTGCTGAAAGAGTCCATCATGTTCTTTTGAACTTTTCTGCCTTCGCTGTTTTTCAAGAAAGCTGCCTGAAAGGAATAAAACCGCGCTGCAGTTCCTCCCTCATGCTGCTTGCACTTTTGGCGCATTCACACTTGCCCTCAAAGGGAGTCCAAGTGGCACAAGTAACATGAAATTAATTCGCTTTGCTGCCAAGTCGACCCAAACAACCAGTCCTGGAGCATTCACACTTCAGTAAGAAAGACACCAGAGGGTTCGAAAAAGCACGTCTATTTGCGTCTTAAGGGGAGATGCGCGTCGAAAAATCGCGTTTTTCGCGGAATTTTTCAGTTTTGAGATTTTACCTGTAAAATTATCTTTGTATATTCAGCTACAACGCCGCAAAAGATCAAGGCAAAATTCGAACGAGAATTTAGTAAAAATTCTATTTTATTCAGCCACTGTGGCTCGAGAAAGTGCTAGTTTCGTCGCAAATCAGCAACTTTCGATCGTCTCCATCTCGAGAATGCGGCGTTTCCCGCCATTGCTGTTTGCTTGGAGAGGTTGAGAAAGCCTTCGTTTAGCCTACAGCACCTCCCTCAGTTTCGCATTTTGGCCCAAAATAATAAAAAAAACACGTTTTGGCGTCTGTTCAAGCGTTTCTACTGGACATTTAAATCGCGTGGTGCTCTAGCGAGGCCGCCATTGGCCTACACGGAGACGTTGCTGCGGCGAAGCACCGAAGCCTGCATCCGTCCTCGACTGTGTACGGCGACTCGATCGAACTCTGTGGCCCTTTTGCGTTTTTTTTTCAGTTATTGCGTAATGAACGAACCGAAAAAGCGCGATTTCCGAGCTCGGTAGGCTCGGGCGAAGATCCCGTACCGAGTGTGGCGTCGCAAACCTCTACGGAAAGTGACAGCGGGAAGCAGCCGCCCGACGCCTCCGGTTAGCCCTAACCAGCACAACGACATCTCGGACGAAATCGACGCCGCGCTGAACTTTGTGAGCGCTTCGGAGGTGAAGATTAGACTCTTCGAGAACGATAGAGCAGCAAGCGATCGGAACTCTGCGAGTGCTGTGATATGCGATATCAGTGCGCTTACGGTGCTGATAAGTGGAGCTGCTTGCCCTGCGTGCCACACTTGTACCCTCGCGGTACGTGAACCGGTCGAAAAACGGAAGGGTCTCTCGGTGTTTCTTGAGTTGCATTGTGCGAACAGTGAGTGCCCTGAATCGGTACTTTCTTCTGTGCACACCTCGAGCCGTGTTGTGCCTGGTGAGCTTGCGAACGGTGCTAGCGGAAGCCGGGAATATCGGAGTGGGAGCTCCCGCGACAGCTTCGCCGTGAACGTCCCGGGAATATCGGAGTGGGAGCTCCCGCGACAGCTTCGCCGTGAACGTCAAGGCAGTGGTAGCTGCACGCGCGATTGGCATCGGGCGCGAACAGCTTTCACATTTTTTGCGCCAATCTTGGCTTGCCGATGCCGTTACATCACAAGAACTATATTGCGATCGGCAAGAAAGTTCATGCTGCGGCCATGAAAGCCGTGGAGGAAAACATGGAGAAAGCGAAAGTTCACACGAAAGAGATGGTCGGCAGCAGTGATGTTGGGCAAACGTATGCTGAGGGGGCAAACGTATGGGCCAAGGGAGTTCTGAACAGCTGTGCTGTGTTTGAGACATATTGTTCTATATTTGCAAGAAATTTCATGTGCTTTCGTCATGTTTTTGAAAAATACAGATGTTTAAAACTTTCAAAAGCATTTTTCTCCATTTGTACTTTTCAGCATTTTTTACGTTTTGTGCACCACATTTCAGGTACTTCAAATGGTCAGATCTGGATGAAATTTCGCACACAGCCTCTTCAAAGTGTGTAGAATGTCGATATCTATATGCATTTTAAATATCTCTTGTACATTTTTTGAAAACAATTAAAATGTTGACTCACAGCACACAAAGTATGTACTTTTGGTATTCCTGATTTTTTTTTTAGAAATATAGAAATTATTTCAATAAATTTTGAGTAGTATCTAACATACTACTTTACCTAACCAGCAAAATGAGCTATTGCAGACTTCTCTAAACAAAAATTTATTATGAAAAAAGATGTGCACAAAAAGCCCTATATTTTTCTCTTGAGAGGTGTCTCGCACAAAAACTAATAAAGCTACATAAGAACTAAGCACATATTTGGAATCAGCGTTACAAACTCAGTCTATGACCAAAGTTTCAGAACTTTAGGTATAATATTAAAAAAAAATTGTTTTCGAGGAGCATCTCCCCTTAAAGAATTATCTTATTTGTTGTGCCCCTTGGACATGTGTCCGCCGCCTTTACTATCTAAGAAAATTTATTCCATTTTACCTATTTTCTGTGCATTAAAACTCATACAGAGCTTTAGTTATGCATGCAAAGCACTCAAAATAAACAGTTGGCATCATGTAAAGCATTGTTTCAGAAGATATGCCAGCAGAAACGACATGAGCGGGCAACGGCGTCAGATTTAGCCGGCTACGCAAAAGTGAGACACGCTGGGGCATGCAGACTCACTACCTGATGCGCGACTCAATACCTGCTGCACCTTCTACTTCCAGTACTTTCGGTGATTGTAATCAAAACCAGACTCTCGATGAGCACGTACTAGTCGAGGCCATGAGCTTTGTCGTACTGCATGGATAGTTTGCAAACATCGGCGTTGCGGTCTTATAATGGCTTGGAGTGGGCGAACATACTAGGCTAGTGTTTCCCAACTAAGGCGCAAGTTTCAAAGGGGGATCGCGCAAGTACTGCCTGAATTCCGCGTCATAAAAACAACTAGCAAAATCATTTTTGTCAAAAACACTGGCGTATGTCTTCCTGGAACACATGAATAGAGTGGATGAAGCAGCTGGCTGCTGCTGCATTTGGCGGGCCGCCCTTTTGGCGCGGTTGCCAGAACGGAAGAAAGGCAGCTGTCTAATTTTGTGGAGATAAAGAGCAGCGCCAAGACGCCCTGCTGTTTCCATGTGCTGGGCGCTGTGTGGCTGAAATCACTCTACGGATCACCGCTGTCCAGTTCCGCGCAGAGATGCGACACGTGGTGTCTTCGTGCCCCCGTAAAAGCCACAATGCCAAGCTTCCGTCGATTATGGACGTCGGACCACCATGCTGTGCGTCTGATGAGCCGCCGATGCTAAAATCAATACCAGATGTCCAAGTATGGCCCCCCGGAGGCGCCTAGAACGCAATCGCCGTTCGACAAAGCTTGGGTGGTCGGTGCAAGCGGCGAGATGACAAACATGTTTTACCCCGCTTGCTGGAAGCAAGTTTGCCAGAGGAGACAGCATTGCCGGGACCACACACGTGTCTGGCTTGTGTATGTGTGTTTGTTGGGGACAGTGCCAGCATAATGACACTCGTGTGTGCTGCGGAACACGTTATTGGACAGTGCCGTATGGACCTATTCCCGGATCTGATTGATTTGTGGGGTTTGACGTCCCAAAACCACCATATGATTATGAGAGACACTGTAGTAGAGGACTCCAGAAATTTCGACCTCCTGGGGTTCCTTAACGTGCACCTAAATCTGAGTACACAGGCCTACAGCATTTCCGCTTCCATTGGAAATGCAGCCGCCACAGCCGGGATTTGATCTCGCGACCTCCGGGTCAGCATCTGAGTACCTTAGCCACTAGACCATCATGGCGGGACTATTCCCCGATCTAGGGATCTGGGGAGATGAGACTGTATTTAATCAGTCCTCGCGGGCTGCTTAGTTTGGTTCACAGGGCTTGTTCAATAGACAGCCTTTTTCAATCTAGAGCTTTCAATGTAGAGTTAGGGGCCAGAGAGCCAGTGCCATGTAAATAATGTAAATAAACCCTCTCTACGAAGTTTGACCTCCTCCTGCCTCAACATCTTGATCCCGGATCTCCGGTGCAGCCTTTTTCAATCTAGAGCTTTCAATGTAGAGTTATGGGCCAGAGAGCCCGTGCCATGTAAATAATGTAAATAAACCCTCTCTACGAAGTTTGACCTCCTCCTGCCTCAACATCTTGATCCCGGATCTCCGGTGCCGCAAGCCCCGGTCGCAACACTGCCGCGAAAGCATGGGTCAAAGCTTTGCAACGATTTTTTATTCTTTGGACAGGAACGCCAATGGGAAACCAGCGCTGCCCAGGGGGCGTGCCTACCCTTCCTCCATGCGCGCCTAAAATTTACACGATGCGCCGCCCTGGCAAGCTGGCTGAGAAACAGTTAGTCGCACAGAGCCGCCACGAGGTGTACTTTGACCACATTTTAACGTGCACTCGCACACCTTGCGTGCGCTGAAACGCCGTGCGGCACTACCCCTGGCTTAGCCCGCTGTGCGCCATGTTATAGGTACTTTGGAACCCGCAAGACCAGCAAAGAATGGACACTTCCCTGAAAACTGCGACGCAGCAGGCTAGCAGCAATTCTTCTCCACTACTCCACTACGGTTTCAGTGATGTGCGCGGTGCAGCAGTGTCTACATGAAAACTGCAATGACCCGAGGAACGTGCTACACACAACAAAAAAAAAGTGAGAGTCAAAATGCCGCTACGCACGGCACTCAGTGATTGATTGATAGATAGATAGATAGATAGATAGATAGATAGATAGATAGATAGATAGATAGAAAGATAGAAAGATAGACGGACGGACGGACGGACGGACAGACAGACAGACAGACAGACAGACAGACAGACAGACAGACAGACAGACAGACAGACAGACAGACAGACAGATAGATAGATAGATATGTGGGGTTTAACGTCCCAAAACCACTATATGATTATGAGAGACGCCGTAGTGGAGGGCTCCGGAAATTTCTACCACCTGGGGTTCTTTAACGTGCACCCAAATCTGAGCACACGGGCCTACAGCATTTCCGCCTCCATCGGAAATGCAGCCGCCGCAGCCGGGATTCGAACCCGCGCCCTGCGGATCAGCAGCCGAGTACCTTAGCCACTAGACCACCGCGGCGGGGCGGCACTCAGTTAGGGTGGCTAACTCTTGGCCAAGCGACAGTGGCGCCAGAACACATTGCCTAGCTAGCAGAAGCAGCACGCTCGATGCACGGCACCACATTTTTGCGGGGTCACGCATATTTACAACAGTCCACAGGAGATTATGGTGGCACCGTGGGAGTCTTCGTCACCAGAAAGGTGTTAAGCAAAGAATGCGCTAGGGCGCGTATTTATTTCTTGGTATTCCTGGTGCTGCATGAAAAATCATGCAGTCGACTTGGCCTTCTTTCCCCATTGAAGCTGAGGTTGGCATCGAAATTCTTGCTCGTTTTCAAGAAATTCGGCGCAGTTTTTGCTATTTTTATGCTTTTGGAGCAGCTTGGCGCAAGAAAACGGAAACATATCAAAAATGCGTAATATGTGCAGCTGTCTCACCCCTGCCAGTGTAAAGTGGAGATCAATGATAGAAGATATGCAAACATGTCGCAGCGGTCGTGCTTTTACGAAGTCGACTCGCCAGTGTCTAAAATAATACCTAAAAAAAAAAAACCACCTTTGACCAACCTGGTAGTAAGAGACATTGTGGTGGTTCTGTGGTTGACATGCGATGTGTGGTCAGTAATACAACAAGCGTAGATCATTACGGTTTTTCTCACTGTCATTCTCTTGAAACCGGTCGGGAGCTATGCACGTGACAATAACATATAGTACCATATTTACCTGGATGTGACTCGAAGTTTCTTTTTCTTTCATATTTTTGCTACTAAAGTCGACCCTCGCATACCGAGTACCAAAATTGTCACTTTTTTCTTCCTAGACTAGCGAAATGTCACCCCTTGCGTTACAATGGTGATCCAATAAATAGGGTGTGTGTAATATGCGGCATGACGCTTACGCAACCAAAGTTTTCAGGTGCTTTCTTGGATGTATTCAAGGTAAGTTTTAATTTTGTGATATCGTCTAGAGCACGAACCCCTGTCAACTATGTTGACAGGGGTTCGTGCTATGGAAGATAGAAGGAGTCAACTATGCATGCTCTGGATTATTTTTTTCTGTTATTAAAACATATGTCGTTGTGGCATTCATAAATGCAAAATAACGCCAGTCTCGAAGCTACTTCTTCCTCATCTGATGATCGCACACGGCGGAATGGCTCACGTTAGTATTTTTTCGTACGCCTGAATGTTTCCAGCTGCGCTCCACAGGGCAGCACTGCATTTCCGCCGGAACTACAGCGCAGGTTCCCCACACACTTCTAGCTTTTTTTCACATTTTTACTGCTTTTAATCTACCGCTAAGTTAGCCGCGTGCCCTCGGAGCTCTCAAATCCTTATCACATTGCCGCGACAGCAGCAAACAGTAGTCCTGTTTTTAATTCCCATGCGCTGACTGCGGACGTGCCTTCAAGACTAAGTAGTTTTTTTTGCTATCTATGATTGTATCTGCCGCAGTTTTGTGCGCAGTGTCACTCTGACTGGCCGAGCGTTGGACCCGAGCATACTTTCGGAGTTCTGGCATTATGTAGTCATCATGCATGATCGTGTGAAGAGCAATTGCGGTTTTGACCACAGCGGTTGTGGCAAACGACAACCACACACATAGAAGACGATGCATGGCCACGCACATAGTACTTCTGAAGCTCTGAGCTTATTGCTCCCAGGCTTCGTTCAATAATTTCAGTACTAAAGTTCGTCGCGATGAGCAAAAGCGTTCGGAGCACAAAAATTTTGGCGCAATGGACACCATGAAATTTGGCCGAAGAATTTCAGAAATTCGTACCTGCCAGTTTCACATCCCTAGTTCGCAAAGACGATGGGTTTGCAAAATGCGATACATTTGCAAAATGTCTGGATCGGATTGGCCTGCATTTTCTTCAATGCAGGCCAATCATGCACAAATTTCGATTTCTGGGAGATTTCCATGAGAACTGTACAAACATAAGAAATGGTCAAAAAACGGTAGTCTCCCGGAGACTTGGCAGGTTAACCATTGCACTGACGCGAGCCACCGCCCCATCGATGCCTCAGCCGCCATGTTCAATTTCCGTTCAGTTGTTTACATCACGTGGTTTGAGCTAGTGCTACCAAAACCATGAAGCGGAGGCGATAAGTTATCGCATGGCGAAAAAAGTGGCCTTGGACCGATTTTTGTCATGTAGGCCTCGCGGTATAATATTCCGGCCACTTCGCTGGCACGAGGATAATTCAAGTGTTCTTTATCGCTATCGCTCCCTTCGATACCAAGTGTGACTGGGCCTTCTTCCCCCAGACAAGCCGTGTTGTGTCGCTCACATGCAGCGGTAAATCATGCACTTGTATCATCAGCGGTGGCTGGCAAAACCGTTCATATAACACTAAATCACAGTGCATTTTATATAATGTGGTCTGTCCAGAACAACCATAAAATTTGTATCATCGCGGAATTTGGATTACCTGTAATGTTGTGATAGAAATTGTACTGTACTTATTAAGAGGTTGAAGAAAGAAGACTTGATGGCAGAGTCGTTAGGAGCCGAGACCTCTCCTCAGATCTACACGATATTTGGTGAGCTTCTTCAGGTGAGGCAACCTAGAAATCACTGCTACATATGTAAGCAGTGCGACTACACAGCCAAGTCCCTAACTCTGAAACCATCCTGAATTAAAGTTATGAAGGAAATCCTAAGTGACCAACTTGTGTCAATTTAGCTCCCTTACAAAGATTCTTTTGGTGGAGAACCTCACACCGTAAAAGAGCCAAAACGCTACCTTCAAGCTTCCTTTCTCTGCTTTTTTTTTACTGAACAAAAGACTCTCAGCAATGCTTGAGCGCCATAGGTAGGAAAAATCACTTAGACTTAGATTAAATCGCTTGTCCGGTTGAGAAAAATTTCAGTGAATCTGGGTGAGCTCAGTCTTCTTTTTTTTTTTTTTTCCACCCGTCTATGGCCCTGTCTACATATGTTCAGCATGACTATTAGCCTTATGTTGACTTACATTTATACTCTCGTCTACTCCCACACAATGCAATGCATTAGCGTTCATAATTTGCCTTAATATTCTTTGACAAGAGGCGTGAGTTATAGAGGGAAGGAAAGAGGAAGCAAGGGGGAGGGGGTTCAGCCCCTCCCCCCTACAGTGCATAGAAACTTCTTTGCGAGAAGTTCTTGCATGGGCTGTGCCTTCATAAAATTGTTCTTACTGGAATGCAACCACTAATAAGTCGTACTTCAAGTACGATATGACAAAGTGCCACATAGAGCCCCTATTATGCAAGTTATTGGGGTTAAAAGGGCGGTAAAACCATGATAAAAAAAGTTAACTACCGTACTTACTCGCATCATCCTCGCACTTTTTTTGGTAGAAAAACCGATGCAAAGTTGGGGGGTGCGAGAATTACGCGGGGAAACTTTCTGCCAAAACATACAGAGCGAAAAAGAAAACGAAGTGACTGCTAATTGGGAGTCTCACACCAGCAACTAACTGCAAGCTTTGGGAAATACTAATTAAGACTTACCTCAACAATAAAACCACAGGTTCAACACAAGGCATGATTTTTTTGAGACACAAAAGGCCCAAGAAGCAAATAGTTGAGAATTAGAATACGGTACGCAAAGCTTGTGTGCGTAACATTTGCGTTCTTCAATCAACAGGAGCCCACAAAAGATTAGGGTATAACGTCCGTAGTGGACTGATGGTCATTTAGCAGAATCGTTCGCAGGTGCCTTCTACTTAAATGAAGTTCCCCATCCATCCCAGTCTTAGGCACACTGAAGGCCCAATGCGCCTTGGTGGCGTTCAGTTGCCATCACCAGTAGCGAACACAAAACTAGTCCACTCCGAATGGCCCACGGGTGGTCCTGTTGCCATTATTTAATGCATAATCAATCACTCTCAACTTGAAAACAGTCGTGTAACTTCCGCATCGCCCCATAGCCCATAGTGTAACAACATTACGGACACCGTATTGCACCATAGCGTAACATTATGGAAACAACATACAAAACACGCCGCAATGAGCACTTGCCACTTTGGCTTGGCTTGGATTGAATTGAGGCTCCGTGCAGTGATAGCATGCTTTATGCTTAAAGGGCCACTCACCAGGTTTGACAATTTTGAGCTGACAAGCGCAATGCGCAGACGAGGGATTCATGATCACGTCTGCCAAAATTTGCAACGCTATTCGCCGCGAAAATGGGTCAAATTTCAAGATAAAAGCTGCTCCCCTTCCCCTCTGCCGGCGCACGCGTAGAGAATGAGGGCATGACGTGGGTGTAGGAATGGCCCTACGTACACGGCAATGCGGTGACGTTGGTCCTCTACGTAGACGACTCTGCTCCGACGTCAACAGTATACCACGTGACATGGCAAAAATTATTTAACACAACATGCGTAGTTTATGCATTTGTTGCTTTACCTTAAGAGATGAATAAAACTTGAAATAAATAATCACACGCAATAAAAAATTTTGTGGTATTTCTAACAATTTTTCCCATAAAATGCTACGAGATGCGGGGCTAATGTGCCAGCGTTTCGCATGTGTTCGGGTCCCCGCGATCAGCGCATTGAGCAGACGACCGTCGTAGAATGCTCCTACGCGTTCGCGCATTCATTGTGCTCATCTACTCTACCGCGTCTAAGCCAGCGTTTCCAAACAATCCCGCAGAAACAGGCAGAAGACCACAAAATAACGCTGGTCAACAAAGCAACGCCGCTCGCGTGCACGGGGGCTGGGCTGGTTCGGGCACATCATGCGCACGTCACCTCTTGGTCGGATGCCGGAGAGGGTGGGGAAGAGGTTTGGCTTGTTAAGGCTACGAGGAGCGGCAAGGGTTTCGAACTCGCCTCCTCTCACCCTCATTTTGCGTCGCTTCAAAAAAAAACTGTTTTCTCCGCTCGTAATGAACCGGTTCGAAAAAAATTTTGTGGCAAAACGTTCCTCATCGGACACCCAAAAACTTCCACTGTCTAACTAAAATTCGGTATGGGGCCTGTTGAGTGGCCCTTTAAGAGATGGCACCAGATAGCATGTACTATCATTATCAGTGGCTCGAACGAGCAGACATTACTGCTGTAATTTTGGAGAGTGCGATAATTACTCGCGAAAAAAAAAAAATCGTATTTTTGTTTGGCGTTGTGGGGGGTGCGAGAATTATGCGTGTGTGAGGATTACGCCAGTAAATACGGTATACACCAACGCACTCATTTATTGACTCACTCAGATTGATTGGGCTGTGAGTCTGAGTGAGTAGCTGGAGCCTAAGTTAGAACGGCTGCGAAAAATTTCAGTAGGCCTCATTAAGAGCGAGCCCGATTCAGAAAAACTATGGAGAGTCTGAACCCTTGCCCTAAGCGCGAAATATATTTCTCAAATGGTTTGAGTAAGCTCCAGTTTTTATGCAGACCAATGTTGTGCATGTAATGCTGGTTTGTCGCACACACATACTGCAACAACCAGCTGGCCACTGAGATGAAAATGGTGGCTGCCTAATTGCAGCATATGAAAGCACCCTGCAGAAAGTAACATTTAACATTTTCAGCCACAGAGGTGGAACTGTAGTGTGTATAGCTTGTATACCTGCCAACCAAGGCGCATTAAATTCGAGATTGATTGATATGTGGGGTTTAACTAACGTCCCAAAACCACCATATGATTATGAGAGACGCCGTAGTGGAGGGCTCCGGAAATTTTGACCACCTGAGGTTCTTTAACGTGCACCCAAATCTGAGCACACGGGCCTACAACATTTCCGCCTCCATCGGAAATGCAGCCGCCGCAGCCGGGATTCGAACCCGCGACCTGCGTGTCAGCAGACGAGTACCTTAGCCACTAGACCACCACGGCGGGGCGCATTAAATTCGAGAGACCATAGTGGGTGGGAGGGTGGGGGTTACATATTGAAAATTGCCGACAGTAAAACATTTGCAGCGCGCTGTTTGCTTTCTTACACTGCGAATATGCAAGCACGACATTTCAGAGCCTCCATGAATTGTGTTCTCGGCATCTGCAGGCATTTCCCTGACTATGGCAGTTGGTCTCGTACGTCTGCACCCATACTGCTTCACGTCCTCGCACTTCGGAAACATTTTCCGAAACTGCGGTCCTGCGTGATCACTTACGCGTAGCGGAAAGTCCCGTTTTAAAATAAATCCCGCGAATAGGCATATTGCGTGAATCGTGCTGTTTTCACAGTTATTTTGGAATAATGTTTCGATGTTGTTCTGCCCATGCACAGCACAAAAATAGTTCTCATCTTTTTGTGAAGCGATCGTCGGCCTTGCCGCCGTGAGAAACACTTTCATCACAGGCCCTCGTAGTACAAAATCCATACTTGCCACATTTTCGCGAAGCTAAACAGCACGGACTCAGTCGTGTACGAGTCCAGAAACACTTGTGAGCACTTCTTAGCTTTTGACGCCACCATCGACTTTCCACTTGAACTTGGGAAACACGCAACCTCTAAAACAACTTAACAAATACAACTGACTCCCAGGCAACCGGCGTACGCCTAGCGTATAAAACCCAGGGGCCAGGGTAGACAGGTGCGAAAGTCAAGGTAACCTTTTCGTGCCTTCATTTGGTACGGTGGTGAGCGCATCTCAAGGCTGCTAGCATTTGCCCAGTGCTTGGAATATACTAAGCGGTACTCTATGGTATGGTTACAATGAACTAGAAGTGTAGTGGCGAGCATTCTTCCGTAGCTACGCAACTGTTGCAGCAAGAAAGGCTGACATAGGATTAAACAGGCTCTGCTGTGGCACCTACTTTTCGTGTGATTTGAGATAGCATTCGTACAATCAGGAGATCAGGCCAACATTCACAACTTTGCTGGAAATTTCTGGAGAGTTGGCAGGAATGAGCTTGCCACAGGGGTCAACAAATGATCAGATAATACAGCCTCTCTCATTAGAATAAAGCAATGAATGGATCTGAGAACAACAGTTAACTTGCAGCATGAAGGAAGCAACAATGCAATGATCAGCTGACCAAACTTTTTTAGTCAATACATATCTGTAGCATTGTCAGTGACACACCAAGTATAATGCAGAAACCCCGAGTATTGAACAGCATTAAGCTCACTTCCATAATGATAAGTATGTCTTGTTAAACAGACAGAACATGCCCAACTAGCAAAGGGCCACAGCACGAAAATGGCTAACTGATGGTTGTGAACAGGGGCGGAGCCATGGGGTGGTGGCACACCGAGCACGTGCCCCCGCTCCCCCGAATTTTTTTTTTTGCCATGGTATAGAGCGCGAAAAATGGCCATTTTTAGAGGGTGCCCCTCCCGAAATCAAGGTGGTGCAGCCACCTCCCCTCCCCGAAACAAATTTCTGGCTACGTGCCTGGGTGACATGGCCATTAAGTGACTCTACATCATATTGGTGTCAAATGAAATGCGAACAGAGGCAAAGTAATGATAAAGTGCACACTTTCCAGTCATCACCATGGACTTGCACAGTTCAGCCAAACCAGAGTGCTGAATGCCTGTTAATGGTCATGACTGGACGGGTGCACTATCCCATTTTTAATGCTTGCTGAATGCCTGTTAATGGTCATGACTGGACGGGTGCACTATCCCATTTTCAATGCTTGCTGCTGTTTCCGTTTCTTTGGATGCCAATGCTTCTTGCAGTTTCCAACAAGAAAGCACCATCAGTATCAGCAGTTCCTAATAACTGCTGATACGTGAACAGTTCCTAATATATTCTACTTGAATACTGCTACATGAAGTCCGTAGTGAGACAATTGCTAACTTGCAGTACTTTCATGGTTTCCCATCAACGAAATAATGGTACGACAATTTCCTTTTCTTACATGCAATGCCACTCAACAAAACAAAATGAAATGCAGCTGCTACCTTTTGCTACAGCCATTTTCAACTCTGGTAGCCTGGTAATCCTCATAGTACAATGAGAAAATCACTGAGAAACTAAAGCTCCGCCATATTTCTGTAGAACAACTTTGCACAAGCACTACGTGAAGAGGGAGGCAGGTAAAGTTGCATGCTTCCCAAACAGCCTTTAACTACATTGTCGTTGAACTATGCAGCATCTCTAGCGTACTATACTATATATATGTTTAGAATAAAAAGTTTGAGCAACGTACCGCATATCTCACCTGGATGGCAATTAGACTTCGTGGAACCAGCTCTCTATGTGTGCGAGTTGCAAAGTGCCAAGACTTGATGCGCATCAGATCATCAAAAGTGAATTCAAGGATGAGGCGGCCCTCCGTGCAAACCTGCATGAAAGGTGTAGCCAGAGTAGTCGATTTAAAGAACATTCTCAACCCAGGGCACCCGCAAAATATGTGTATTATAAAAAGGTTAAAACAGGGATGTAGAGCACCTTATAGCAAAAAAGCAAGCACACAGGTCATGCATGCTAAGAGAGAAGAGAATTACTTCAGTTAATTGAATTGCAGCCTACTGAAGGAGTTGAAAAAGTGAACAGAATCACCACTTGCACAAGCTGTGCTGGAGATAAAACCATTCTCACCTCTTTTCTAGAACCATAGTGTGAGATGCACTATCTACAAGACCCGCCATAACCTACAAAGCAGATAATTACACTAATGTACATTTATAATTATACCGATGAAAATGCAGGATATTTTTTTTTTCAGCGTAGCATTATAACAGATGTTCAACAGCAAAGCCCTGTAAAAGCACTCAGTAATTTTGAAAATGTACTTCATGGCATCACTTACAATGACAGCATTGTCTTTGGCAAGTTGCTCCTTTAAAGGATCTGTTGGGTACTGCCCACCAAGCCCCTAGAATAAAATAAGGAAAAAAACACACACACAAACTTTAAAAGAAAATTCCTGTCGGGTATTAGTTTTCCTCGAAGTTACAAGAAAAAAAAGTGGAGCCATCACAGGAAAAACTTTATCTAGCAATACTCCAAGGGATTTTTAATTTATAGAACTTTGGTGCTTTTCTCGCCATTATCCTCTCTATGCTGCAGTGCACCAAATCCCGGTCAACTTTGCCCAAACTGTATGCAATTACTTCGACAAAGTTTTAGTCCCCTCTGCTTCCTTCAAAGGGGCGGGGAAAAAGACTGCAAAGGCCCGCCCTTTAATCAATACCAAGGAGGAGAAGAGGGAGAGAGAACTAAGAAGCCAAAACACGTGGAGCTGCTGCCACGGCAACGGGATCAATACAGTCAGCTCTCCATGGCAACCCAATCAATTAAGGTTAGGCCTCCTTTCCCACATCCTCACTTGGAGCACTCTTCTCAATCTGACCTCCACCTGAGCAACAGGTCATACTACTGAAACTCCCTCCTTGCTCAAAGAATGCAGAAAATGCTGCACAGTCATGAGCATACCCTCACAAGTAATAAACTGGCTTTAGCCGTATGTCATGCAATGGAAGTAACCACAGATGAATAACACAATATCGACAGATGTGATGAATGTTTTCGGTCATACAGATTTCTCATACGTGATAATCCTTCTAAATTTTCACATCCAACAATGTTGTCTAGTTAGAGGAAGGCTAAGGGTCAATTTGCATAGTCTTAAGTTCTAATACAAAACCCGATTTCACCCCATAGATAACTTGGCATTTCAAATCAACACTAACCCAGCCCCAATGAGTAAGCACTGCAAGTGCAACTTTGTGCTCAGCTGATGAGCACCATTACTGCCAATACACAATGGCAGGAAAATGAATGAATTCAGCAATGTGTGGCAGACGCCAAGAAAGCATACATGTCACCATTGGCTTTATATTGACTCACATGCTTATTCACAATTCATGCTAAACTTGATAATGCTAGGCCGCACATAAATTTGGACATGTGAAATACTATCTAAAGGGCATGAATTTCTCAATTGATACACCAGGCCCATTACATAAAAGATATGCAAACAGCATTAAAGAATGACATTCAGACCCTTACACCCCAGTAATGATTCAGGATGGTTTGAACAAAGAAAAAGAAACACAGCTCAAAAACACACATTCAATCATGCGGATTGAATGTTGACTGTCCTACATTTCACAAGGTACCAACATATTTTTCAAGAAGACTGCCTAGTGGCATTGCTCTGACAGCATACTTAAAAGTTCGCACGGACCTCTGAAAATATTTGTTCAGCCTTAATAAAATATACTAAAGTCCAGACAATGCAGATAAAGTTATTTGATCCACACAATCCACTCGCTTTGCCCACTTCAACTCTCTTTGAGTATTCTTCAATAGCTCTGTAGAAGCCGCCAGGGCTGTTATCCACACCACACAAGATCATTGAAAAGGAGAGTGGAGCTTGCCAAATATTAGACCAAACAGAAAGCATTTACTGTGTCACATTCACTTCCAACACGATTCACACCACCCTGAAAAAGTTAATAAGCTTGCCGCACAGTGGCAGTAGGTATATTGGCAGGGTAAATCAGCGAAAGTAAACTTTTTTTGAAAATGCCAGCGAACCGCTGCTAACACCAGCTAGAAACTATCACTGTCACTAAAACCATAACAACAAATCATGTATAAAAAATATTAGGGCTACATGTAGGGGATAATCACAGTACAAATGATTGAAATGTAGTTGTGACCAATCCCCTATCCAGCAATAATATAGTACACACTATGACCCCTTTCTGTTAAATTAACTGTGCACATGAACTCACAGTATGGCCAATGCCACAATGTGTTACAAAATATTGTCTACTTCTCACATGCTGCTCTTTCTGGTCAGTCAACTTTTTGGTTAGAATCAAGCAAATGTAATATTTTGCACACCATGTTCTTGAGGACATATTTACAAATTTTTAATATAATTTGCATAGTCCCTATTTGGAGCCCTAAAATAAAAAGCAGTCAGCAAATTATGCTAGTGACTATGGCATATATGGAAATAACAAGTAAACTTCCTGATATCAGCTTTCTATGAAATGACATGCAAATAATAGCTTTCATAAAAAATGTTATATTAACGAAGGGAACTCAATGTTAAACTGAGTGATTTTCAGTTTTATAAAGAAAAGCAGTAATGTGAAAGAAGGCAAAGAGACAAACCATTTCACTTGGATAATATGTCGCTGCTATTAGATAAATCAAGAATAAGAGCATGTCAGAGGATAGACAAATAGAAAACAGCTTTGTTCCAATTCATAGGTTGTATGTACTTTGGTGCTCAGCAGTACATGCACTTTATTGAACGCCTTAGCAGCAAGACCATCTGCGATTCTCTCGCTGCCATATCACCTGGCAACGGTAAAGATACAAACATGTACACACATGCACACAAAATGGAAGCACTAAAAAAAGCAAGGGGACTGGGGAGCCATTCAGATCAAATTCATTTGAATAATCTCAAATATTGTTTGTATTAGTATTCGAAACTCATTTCAGATGGAGGGAGGTGGAGGGGTTAAACTACCACTCTATTCTCAGGCAGGCAATTTGAGTTAAGAGATGGTGCCAACAACTCTGCAAAATAAAACTTTTACCAGTGCCTATTGTAAGCACTGGTAATTTACTAGCCATACTAAACATCTTCATGGCCAAACTACTCCTTTACAGCATCACAAGTAATATATTAATATGCTTGTCCACTAAAACATGGCATGAAATAGCAGTATGCTGAAATGCTGCATGCAGAGCACTTTATACTGATTCCACAATGAGATTGAGCAAGCACTCGGATTAACTTATGCAAAGAAGCTCTATTTTTATGCTACACAGCATGATGGCTAATGAAGCAGTGGCTCTCGGATTTTCTTGTCAGAAAAAGGCTGTGCAGTTCCATATATTTAAAGTTGTTGTCAATACTCAAATATAGTAATAACTTCCAGGGTTCTACATGTCAAAAACTACAATCGGGTTATGAGGCGTGCTATGTAGTGGAGGGCTTCGAAAATATCAACCATCTGAGGTTTTTTAATGTGCACTGACATCACCCAGTATCAAGCTTCCGGCATTCCACCTCCACTGAAATGAGATAGCCGTGGCGGAGACCAAACCCATGGCTAATGAATCAGGAGCTGAGAACTTTAACAGCTGTACCACCTCGACAGACCATATTCACATATTTATGACTTTCGTTAGACTATGTGATCACGCTGGCTTCAAATTAATAGATTGCTAAATTATTGCTGTTGAACTGTACAAAATTAATTTTGGCTTTTCTGGTGCAGCAGCTGTGCTAAGTGTACTGAAACGAAAACAAAGGTTAACCACAGATATATTGGTCATGCAGTATTATACACAAAATTCACAATGAAGTAAGTACAACAATATATTTCTAACACTAAAGGCAATAATGAGGACAGCAAAGACAATAATGAGAACAGCTTGGTCAGGGCTGTGCTCACATTTGCCACTGCAAATCAAAACACGTGGATTCACACTGTGCAGGCTGGTCGTATGAAGGACATAGTAGCGACATCACTGCTTTTATCCTGCTCAAGTGCTTGGACACTAGGTTGTGCTCAACCCCAACCACCACTACCTGCAAAACCTGAAGAACGAATGCTGCAGCCAAATACTAAAGGCCAAGAGAGCACATACTAATCATCTGAAATATATTTAAGCCCACAGATTTCCTGCAAACATGAAAATCAACTAAGCGTGGCCAAATAAAATGGTAGCTAACAAGCAACACAGGGCAACTGATTTTAGCAGTAAAGTGATCATGACCATCAGACTACAGTAGGATAATTAAAACTACACGGCAACCCAGAATTTGTTTGACATTCTTATGAATACAAATTGAGCAACACACAAGCTCGAATTGGAAAGAAACATTCACATATACATACCTATCAAATGTGCTCGGCTGCTGAGCTTTAAGTCGCAGGTTCATCCAGGACACGGCGGTTGCATTTCAATGAAGGCAAAATGCTAACGGCCGGTGTACTTAGGTTTAAGCACACATAAAAGAGCGTTCGGTAAATGAAATTTCAAGAACTCTTCACTACAGCCTGCCTCATAATTGTATGACAGTTTTGGCATGTAAAACCCCAGATATTATATTTTTTTATTGTGAACCCGGGACCTTAAAATCTTGAAATTTAATTATTCATAAAGCGGAAGGAAAGTGGTGTAAAAGGTGAAAAGGAAACTATGGTCTGATACAGCTTTAGAAGTCAATGCCATTTTCCTCTTCAAAGGCAGATGCACGGAAGCCTACAGCAATGGGTGCGTACTCCAGACTGATGTGATGAATCGGATGGCCAGTGACAACATTGCAAGAGAACATTGCCAAGTGCATGGCACGGGACTATTTCATTACTTATGGAGGTGATCAGCTGTCCTGTTTCAGTCGTCTGGGCGGGGCCTTTCCAGACTTCTTAAGCTGTATCTCACTGTAGTGCGCATTTTTTATTTATTGTTTTGTAGGGTTAAATGAACGCCATAGAAAGATTAATGTGGCGGGTTGGGTAAATGTGTCAAACCTCATTCTGAGAAACTGCCTAGCAGAAAAAACGGACAAAACAAGAACGACAAGGATCGGCGCTTGTCCTTCTCATTTTTGATCTGTTCGTGTTTCTTGCCCTGCAGTTTCTCAGAGCCATAGAGAGTTCTAAATGATTGCCAATAAACTTTATACGCGACCGCATTCATACTGGAACTCGTTATCATACGGCGTGAGCAAGTGTATGTAACTGAAGGGGCCCTGAAATGCTTTTTTAAGTAACCAAGGAATGAATTCACAGGAAGAGCTTATTGCCTTACGAATTCAACGCCGCAAAAGTTTTAAGAATTCGTTCAGTGCGAGAGGAGTTACAAAGATTTGTCGCATGCTGCAATTGCATTCTCTCTTCTCTCGTCCCAACGAAAGCGTTGGAAGCTTAGCAGGGAGGAATGGCAGGGGCAAGAAAAATACGTCACCCAAACTTCGAGACTTTGAGCACTTTTTTTTTTCTTTGAATGCGCAGCGTTTTCAGTGTGATTGCGCACGCACGCATGGATAAGTCGTGGCCTCTCGCGGCGATCTCTGTAACAATCGAGTGTGCCATGTTAAAATCAGCCAATAGATGGGCTTTTTCAAGCGATTTTTGAGCGTATTCTGTCATTTGTCAAGAGAAGAGAAAGCAATTTTTAGTTGACTGATAATTTATTGTGAATTCCAGGCCACATGCTGCACTATAATAGTTGGCTCACGTGTTGTCGGGAGCCTCTACTACCGATTGGCAGAGTTTTCTGACCATGCTCACAAAGTGTTGCAGGGTCCCTTAAAGAAACAAAATGCACCGTGCCCCGTGGCAACAGGTGGCCCCTTCCGGATCTTTGCGCACTTTCACAAGCATACTGTATTGAAAGAGACTTATACAGTAGAACTTCAAGTATAAACCCCCCAGTTTCAGAATAACCCGCATTTTACGACGAATCGGTTTGGTGCCGGCGAAATCCCATTAGAAGCAATGTATTAAACACATTGGTCATACAACACAGTTCTATGCCGATTCCGCATCTTACGACTTTCCGATTTCATCTGAAAAAAAAAAAAACAAAAGACTTTTACTTGAATTAAACATCGCCCGAAAATTTCCGGAGTGCCAAATATGAACTTGCATTCCCCTAGGTTGACTATTAGGAAAGTAGAAACTTGATGTCTTCTGAGAACAGAAAATTTATTCTCCTGGAAGTTCATGCACTTTTACGTACGCCTCGATTACCTGTGTACATATGTGGTGTCGTTACCTTGCCGACCTTTGTCCAAACGGAGTAACTTCGGCCGGCCGAAAAGCTGACATTTTCACGTTTTCGGTCCAAGGAAACTTTTCGTGGTCGCCATACAGCTGATCGCACTCGCGCCTTTGTCACACTCGTGGTCACAGGATTGCGCATGCATAAGGACGTGGCGCAGATGTTTTCACAGGGCAAAATTATGTTCACTTGATGTCAACCTTCATAATGAGAGTGGAACATCACCAGTTGCAGATCACAGGCCAACAGACACAGCTCAATCGCGCACGTGGGCATTCTACGCAAACTCATCGTCTGTAGACATCATGTGATAGCAATGACACTGTGTCTGACTCTTCTGACGGGAAGCAGTTGGCAAAAAAGTTTCGGTGTCATTTTCACACACAGCCAATTTTCAGTCTCTGTTTATTGGTAGAAAGATGCGCATTGTATTGTTTTTTTGTTTTGTTATAAAGTTGAGAATAAAAATTTGTTCGCACCCTCTCCAACTAAGTAGTGCTGCCATTAGATGCCACCCCCTGGCAAGAATAATTTAATCTACCTTCCTTGCAGAGGCACAAGCTCATGCCGTGGGCTTATTCAGGCGGTCTGTATCCATTTAATGAGCAAGGCTGAGTGTCACAGCCTATAATCTCATTTTCACGATTATAGAAAGCCCGGATCATACAATGATTTTTCTCTGAAAGTCGTATAATCAGGGTTCCACTAGAGTTTGACAGAACTTAAAAAGTCTGGAGCATGCCTCCTCCAGAAGACTGATGCGCTGCAGCCAATCAGCAACATAACTAAAGAAATAGTCCCACTCATGCATTTGGCAATGTCCTCCAAAGGCAGGGTTCGCAAACTGTCTTGACACATGACATCATTCTGGAGTGAGCACCCATCAATGGAGGCTTGTGTGGATCTGCCTTTGAGAAGAAAATGCCACAAGCTTCGAAAGTTGTATCCGATTAAGTGTTCTTCACTCGACAGATCAAAGCTACACTGTCTCCGTTCACACAATTTATGACGCGATTTATAACTCCCTACAGCTATCATTCACAAGAAAGGGAATAATTTCAGTAATTTCCCCCCCAAACGTCTCAACTGTGATTTGGCTTCCCATCATTTCACAAATGGCTTCGCCTAGACTAAAGGCGTACTATGGGAACAGGTGATGCATGATCTTATGCAATCCATGCGCTAGGATTTCAATTATATCTGTCATATGACGAGACATAAAATTTCTTTACGAGAATAACTAGTAATTAAATATATCATTATATATCCAATAACTCACTAAGATAACATTGCAGTAAAATTCTGCCACAAGATAATGAAAATTCAAGTTTAACATAAAGTATTTTAAAGCACTTAAGAAGAAGTGACAGATGCATTTATCTGGGGATAAAATTTCAAAAATGTGTAACGTTTTGTAAGAATTGATATGAGAGCAGTTGCTCACACATTCAGTGCAACTATTTTAAATGTATAGCATACTGTGAAAAGATAAGATGATGAAGTCTGAAACATAGCAGATAAATCCAAGACTGCTTTATAGACTGTAAAGTCAACAAAGAAAGCAATGAAAGTTTTCCACTAGAGATCCATTTATAGCAATACTTCATCCTCGTGGTGGTGTGCCGAGGTAATTTTCACCAGAAATACTACTATTCTAACACTTAAATGAGCACAAACGAGTTATCTGTATTTTTTTACCCAGAAGACTCTTGCAGGTTCCATTCAAGATGGCTAGATCATATGCAGCAGTTCGATCAGCTAACCATGCCAGACATATGCACCAGTGCTACAGACTAGACAAAGCATAGGGAGGCCACCATACGGATGTCAAGTCTGCAACACTGCACTGCATCTTTCCGCCCATTCTTTCTTCTGTTTCCTTTCTTTTTGAACTTCGTGCTACTAGCGTTTATAACAACAAAACCACAGCATCACAAGCTCTACAGAAGTTTCTACAATGCAAGCTGCTCCAAGTTCATCTGAACTGCATCATGACAAAGATGAAAACCAAGCTTTTTTTTTTAATTCCCTAAACTCACAAGTCAGTAGTGGGCTTTATAATATGAGATCTAACAGACAATAATGCCAAGGAAAGTAAACGAAGGGAACAGACATTAAGTATATACTTGTTTCTGTTGTATCAATGTGAGAAATCCCTACAGTAAACAGTTTTTCAAGACTACTTGCTTTACTGTTTGTCACTTCATATTGCAGCCTCTAACAAACAACTCACCATTAAAATTAAATTATGCTTAATATTTCACAACTATGCTACACTAATTAGCTACAAGCAAAAGGTTTCAAAAAGACATAGTAATGATTACAAGTACAACTTATTTATGATGCCCACATCTTGCCCACCCACTAAGCTTACCAACAGACGATGCAGTTAAATTACTTCCTCTGTTTCCAAGTTCCACCTCACTATCAATGAATGCAAGCCATGACATTATTCCACAAACTAGCAAAGCATTAAGACTACAAAGGCTGTCAACCTTTTGTATCAGTTTCCTTTTTTTCCCTTTTTCTTAAGTGGCACCTGCCCTGAAAACAATGAACAGTGCTATAGCTTTCCATAGAGTTTTAGCTTGAATATTTATAGTACTATCATTGGTAAGTGTTTACATGTTCACCACAAGCTCAAATTTCATCATATATCTACAGTTCGCCCACTACAGCTTTCAATGCATGAAAGACAAGAGACTGACAGACAAAACTAAGTCTCTCGAAAACTTACTGCTCCCACACTCTAGATGGCAAGAAATAATGGACCATGAACATGCTATCTCAATTTACTCACGCATTCTCATTTTTTCTCGTGCTATTAGCCCAGCAGAGATTCAACAGCTTGCAGAGACTCAGAATGTCCGCTTTCCTGAGTCATTTCTACTACAGTACCTCGCAGAAAGAGCATTTTTGTATCTCTTAAAGACTCCATCAAATGCCTGCATGATGGAGTCTTTGTAGTTCGGCCTTTGTAGTTCGCCATGAAAGTATACTGCAAGCTCCAAACACCAATCAAGCATTGGAGCACAGCAAATTACAAGTGCTTATAACAAGAAACAGGGTTTCTGCACACGTCCGTTTCCATCTCAAAGCTACAAGAAAATCCATACGAATTTCTAAAAAGAAAAGCCTTTTTGTAGAAGAAAAAATTGGTGTTTGGCACCTGAGACAAACACTCTTTTGGGACTGTCGTTCTACCAATCTAGCTAGCCAGAAGGCTAGCAATTGGCAGTGCAATGATTAATTAACAGCATCAAGCACATGGACACTGAATATGACACACCAGCGTCCAAATTGTTCACTAGAAGATTGTAGAACCCACTGAAGGAGAATATGTTGTTGAGCAAGTTAGCTGAATACAGCATTCCCACACTTCTTTTCAGGGCTTCAATTAGAGACATTTACAATTCTCTGCACATATTCAGTACACTCTGGTCAGTATCAAAGGTATACCGCATTGCATATTAGTATGGTAGATGGGAAAGTGTGTGCGATATATTATATCATATGAATAATTTAGCCATATATCTTTTCAACCCATGAGTGGCCAAAATTTACTTAAATAAAACAGATTTCAAAGGACAAAGGTGAACCTTTTTGTACTGCAAAGTTCATAGTCGCAACAACATGAACACAGTGGAAAACACAACCAGGAGTAGTGTTTTCCAGATTTTTTTTTTTTTGCTTTAATCTGAAATTGAAGGCCAGTTTAAGACAAAGTGACATCTTTTTCTACAATTATATAACAACATCTAACCTTTGACCCATTTGAAATATCACGTTCAACATAACTTGTCAACTATTATGACTGAATGCAAGTTGCAATGGTTCTATGTGAACAGTGAGCCACTATTAACAATTATTATTATAGCCCTAAATATGCTATTCGTGCTACTTAGGGCTGTGCTTTCCATTGACAAACTTAGCTTTCCACTCTTGTCATTGACTCGCATTTCACTATGTCACCATATTACCAAGACCAGCAAGCAGCACAACAAATGAAAAAAAAAAACACCATAAACAATATATTCCTTTGTATATGAATTTGTAGTGCTGAGACTGTCTCTGCCTGCCATTTAAAAATGATACACTTTCTTAAACAAAGATGATAGCAAGGCACATGTTGCACTCTCCATGTCCCTATTAAAACAGACAACTTTAAAGAGCAAAACAATTTTTTGCATATTATCAAAGTAAAATTTCACCATCCCGAAAACACCATTCTTACAGTGACACGATGCTTGGTAAATGAGAAAACGCATGAAAAGAGAATGTGGGTGGAGACGGTATCGTGAAATTCCTGCACCAAACACCGTGATGTAGTACACTTTGAAGGCATCTACTAGGTCCTACATAGCTTCTCGATAAAAACGAAGTACATTGTCATCTGTGGGTGCTATAAGCCTAGCATACAAAGTTTAAGAAAATTTCATTGAGCCAATGTCAGGAAAATAAGAAAAATACATTCTTCTTACGTCACACAAACTTCACACAAACTTCTTACGTCACACGAGAAGATTCCAGTGCGAAGTTAAGAACGAAACTTGAACCTTGATTTTCTACGTTATTAATGAACTTATGACAGTGAAACTCTTAGCATCAGTGCTAAGAGAATAGTTTATCAATCTAAATCAAGTCATTGTTTCTCTTTAGTGTCAATTAAATACAGTTCATATATACAGAGGTTTAAAAACTGCCTGCTTCGCTTATGTATACATCAGAACAACTACTCATTGTCACAGGATGGCATTATGAGCACTCGCATCATGAAACACAGCTAAAACAATGCGACGCTGGTATGCTGCTAAATTACATGCAAAATGAGTTATTCATGTTTCTCCTGTGCTCTGCAACTGCTTTTGAACAAAACCACACAGCAACTCTTGAAATGTCATATGGTGCAACAAGTGCCTACCATAGTACATCGCATTATAGTAGCTACTGGGTCTTGCAACTTTGTAACAATAACATGAACCAAGCAAGGAGTGCAGAACAAAACTAGAAATTTCTTTAGAAGTCAGCAGGGCCAATACACACACTAGATCAATGTACTATACTATGTTAGTCACTTAACGGAAAACATGATTTTCATGAAATTGCAGTTAATCACATCCAGCAGTATGCAGATTTGCCATAAGGGGCAAACAACTGTGCCAACTACTCTTCTATATTTGCATTTATCGTGAACACTCACCTTGCTATAAGGAGATTTCCCATGATGTGTTACCATGGTGCACTGGTCACAGTCCAGCGTTATAGTGGTGTTGTGAAATGACTCTTTGGGGTGTTTCAGGTTGAAGTAAAGATCCGTGACGCCTCCTTCGAATATGCTCCGGAAGTAACGAGGAATCAGGGTCCGCCCAATGGCTGCGATGGGCAAAAAAAACCTTGGTCAAAACAGGCATGCATGAAACATGGCTTAAGGAGGACATGAAATAGAAAAGGAAAGTTTTTCTTTTAACCCTTTTCTTACCAAAGACAAGTTCAGCTCGTCCACAAAATTTGCATTGCTTCTATCGAAAATGGACGCAGCTCATCCATCATGAAACAAGCATTTGTGGATGCCTAAGTTAAGCTGCTCCGATTCATATATCCGTGTCCTGTTTGGCTTCAACAGGCAGTGTGGTAAAATTTTTTTTGTTAAGTTTCTTTGTGTACTGAACTTTCAGGAAATGAAAAATTTCAGTTATCCTCTATGTATGTATGTGGCAGCGACTAAACATAGCAGCATAGTTTCGCTAAACCATTGGATTCGGACGATGACTGTGTCTCAATGTATGGGCTGTGGACGCCCTCACACGTAATCAAACCACCATCGGCATGTTCGAGGTTTGTTTTCAGACTCACTTCCCTGCAATCTAATTTTTAATTTTTAAATTTCAAACAGACTTTTCAGTCCTCAAAGCTGGAGAGGTTTGACATTCCATCGTGCCGTGTAATTATGCCCATCCTCTACACATTTTCAAAACAATGTTAAAAATAAAACATCTATCTAGCGGATATCGCACCTTGGAATATTTCTAAATGGTTCAAGACATGGAGAATCGAAAAGGTGAAAAAAATTGTATTTTTGTAATGTTTTTGGCCAAATAAACTGTAGGGAAAGGGCTTATTGGGAGTAAGCTATTGTGAGTACACCCTCCCCCCCTCAACCAAAGCTACTATTTAGTTTAAAAGGTGAGTAAACGGCTTTTCTAAGTTAAGTAAACAACCTGCCAAATAACCAGCAAGGTCTAATCAATAATGACAGAACAGAAGCATTCAAGAATTGTAACACAATCAGAAAAAAAAAGCTCATAGACAAAATTTCTATAACTATAAACATATGAATAGGAATGAATATTTTTAACATCCAAATCATATTAAATTAAGAAATATGGCACTAAGTAATATTAGCATTACCATATAACCGAACATACTAATGCGATATGAGTGCAGTGATCTAAATGAGGTAAAGAAGTACCAAGTATATTGGCAGTGGCCAGTATATTGGCCACTGCCAATACCTGCCCCATGAACCAGCCTACATAACTGCTGTTACAAATACTGTTCAAAAGGAAGAGCCCACACTTTGCATATGGCACACATTACTAATAGGATTATGTGACTAATTAATGCTTCCCAGAGTCACTTACAAAGACTTAAACGAAAAGGCAAGGTTTCAGGCAACCTGAGCATGAACTATTAACATTTACAAATAATTTCATTTTTCAATGATTTCAAATATTGCAAAAGGTGTGGTGAATTAAACTAAATCTCAAAAACACAAGCAATAAAAGTACCTGTCTGCACCTAGTGAAATGCACTTCTTGTGTTCCATTATTACATTTGCTATAGTCATGTAAGCTACTAGTGTATTTTCACTCGATGACCTTCGAGCAGTTTAATTATCCAAGGTTACTGACGCAAGAGAATGTTTGCATGTTCTAATGAACTCCTGATTAACAGCACTTGAAATTTTTTTGCAGGATTAAAGTATGACACCACTAATACAGACTTTCCCGAAAGCGTGAACTAGCCTGCTTTCAAGTCAACCAAGCAGTTTAAAGAGGTAAAAAATTGAGTCTGTTCAATTTACATGCTTTTTAAATGGCCACGTATGAAAATACTAGAACTTGTAAGTTATACAGCAATGTGGTGAAACATGGCAACAAAAACTAGCAGCAGGAGTAACATGTTCTTTCTTAGAGCAATTGTTCTTCTGAATAATAACTTCAAATTGCTTCAGTAATGTATATTCCTACTGGTGGAAAACAATTGAACTCATGCAATGCCGAAAACATGCTTTATTAGACAACATGCAGCTGAATCAAATATTTAAGTGTTTGCTTTGAATCTTTCCCAACAGGAATTCTATGTCATGTTGAAACACACAGGCAAATCGTGATATGAAATCAAGGGGTGTGCAGTGCTATAGATTAGATGTGAGGTGTGAAGACATGTGCTGTTATCATAAGTACAAGCTTTACAAATTATAATGTTTTGAGATTTTATATATTTTATAATATTTAATATTTATAATATTTATAATATTTTGGGGGTTTTAAGTGAGCCCATAAATCAATGTCACACAGTCACTTTCCATTGTGATTGGGCCCGATCTCAATCTAGTGCTGCGTCACGGTACCTTTCAATCGCGATCAAGGAAAGTCAGGGAGATATCCATAGCGATCTCGCTGACTGACAACTGCGCCCTCTAGTTGTGTACTAAAGGAGTCAAAACTAGGAAGAGTACTTCTAGCTCAATAAGAAAAACGTAACAAAAAGATTTTGATCAGCACTAGTATGCTGCGAAACTGACACAATATTCAAAAGAACACACATATTTTGCAAATATGCGCTTGCACGCACAAGTTCCTTAGTGCTGCAGACGATCAGCAGACGACCATCATTCGTTAGTGACGATCCCCGACAATGGAGACATTCACCCTAACTGGAGTTAAGAGCGTTTGCATATGCAAATTCGACACATCATATAAACGCATTACAACAGCTAAAGACATCTGGTGCACTTGGGTAACAAACGTCGCCTTCATGAAACGTGTGGCCGCGCTCACCATCTATCATGATTGAGAAATTTGAACAGGAGCAGGCCCGATAGCGATCAAAAGTGACCGCGTGACACCGACGTAAGTTAACTGCCCTCTCCTTCATCAAAATGTAAAACTCAATAATACTAACAGACATCATGAGTGGATTTAGGGCACGAAAGTGTAGGACTGTGGGTAGGGCATATTTACGACGCGTTCAAATAAGAAAGCAGCGTTATTCTATGCCAATGTATCGTTATCCGATCATTGGATTCCTGATCATCGCTACGAAGAAGGAAAGCAAGAAACGCAGTAGCACGACAGGCAACTATGACGACTTGCGCAGCTTTACAAAGAACGGCGTTAGTAACGCACAATGACTAACAAAATTAACTGTACCAAAAGTTCAATTTAGTTGCGAAACATTAGTTTACTCACTGTAACGCTTTGGCCCATCCTCCAAGCAGAATGTGAGCGTCAAGGTGGCATCATCCTCGAAGAACTCTGTTGCAAAAGCGTCCCACCACAAGTTGTCGCTCTCCTGCTCCAGTATTTAAAAACGAAGAAAACGGGAACATGATTCTCTTAGCAACTGTAAAAGCGCAAGTTTCGTCGAAGTGATTACTAAAAGTCGATATTAGAAAGCGCTATATCCGAAATAAACGTGTAATCTAAGGCGACAACTTCAAATATGTGCGATATACTTTTTACCGCACGCAGACGACACCGGTCTCGTGCATTAGGTAGGCACACCTATAACTCACACTAGCGTACTACTGATGATATTTAAAACGTGAAGGCGGCAACAACACGCCGCCATTCCAGGCTGCTACAATGATGAAACAGACTGTGGACTTACTTCCGTTCTTTGTTGCAACCGCTTGTTCATCTCGTAGATTCTGTAGTCCGGTTGCCCGAAGTACGGCGTGTGTCGTCTGAAATAGGACGAAAACGGCGATGAATAAAACGGGTCTGCCGGCGGACCGCCGGGCATGCTTTGTCCGAACATCGACTTCATTGGTGGGCTTGGCTGGTGGTGAGCGAGGGTCAAAACGCACTACACTAATGAAATCAAGTAACGTTCAAGAGTCCATGATTGTGCATCATCAGTTCCTAGGCCTTCTCTCGCGAAGCAGAGGTATACGCAGTTTTCTCGACGCAGCCCGATCACCTGCGACGGACGGCATCTCAGCCAGGGCGCGATGACGCGTCGGGGGAAAAAAATACACGTGGCGAAGACGCTCTCGGTAGCTGTAACGAGGAACGCGGAAAAACGTTCTACCACCGCCGTTTTGTGGTACGATGCAGTGCCGCTCAGTCAACACGGGTATTCCAGCTGGCACGCACGCCGATCGCGAACGAGCAGACGCGAAACATGCCGCCTCCGTGTAGTCCGCTCGCCGGTTAGGCTTAGAGTCAACATCGTTTCATAAACACTGCACCGCCACGACGACGAACACTCTTGTGTACCACTGCTTTCCTACAGGCTCGGTGCGTCAACCAGTCGAAACGCCTTCTTCACGCGCGCAGCAAGCCGCGGGCGCCCTGGAGCATCGAGGCAGCAGGCAAACGCGGCGCTCCGCGCCGCCACCGACTATCAAGGGGCCAGCGTTGGCCAAGCGACGCGATGCTCGCCGGTTTGTGGAGCGTGCATTGTACTGGTACGGTGTGACCTTGCTCGGGTCCAGGGTCGTACCATTTTGGCCGGCGGGGGTGGCTCTCCGAAAGGGGAGCAGCCCGCGCGTGCGCTCCCGACGCGTCGCCGCCGCGCGCGCCTGCTGCGGAGGTCGGCGTGCGAGCGAAGTTCCCCGTTCGACCGCGCGCGAGCTCTCTCGTGTGCGACGCTTCATCACTGTCAGTGCAGCGCCGCGTTGTGACCGCCTTGACTACACTACACTTGACTACATTGTGGTAAAACATCTCAGTTGTTGCTCGTTCAGCTATACTCCTGACAAAATGGGCAGTGACTGGTAAAAGGTAGCTCAAAGCACCGAAGTATTTGAGACGTATGTTCCTCACAAGTGGATCTACGAAGGGAACGAATTGTTAGAAGGACTCGTTTATTTGATCAACACAATGAACTGACGAAACCAACAGACCTGTAATCGACGCTATCTTAACACAAACTTCGGATGATCAGTTAAAGAGATGCTAATGAAATTCTAAATAAGCCAGTTTTTTTTTTTCTTTCCTGGAACAATCTGGGCCTTCTCTTTTTTTCTCGGAACTGCACTGTCATTGTTTTGGCTATCATGGGTTCGTTATCGGATTAAAAATTGAGGATCAGCGTTTCATTCCGCTATAGCGCCGGAATCTTAACAACGGTATGATGTCACTAATATCAACGTATTTCTTTTTCCGGATTTTGACCTCGTTGGATGATTGAATGTCACTTATTTCCACATATAAACAATTATACAGGCCCCGCCAAAAGCCGTCAATGTCTATGACATCAATCAAGCAGGCGCGTTAAATTTATAAGGAAACGTCACAAGTTCATCTCATTTTTTTTTTTGTGGCTCCTTATCTATATTACGAGGACTTTTATCGTGGCAAGAGCAGTACTTTGCCTCTAGCGAATGGGGTGATTTACTAAAGCGGAAGAAACCAATGCTTCTTGCATGTTACTTTGTTGGATCACATTACATATAAGGGAGTGCGAAATTGAGCATTAGCATCAAACGCGGTTTTATCCTGCTGGTGATTTATGATTTCGCACTCGACTCGGTTCATCGAAGTATCCACCACAGCCAAACATATAGTGCGCGAATCATTGAATGTTTGCGTATTAGAAAAGTGAAATCGGCCAAGGCGTTGAAAAAAGGAGCACGTCATTTGTACGCATGTACTACTTATAACAAAGGCATCCTTGTGAAAGCCGCCCGATACCCCTGAAGAGTAGAAAGCCTCTGAGCGAATGTACCGCCCACCGTTTAGTTTGCATAGTGGGGGGTAAATAATGACGTTTTGTTGCAATTATTAACGTGATGAATTAACGTGAGAAGCTTAAATAAAATTACGTATTACTTCACAATTAGCTTTTCACTAGAATATGACATGCCCGCTGCCCTTATGACACAAGAAATGGACCAAGAAAGGTAAGGGAAAGTAGCAGACAAGTTCACGTGGGTGCTAAACCTCAAGCAAAACAAAGCAGGTTCACAGGGAAACCACTCGGCATCAGAACTCGCAATATTCTACAACGCTAATGCCACGGCCTTCGAAACTTCAGAGCGTAAATAACGGGCACGTAACTAAGTGCATGAAATTATATAAAATTTTGTTAAAGTGATTTGAAAGTAATTTCATTACTTTTCAAAAGTGATAGGAGTGTAATAACACCGCTTTTGTTCAGCTGTCATTAGTAATCGCTCAAACGCACTGGAATTCTCCGCGGAACTCCAATCGCCGCCCACAGAACCATGAGCCGTTACTCTATAGCTACAACTGCCATCGAAGATTCTTCGACGTTATCTGCAATGCTATGTTGGTTGTGGGTCGGTGTTGCGTTGAACAACTCATTCAGCTATCGCATCGTTTTGGAAGAGCCAGACATGCGCAATAACTGCAACTGTATAGACTATCGATCACCTCTTGCGCCTGTCTCCAATTTGAACAATCATCGCGTCTCGTCAAGGCACACTCCAGTGCACCTTGGCGAGACTCGATGATCGGCCCTTCACTGAAGGACATATCTTAGGAGATGGGAATCACGGCTGATCAACGCCACACGAGCCCTAGCTACACAGTACCTGAAGGCAACAACAGCATTTAACGAACGCCTGTGCAACATTGCACTTGGTGTTGTGAGATGTTTCCCTCGCTCTCTTTCTCTCTATATAACGCTGTAATGCAATCAAATTGCACACAAAAATCCAGAAAATTAATTAGCAATTCAATTCAAATACTTCTTAAAAATACATTTTTGATATCTGGTAACTATCGTAATCTTTCGGCTGCGAAATACCTATAGGATTACGCGAAGGACGGACTGAAACATACAAGCACGTCCATCCTAACAAAAATTCATACACGTGACCATGATGTGAAGTGCACACTCCTCTTGCTCTTACAAAACGTACACTGTTTAGTTGCCTGCGAAATTGCCCCGCCGCGGTGGTCTAGTGGCTAAGGTACTCGGCTGCTGACCCGCAGGGCGCGGGTTCGAATCCCGGCTGCGGCGGCTGCATTTCCGATGGAGGCGGAAATGTTGTAGGCCCGTGTGCTCAGACTTGGGTGCACGTTAAAGAACCCCAGGTGGTCTAAATTTCCGGAGCCCTCCACTACGGCGTCTCTCATAATCTTATAGTGGTTTTGGGACGTTAAACCCCGTATATCAATCAATCAATTAGTTGCCTGCGAAACCGCATAGCATAACAAAGATCTTAATGTTCACATAGCATTACGCCAAAGAGCGCCTGGCGCTGCCCCCCCCCCACCCTCATCCCCCACCCCAAAAAATGCGTGACTCAGTTGGTGAAGCGAACTCGACTTTGTCATACAACGTTTCGTAAATTGCGAAGCATTCCCTGCAGGATCCTGGTCACTTCAGCGCATACGAAGTGGGGGAACCTTTGGTCACTTTTGATCAGTTTCTCACCATGAAACAGCTACGGACACGTGATTGGGGAACAGACGTGTGTGACTTCACAGCGAGCTGCAGGTGCAGCTGCAGGAGAAAGACACGTCTTTCATTCTAGCGTATCTAAATGGAGCCGCGCAAGTTTCCTTTGTGGAGACGTAAAAGACAGAAAGAGCAGGCATCGCACCGTTATGTTCAAGCAGGCCGAAATGGAGAGTTGACGTCAAACTGAAGAACTTTGTCAGACTACAAAAGGTCGACATAAAAACAGTTAAGCGTTTCGTCGTGTTAAAACTTGACGCCGATAAATAACGCGTCACGACGCTTCTACAATATCAGCCAAGCTTTGTTTATGGCACACGCTATGTTCAATTATTCGCAGAAGAGAGAGAGATTAAAAGCACGGAAACAGCATGAAACAACGTTTTCGAAGCTCAAGTTCGCTGTCGGTCTAAGTACAACGTGACTTCATGCGCAGTGCATCTGTAGCGGTGGTATATATATATATATATATATATATATATATATATATATATATATATATATATATATATATATATATATATATATATATATATATATATATATATATATATATATATATATATATATTCTGGAACACCAGCGTAGTATAGTTATGATTACGACACAAATCGATCGCGTAAGTAGGTATTAGCAAACACCGAACGTCTTTATTGTTTACTGAAACACCTAAAAAACACGAGAGGACGTGGCGGAAATATTGCGGCGATAAAAAGTATGATTACCCAGTGCCGTTTTACATTCATACCGATGAGAGTACAAAGAGAGAGAGAGAGAGGAGAAACGTATAAAATAGAAAAAGCAGGGAGGTTAACCTGGTAGGATTGATTGATTGGTTGATGAATGATTGATTGATTGATTGATATGTGGAGTTTGAACGTGCCAAAACCAGCACATGATTATGAGAGACGCCGTAGTGGAGGTTGCCGGAAATTTCGACCACCTGGGGTTCTTTTGACGTGCACCTAAATCTGAGCCCACGGGCCTGCAGCATTTTCGCCTCCATCGAAAATGCAGCTGCCATAGCCGCAATTCGATCCCGCCACCTGCGGGTTAGTAGCCGAGTACCTTAGCCACTAGACCACCGCGGCGGGGCAACCTGGTAGGAGAGGAGCATACAGAAATACGCGTGTACACAAATGACGCGCTCGAAGGTGCGCCGTTTACATGCGTATTTGTATGCGCCGATTTTCAATAACGCATGCTTTCTCGGTCGCGGGATTGTCGGCGATCAGCGGTCTCTTCTGGGCAATCTGATCTTTTTATCGATGCCACTCGTCATTCCATGTTGCCACGTTTCATTCTACCGCACATGAGTATTGTTGCTGCTTGTAGCAACAGAAGTATTGCGTTGATAAGCACGTGGATGAAGGTCTGATATTCCGGCTGTGGAAGGAAAAAGTTCAGAGGGAGCATTGCGCAATGCGAAAGAAAGAAAGAAAGTCAGGCACGCACATGCCAAGATTCGCGTGCCCCCACTTTCCCGATAGGGGTCGAGCTCCTGATTTCGTTTTAACTTTCTTGCCGCGCGATTTTCTCGTGGTAAGATAATCAACGTGGCTAATAGAGGTCTTAAACACCCTCCCCCCCCCCCCAAAAAAAAAGGCTACGTGCTGTCTACGATGGTATATTCGTGTACTTACCGCATACGGCAAACCAGTATTGTTAACTGCCTTCAGGAAGACAGGGAGGCATGGGAACTATATGTGTTGTGCTTTGGCTATGCTCAGGGGGAGAGGGGACTCCATCCTCCCCTTCCCTCAGTTTTCCTCCAAATTGGCACCGTGACGCCGTCCCGGTCTCTGACACTACATTCTGGACGCGCTAAAGCGCCGCCATCTTGGACTGATGGCGTTGCAGTTTTGTACTCGTATCAAATGAACGAACAGTGCTACGGCGAGCTCGCACGCACGAATACTTGGGTCGGTACATTCCAGGTTTCATGACCGCGACAATCGACCTGTATGGCATGACAAATCTTTGTCATGACTCATGACCATGGCAAATTGAAACTGGGGGGTCCATGGCCTCCGAAGTTGTACGCTGCGCGTCGGTAGAGAAATCTCTGGGGCGTGGTATTTTTCGGTATAATTTGCAAACCAAACCTGCAACGCCAGGTGCCACTCAGTTCGTACCAGTTGCCGCTCTGCAACCCCCCCCCCCAAAAAAAAAAACATGGCACGCGCTACACGTCACCGCCGTTGTGAATGCGCACACTAGTCTCCGGACAAAGACCCGTTCTGCTAGACTTAACCTTAGTACGGAAGCCCTTCGCTGTCATCTGGCTAATGACTTTGGAAAGCGAGAACGTTTTTTTTTTCTCGCTATGTTTCTAAAACACTTCATTTCGCACGGAGCTCGTGTACAACTTGAACTGGCCCAGTTTCCAAATAAGCAGTGAGGGACAAAGCGGCACGCTCATATAGTTTCGATGTCGTCGCTGAATGAAAAACATGACTTGGGGGAGCCCTCCTGTTCATAATTTTGCGTACTCTCGAAACGAGGGAAGTTTCTTACTGCCAAAATGGTAATCTTGTACAGACAAAATAGCACTTGATGGACGCTACCTTTTAACTCAATAAGCTCAGTGAGCGCGGTATAGTCTTGAAGGAGTTTCCACAAACAGTATTTTTACGAAAAACGTATGATGCGATCGCCGATAGCGAGCTTTGAGATGTATGTCCTCATAGTAGGCTGACTGTATAACGATACAGAACATAGCAGATTGAAGCCTAGATCAATTCAGGAATATATTGTAGGCCCGTGTGCTCAGATTTGGGTGCACGTTAAAGAACCCCAGGTGGTCGGAATTTCCAGAGCCTTCCACTACGGCGTCTCTCATAATCATATGGTGGTTTTGGGACGTTAAGCCCCACATATCATCATCAATTCAGGAATATCACGTGTTGCAGCGACCACAGCTGCACGTCTGCGCGAATATTTCGCTTTCAAGGCGAGCACATTTTCGCGCCGGGTCGTGAGCTTTTAGGCCACTGCGTATGAAAATTTGATGGACACACAAGCAAACATAGTTGCACGATATCACAGCTGGACTCGTTCTTGAGGCTACAACAAACAACGACTTGCGCTCCGAACGTGGGCATTAAACACGAGCCCCACAAAACCACAGCAAAAGAAATGATAGTCAGCAACTAAATTGCAGCTGCAAAGCCTACTATAGAGACAAGGTGTAAAGACCAAAGTGCGAATATTTAATGCTCAGCATTTCCATTCTCCGCCGAGGACCTCAGCGATTGTGCTAAAACGTCGTGTCTGTAATGAAAATAAGAATATTATTATAATTCTTGAGGTTTAACGCCCCAAAACCACCATATGATTATGACAGACGCCGCAGTGGAAGGCTCCGGCAATTTCAACCACCTGGTTTTTGTTTTTTTTTATCGTGCACCTAAATCTAAGCGCAAGGGCCTAAACTATTTGTAACGAAAAAAAAAGCGTGGAACATTTTTCATAGGAATACATGTATGGCTCCGCAGAGTGCGTGGGTTGGGCTGGGCCGCTTTGAATTTGAGGGTGGGTCAATATAAATTTAGGGGTAATATGGAGGTGGGCGATACATGAGGTGGGCGATACTGCTTTCCAAAAATCATTTTTTCCCCGAGCAGCACGTAGTTGGAATGCCCTGCCCGATGAGGCTGTTTCATCCACAACTGTCGCTTCATTCATGAATGTGATAGCAAATCTGCCAGCCGACCTTTGAACTTTTTTTCTTTCTTTCTTTTTATTTCATTGTCACCGCATTTAATCTCTCCCGTGTGTGTCTGAGTTGTATTACTTTCCTATGTTCAGCGCTCGCTCAATTGTATCACGCTTCGTCGATTGTGTCGATATGTGTTTTTCTCGCCTTTTCTTAATCAACAAAACTTGCTCATTCTGAAGCGCTGCATTGACTTCAATGTTTGTAAATCCCTGTTTTTCTTCTATATTTCCCCCCGACATATTTTTTTTTTCTGTTTTAAGCTTCTGTTGTTTTCTTGCCCTGGAAAATGTCCAATCAAGTGTATTTGTCACCCACTCCTGCCTACGACTTCGCATAGAAGTCGGCAGTATTCACTAAATAAATAAATAAATAAATAAATAAATGAGGGGTGGGCCCACCTGCAGGTGGCGTGAGTAGCTATCCAAACACTTTCTCTCGAATCATCAAATATATTGAAAATTTCAACCACCTGGGGTTCTTTAACGTGCACCCAAATCTGAGCACACGGGCCTACAACATTTCCGCCTCCATCAGAAAGGCAGCCGCCGCAGCCGGGATTCGATCCCACGACCTGCGGGTCAGCAGCTGAGTACCTTAGCCACTAGACCACCGCGGCGGGGCCAGTTTGTCAATCTAAACCAAGTCATTGTTTCTCTTAGAGTCCCTTAAACTTCTCAATGGAACACCGAGAGCATGAAAAGCGCCAAGCAAACAGCATAGGTTTTTATATCCAACGCGAAGATTTTTGCATTACGCGCACCCCTACATAGAAAGCGACCACTACGATGAGAAATTGAGACCGTGATATCTTGCTAAGCATCACAACGCCATAGTTAAGTGACACGACAGGAGAACGCTTATCCCATTTTTTTTCTCAATAAGTATTTTTTAACTATTCTCAACAAAATATTGATTGCTGAAAGTGAGCCTGAAGGCTAAACTTGTACTACTTGAATTACATAAAGAAACTATAAGGTACTCGGCTGCTGACCCGAAGGTTGTGGGATCTAATTCCGGCTTCAGCGGTTGCATTTCCGATGGAGGCGGAAATGTTGTAGGCTCGTGTGCTCAGATTTGGGTGCACGTTAAAGAACACCAGGTGGTCTAATTGTCTGGAGTCCTCCAATGTACGGCGTCTCTCATAATCATATGGTGGTTTTGTCACGTTAAACTTCACATGTCAATCAATTCACATTAAAAAATGCCACCACCGGTACGTTAATTAAAGCGACGCTATGTATGATAACGTTCTTTCTCGTATTCGGGCTGTTTGGAAAAGTAATAATTCTCATTTTTCTTTCGAAGTTCAGCATCTTGCTTTTTTATATCTGGAAGATTAAGCGATATTATTATTATTATTATTATTATTATTATTATTATTATTATTATTATTATTATTATTATTATTATTATTATTATTATTATTATTATTATTATTATTATTATTATTATTATTACACCTTTTAGAATACAATGCATGTCATCTATATAGAGATAAACCAAGTGCCTGCTGGCAGCAACGGATACAATGCTCGGTGCACCTCCAGGAATTCTTCACTGCAAGGGTTGTAACACGGCTTTATATACGAGGCAAACGACGTGCAAGATGGCTGTAACAGCCCATCGGGCCAATGCTGACGAAAGTCACTGGCCCAGATCCCATTCCAAAAGTAAATAATGCAGAGCTCGTGAACATGACATACACACTCAGTTCATTTCGATTTCCAAGCCCAGCTCGACTCACATCTAACGTCACAGTGACACTCCTGAGCAGCCGAACTGTGAACGCGACATGAGCTAACGGAATCCCGGAGGCTCTTCGCCGTTATTCCTGATGCGCCGATTCCCTGTCTCGAAACGACAAGCTCTAATCCCGACTGAAGTCCTCAGCTTCGGGCATTTCTTCGCGTTCGATCCAGTGTGAAGACAACCTGCGACGACGTCTTACAGAAATCTCTAGCCACAGAGAAGAGAGCAACATCTTCACCAGAAAAAGCGCACCACTCTGTAGCCATTCCCTATATAGTGTGTGTCTCGATTGGTCGGTACGTTGCGTAATTTGCTTGCTGCTGTGTCACCTGGCAAAGGTAAAGACACACACGCACGCACAACCAAACAAACGAAGTTGGGCCGAAGATAACCGAACGAAGGAGCTGTGGTTGTGACGGCGTGATAGTGACGTGTATTAATCGCCTGCATTCAGCGCAAAACGCCCTTTTGCCGCCACGGTCTTACGAAAAATGCGTAATGCTGAGTCAATGAGCATGCGCACTCTATCGCAAGCTTATTTCAATGACGGGCGATAATTGATTGATTTGTGGAGTTTAACGCCCCAAAACCACCATATGATTATGAGAGACGCCGTAGTGGAGGGCTCCGGAAATTTCGACCACCCGGGGTTCTTTAACCTGCACCCAAATCTGAGCACGCGGGCCTACAACATTTCCGCCTCCATCGGAAATGCAGCCGCCACAGCCGGAATTTGATCCCGCGGGTCAGCAGCCGAGTACCTTAGCCACTAGACCACCGTGGCGGGGCAATGACGGGCGATATACAGGCAGAAAAGAGCGTGGACTGCGGCCTAACTTAGCGCGTGCTCGCGCCCCGTCGACGCTCTGCCAGCGTTCGCGCAGTGTGCTTCGCCGCGCTGGCAGCTGCTCTCAGGGGACGCAGATGGCCACGGCGACCGAACCCCGCGGGGTGCGAAGCAACGGCTACACGGCAGCGCAAGCACGGGTCTCGGCAACGCGTCGCCGGGGCAACCGAGACATGGCTGTGGCAGCCCGGAGCTCGATCTTTGATAGGCGGCCTTCGCGCCCGTATGACCCCATGCAGTCACCCCACTCGTTCCCGCTTTTTCATCACGAGGCATGAGCGCGTGATGCGAACACCCTACAGGCGGATCAAAGTTTTCAGTCATTTCCTCTCCCGCTTTTTTTATTTTGTGAATATCTCTCCCAACCAATATTCGTGCCGGACACGCGAATCCGCTGCCGAATTTTCCCAGACATTTTCACAAAGCGCCATGTCCCACGTGAAGATTGCTTCAGCTAATAAAAATAATAATAACATCTGGGGTTTAACGTTTTGAAACCACGATATATGATCATAAGATACGTCTTTATGGAGGGCTGGGGAAATTTCGACCACCTGGGGTTATTTAACGTGCACCTAAATAAAAATGCACGGGCCTCGAACATTTCCGCTTCCATCGAAAATGCGGCTGCCGCAGCCGGGATTCGATCCCGCGACCTTCAGACTATAGCAGACGAGCGCCATAACCACTATAGACCACCGCGGCGGGGCGATTGCTTCAGCTACTGCAGAGGACAGTGCATGCAGTGCCCGCGGCATAGCACAACGTGCGATTAGTAACTTGAAGTGTGATGACACCCGCGGATACGTGATGCTGGCGAACCTACGCAGATTTGTATTTTACGCGCAAAGCACATCGAGGGCCCGGCTTGTCCGCCACAAACTCGTGACGTATATGGCTATGCAGGGGTCAATACTAAAAAAACTATTAAGAAACGAAACGCCACACACCATCGATGATAGCTTTCGATAGACTGGCGTTTATTTATTTATTTTATTTTATTTACATTTCATCTACATCGCCGTGAGGCATTACGTAGGGGAGGTACACATAATAATTTGACTACATAGTTTTCAATCGAAACAATAGATTCAACAAATAATACAGCACTCAAAATATTTTAAGAGAAAAAAACACTCGAATATTGGTGAGTGAAAACAACGTCACAGTCATGCATTTGAAAACACGCACACGCTCCGAGACAGCAAACCATTCTTAGTGGCAAACATATTGTAGGAGTTGTTACAATGAAGAAAAAAAGGATTCATTATCAGTTTCATTGACGAAATCATCCGGTAGACGGTTCCATTCCTGTATTGTTTTTACAAAAAAAAGAACTACCGAAAGAGTGGGTTTTGTAACGGTCTTCTAATATTTTTCGTGAATTGTCTTGACGATTAGAGACGTACGTTGGTGTGAACAGATAATCAAGAGGGTTAATGGCATTTCCATTATAATATGTACAATGAAGAAATTTAAGCCTGAGTTTCTGCCTCCTTACCATCAGTGTCTCCCATTTTAATGCTCGTTTCATTTCTGTGATGCTTGCAAAGGAATCATAGTTGTTGCTAACAAATCTGGCTGCTTGGTTTTGAACTTTTTCTAATGCGTCAATCAAGTATTGCTGATGGGGATCCCAGATTACGCAAGCATACTCTAAAATAGGTCTTACATACATGAGATAAAGGGTTCGTTTCACGGTCTGTGAAGCTTGCCTAAAATTTCTGCGTATGAAGTAAAGCATCTGGCCTGCCTTGGTCACAGTTATGTCAATGTGTTTATTCCACTTTAAATTGTCGGAAAAATAGACACCCAGGTACTTATAATAGGATTGATTGCTAATTATTGAATTATTTATTTCGTATGTTGTGTCTAGTTTACTAATCCGGTTGGTGAATGATACATAGCAACATTTACGGACGTTTAGACTCATTTTCCATTTTTGGCACCACGTTGATATTCCGTACAGATCATGCTGCAGAATTTCAGCATCCTTGTGCGATTTAATCACTCTAAACACTACACAATCATCTGCGAATAACTTAATGTGAGAGGTAATACCATCGACTATGCTATTAATATAAATCAGGAAAAGCAAAGGTCCTAATACGCTCCCCTGTGGTACACCAGACGTAACGGTTACCGCAGATGATTTTGATCCGTTAAGCACTACGTTCTGCTGTCGATCGTTTAGATAGTTCTTTACCCAATTGATAACTTTAAGGTTTATGTTTGCAGAGAACATTGCAAATTCTAACAGATTGTGTGGGACGGTGTCGAAGGCTTTCTGGAAGTCAAGGAACACTGCATCTGCTTGAGCGCCACTGTCTATGGATTGTGCGTTGTAATGCTGAAATTCGACTAGTTGAGTTACGCATGAGCGTCTACGTCTATTTCTGAAACCATGCTGAGATGGAGTTAGGAAGTTCAGTGACTCTAGGTGTTTAACTGTTTCACTGTATATGATGTGCTCAAATAACTTACAGCAAATTGCTGTTAGCGAGATGGGTCTGTAGTTTTCGACAAACTTTTTATCACCTGATTTAAAAACGGGATAACGTTTGCAACTTTCCAGTCATGTGGGACAACTCCAGTATTTAGTGTAATTCATATATAACGCATAAATACTTCGCAATAATGCTGTGACAGTTTTTAAGAACAAATGGTGATAAACTATCTGGTCCAACTGCTTTAGTTGTATCTATCTGCGGAATCAACACCAGTAATGTCAACCTCCACGTCTTTCATGGAAGTCCACGTGACTGGAAGCGCCGCCACATCGCCAGGTGTGCTTTGAGTAAAAACTGATTGGAAATAGTTGTTAAAAGCTTCAGCTTTTTCTTCATCGGTGCACAAAGTATCACCCTCCACGGTCAGAGCAGGAATACTTATATCTTCTTTTCTAGTTTGTTTAACATACTTCCAGAACTCTTTCGGGTTTTGCTTTAACCTATCGCTTAATTGGGCAAAAAAACATATCCTTCCTCGTTTTTATTGCCGATTTCAGTGTCAGGTTTGCATGCCTAAGCTCTTGTTCATTAGACGTGGTACTCATGTCGCGAAATTTTCTGTACGAACTTCGTGCTTTCCTCATTAACCTGCGAATGTCTTTATTAAACCAAGGCCTTTGTTTTGTTCTCTTCTTTAGAATTCAGTTTGTTACATGAGTTTCAACTGCGTGAGGTAGCTTATCACGAAAATAAGACCACAGAGCTAAAGAGCAACGACTTTCTGCCAAAAGCAAGAATGTTGGGTAATACGACTCTAATTCTGCAGAAACAGAATCGTAGTCACCTTGTTCCTACAGGAAAATTTGTCGTGGTATTTCCTGTGCTATTTGGCAGTATTCTATCTTTAAATCTGCCACAATGGCCTTATGTTCACTTATACCAGGAATCACCGACACAGTGGAAACAATATTTGGGTCATTACATAATATTAAATCCAGAATGGCATCATGTCTCGTTGGAACATTCACATATTGACAAAAACCAAACACTCTCAAGAATTTGCCGAACAAAGTATACACTGACGACCTGTTTTGTGTACCACTGGTTTATCCAGTCAAAATCTGGTAGATTGAAATCTCCACTCAGGAGTACACTGTCTGGAATTAACTGTACCATTTCAGAAAGCAGTGTCATAGGAGTATCACCACTCTCTGGTGGTCGATAAAAACAACCAAACACGACAGTATTTCCCTTCGGTAAAAAAAAAACACGGCACCAAACTGCCTCGGCAGAATTGTGGAAACTTCCTCGCTAGTCCACACGTTCGCTACACGAATAAATACGCCCCCACCATGGCGATTTCTATCTTTCCTATAAGCAGTGAAGCCATGTGGGAAGACCTCAGTATCAGGTATCGCACTGTCCAGCCAAGATTCTGTACCCATAACTTTTGCTTGAGTAGTTGCCACAAGGGACGCAAAGACGTCAACTTTATTATTAATACTTCGACAGTTCACAAGAAGCAGCGGTATGCGCCCGCACGTGTTTGAAGTATTGATTCTCCCAGTTCTGCGATGACTGACGTCACGTCAGTCGGCTTCTTGTGATCGCGCATGTGCATGCAGTGAGACAGGTTGGTTCATTTCACTGTCCCACACAAACGTCTTTCCGTTGATAATAAGCTTATCATAGTTAAGGCGCACTCGGCATCGCTTGCTATCTCTCTTTTCCCTGGCATAATTCCAAAGAAGCCGTCGTTTTTCGCGAACAGCATGACTGAAGTTTTCGGATACACTAAAAGAGGTGTTCTTAAATTTGTAAGCATTACGCATAACACTTTCCCTGGCTTTCCACCCCGAGAAGGTTGCGACGATAGGCCTAATGCGCCCCTCTGGGAAGGCCCCCAGCCGGTGAGCTCTTTCTATCGGAATGTTACTAAGGTTGAGCACGTTACTGCAAATCTCTTCAACCAGGCTCTCAGATTTTGCGATGAGAAAGACAGTGGTAAGTGTTTCAGATTACATGGTTGCCAGAGGACAATTGAAATCAAGCTGGTAGAAAATTTTACATAGCCCCCCCCCCCCCCCCATGAGCCTTAGCTCATTCACGCAAAGATTCCAGAGTATACAAAAGTTGTACTGGTCTTCGGATCACAGTCCTACTTGGTAGGCGCACCATACAGGCCCTGAACCACCCATCACGTCCGATTAACACCTTGTCGACCACTCCCATTTTCCATAGTTGTCGCAGAGATAGATGCTCGTAGAGAAGCACCACCGTGCCCTCTTGGATGGCGTTCGACGAGGTCGGTATGTAGAAATGTGCGCTACGCAGACTGTTCAGGTATTCTTTCTGCCATCTTCGCCAGAAATGATCTGTCATTCTTTGTCGGTACTTCCAATTTCTTTCAAGAATTTTAGGCGGTGACGTAGCGTCTTCGCACGTCGATGTGGGCAACGACGTCAGGCGCTTGCCAACAAGAAAATGAGAAGGAGTGAGAGGTTCCAATTCAGTGGCCTCTGCAGAAACATATGTCAGAGGCCTATAATTCACGACTGCTTCAATCTCAGTGAGGATTGTCGCAAGTTCCTCGAATGTGCAGTAGCTGTTTCCCAAAACTTTTTTGAGGGAGGCCTTCACAGATGGTTTCACTGCGTGGCCAATCAGTAGAAGGCTGGGAGAGCCATGAAGGTCCATGCCACCAAAGCGTATACATATATATAGTTGTTTTGAGCACTTCTGGCGAAACTCCTCGTGTTAAAAGGTCAGCTGCATTTTCTGCACCTGGGCAGTGGTTCCATTGGTCTGGATCGGTGAGCCGTTGTATTTCCATCACTCGGTTAGCCACGAAGGGTTTCCACAGGGTTGCGGAGCCCCGGACCCAGTGAAGTGCGATGGTTGAATTTGTCCACAGAAACCACTCTTTCCCTTGTAGTCTAAATGATCGGGCCAGGTAGTCTTTCAGTCGGGCACCCATTAGCATAGCCGTCAATTCAAGTCTTGGAAGGGAAAGCTTCTTGAGTGGGGCTACTCTCGATTTTGACAAGATCAAATTTGAGTTGTAAATGCCCAGTCGACAAACACGCAAGTATGCAACCACTCCATATGCCTTGGGGCCTGCATCAGAAAATACATGAATCTCTATCTTGTCGCAGTCACCACTGACACAATACCTTGGGACGGTTACCGCCGTTAAATGATGCAGTGTAGTGTGCCATTGCGTCCGCACTGCTTGCACCTCTTCGGGCAATGTTGTATCCCAGCCAACACCCAGCTCCCAGAGCTTTTGGAACAGCAGTTATGCAGTCACAGTGACTAGAGAAAGCAGACCTAAGGAATCGAAAATACGCGCTGAGGCATGAAGAATGAATCTTTTGGTGTTGCAGTTTCTGTCAAGGAAATCTAAGATCGGCTCTATAGAAAAGGCAAAGTGATCACCTTCTTTATCCCACACAAGTCCTAACACATGCGCAGTACTTCTTGTGGGCCAGTGCACTGTGTTCGTGGGACATACAGTTTCTTCATTATGAAATATCTCTTGCAAAGTTTTGGAATTTGAGTTCCACTTTCGAAGGGCCCCTTTCATTATGCCATTGCAGTGCTTCTAGATACAATTCTTCAGCTGCTTCTTCCGTGTCGGCACCTGTGATGAGGTCGTCGACGTAGAAGCTCTCAGCCAGTGTTCGTGCTGTGCCCGAACAGCTGTCCATCATGCCGAGATGGTGACGTATCATGGCAGCAAGCAGAAATCAGCTACTGGTCACTCCGAACGGGACTCTTGTCGTCCCCCAGGCTTCAAGTGGCGGACTCGGTTTTTTCTTAGTGGGTACGTCTCCATACCAGAGGAAGCGTACGGCATCTCTATCTTCCTTTCTCAGTGATATTTGTGAAAACGCTTTTTCGATATCTGCAGTGAGTCCGATGCGGTGCGTTCTGAAATTGAGCATGACCTTTAAGATATCGGGGTTTAAGTTCGGTCCTGAATCCAACACTTCATTCAGTGACACGCACCCGGTTTCACTCGACGACGCATCAAAGACCACTCTGAGGATAGTTGATTGGCTAGCAGGGCACAACACAGCTCGGTGAGGCATGTAATACAATCTGTTCTCTATGCTTACTGCGTTCTTCGGAAGCCGCTCGGAGAATTCTTGCTCAAGGTACTGGCGTATGGCCTCGTCGTACTTCATCAGCATTGCCTCATCTTTGAAGAATTTCATTGTGAGGCTGGCCAAACGTTTCTTTGCAACTCCCTCGTTGTCAGCAAGATGAAAATCCATGGGCCTCCAAGGAAGAGCCACTTCGTATCTTCCATTGGAGAACTTAAAGGGGTGGTGCCACCAAATTTCGAGGCTATCCCAAGCTTGTTGTGGATTTCCTCTGTATACAAGGACTCTCCACACGAAGGGTCGGACCCTACAAACACGTACAATATATTTTAATTCACTTCTGAAATTGTAGCTGAATGCTCACTCTCCCGATCTAGGTCCATCGCTTGCGCAGCAGCACTGACGTTTCAGAACAGAAGCAACGGCAGTTGTCGTGACGTCACACCAGGTCTGTTCTGACGTGAGTTACCTCCCCCATCTCCGAAACGAGCGTACCCAACGTACCAGCAATGCTTCGGTTGATGTATTATTCGCAGAGTTTCGATCGCTTCTTGGCTAAGTGCTACGCATCGAAATCCGCGAAGGCGTTCTGTTTTGATGGCGCTTGTGTTGCACCTGTGTGTGAGAGCAGACTAAATTCTGCACGATTCGCGTCACAGCCTCAAATGATCACGTGGCCAAGCCACCTATGTATCGACGTCACTGCCCAACTCGGCGCCGCGAAACCGAAACCGAAAATGGTCCACATAAGTAGAGCAATATTGAAATATTTAGCGGAAATACACGAATCTTGGTGCGTGCATCATGCTTCTTGGAGCTGAAGGAAACGCTTACAGCAAAGAATACGCATGCCACAAATTTGGTGGCACCACCCCTTAATGGAGGACTCGAAAGCCTTATGTACGTCTTCCTGCTCCTGATTATGAGGAACTAGGTCCACAACACTCATGCTTTCGAGCTCCCAGAAAGTTTTGAGCTGAGTCATCATTGCAAATTTGTTTTCCGCTACAACAGCTCGAAGGACCACTATCGTTGCACTGGTATTGCTGTACGGCACTCTTCCCTGCAGTGTCTACCCGAAGTGCGTATTAATTGCAACTAGGCCCCCCTGAAGCTTGTGCACTTCGCCGGTCACTAGACTGCAATAGTAGCCAGCGCCAATCAATATATCAATGCCATTCTGCTCTAATTTTGCGGGTGGCAAGGTAACATCAGCTAGACCAACCACTCTCATTTTGACCTCTTTTATCACTCTCTCGGGGACAAGAAGCTCGTCCGAACAGATTTCAGGTATCTCCAAGGCCTTGAGGCAGGGCTCTTTTCTGTCATACTGACTCCTCAACCGAAGCCGTACTAGCCTGCGCATTTTCTTTATGGGACTGTCTGCTCCTCCAAAGAGAAATATGGTAATGTCTTTCTCACCAAGTACTTCCAAATTCAGCTGACGTGACAGTTCTTCTGTCACAAATGTTCTCTGACTTCCGCCATCAAATAGTGCACGAGTGAGCAGTCTTCGCCCATATCTGAGCTGTCTGAAGCAGTACAGTTGTCGTTAGGTCATCTTTGCTACCTGTCGCAGAGTGCAATTTGGTTGCTGTGTTAGCAGCAGGCTTCCACGCAGGATTGCACATTTGAGTAAGATGCCTCTTACTGCATATTTTACACTTTACTCCTTTGTTGCGACATTCTCGGGATGTGTGCCCTTTAGTAAAACAGCGGAAACATCGGCCAGCTTTGAGGAGTGCCCCTTTTCTTTCTTCGAGTGAAAGTTGCACCTGGCATTCCTTCGTCACATGGTCCCTAGCTGCACAAAACGCACAAGGCTCTTTCTGTTTGAATTCACTAGCCGTTAGAAGTGAAGCTGCTGACGCCCTAGAAGCTCGGGACCTTTCTTTATCAAAACGTGGTTTTCTACTACTTCCTTTGCCTTCTCTCTGCCCAACCTGCAGCGCCTTTTCGGTTCTACACCTCGTTTTTGAGAAAACACTGCAAACTCGCAATGCACTAGCTATTCTCTTTTTTCTCTGCAGAGCAATGTTTGTGATATTCTACCACTAGTTCACCTGGCAGCATTCGCAGAAGAGCGGAGGCGAGCATTGCTCCGTAGCTGTCGGTCTGGACTACAAGAGTCGTGAGGGCGGCTATATTTCGCTGCATGTGGTCATAGAGGAGACGTAGATCTCTTACCTCGTGCACACTTCGTACAGTTGGCAGGTCCAGCAACGGCGTAAGATGCTCTTGAATGAGCACATCCGTGCGTCGGAAACGCTCCTTCAAAAGCTCGATGACCGTGTGATGGTTGGCTGCGGCCGCTTGTATACCAGCCACCGCCGCTGTTGCCCTCCCAGAAAGCGCCGAGTGCAAATACAAAAACTTCTCTCCGTCAGAAAGAGCGCCGTTGTCGTGTATGGCTTGCTGGTACTGCTCCCAGAAAGGCTGCCACTCCGTGGGGGCGCCGCTAAATCGCCGCAGCTCGAGTTTCGGCAACTTCACCTTTGAGCCATTGGCTCTCAGGTTCCCGTCGCTAGGAGTCCGAGACGCCACCGCTGCTGTAATGGCGTTCGCTCGTTGAGCTCCAGCTTGTTGGTTGATCATTGCGACGCAGGCTACTATTCTGTCATTGTACGCGATTGTACGTGCGTAGTTCTCGTCGACTTCTTCGTCTGGCACAAGTGGCTCGATAGCAGCGTCCACCTCGTTCAGCTGTGCTAGGAGGGCGCCGAGTCTTGCTGACAGCACGTTTAGTGTCGCTTCGTCTGCTTGTGCTTCTAGCGATGAATCTGCTTCGGATATCAACTTCGTCGCTTGGCTTCTCAGAGCGCTTCGTTTTTTCTTAAGTCGCTCTATCGTACCTTCTTCGTTGCGTTGCTTTCAGCAGCGTGGGTGTGGCGTCGTTAGGCCTCGTTGTTAGAACCGTGAAGTCCGAGGCGGTTGCACCTCCAAGGATCATTGAGTGAATGGTAAAGTCCGTTGGAACGCCGACGCCTGATGGCCTCTTTGTAATGCTGAACTGATGGTAGCTTCAGCTCCCGGGTTTCCGGCACCAAAAATAAAAAAAAACTTGAGAAACGAAAGAGACGTGACACACCATCGATGATGGCTTTCGATAGACTGGCGCTTATTGCGATGAGAAAGACAGTGGAAAGAGTTTTCGATTACATGGTTGCCAGAGGGCTATTGAAAACAAGCTGATAGAAGATTTTACATATACACGCCTAAAACAAGGCTGACAATGCTCAAAACCAGGGCAAAATAGACTAATAACGTCCAAAATAGTATAAACAACCGAAGTATATAGGATTTCATCGCAATATTTCACCTAAAATCACGAAAGTTCTTCCAAAGCATATGGCTGATATATACTATATATGTAGCGCCTAGCAAGTGACATGTTACCGCCTCGGCAAGCTCGTGATTTTCAGGAGAATCCCAGGGTCCCCCGTGCTATCTGCTTCCTTAGGTTTCGGTGTTGGGATGTGAAGTGTGAGAAGTTATGTGTTTAGTATTTACTTCGCTGTTGTAGCATTTATGTGTAGGGCACGTGTTTGGTGCGTGTATGGGCGGTATTATATACCCTTCGGTGCTGCATGTTCTTTAAAGATTGCGCTGACGCAAATGTACGTGGCTATTAGTTTTTTGTTTAAGGCGACAAGACATTGCGAATATTCTGCAGAAATGATGAAGAATTTTCGTAGTCTTCCTGCAGATGTTCCGATGATATTCTGTAGGCATGCTGCATCCTGCGTGGCTATAAATGCTTTGCAGATTTTCTACAGAACGGGTGTACCAATTACCTACTCGGAGGTGACAGGGGATGACAAAGTTTGTCACTTGTCTTCACTTATTCTGTATCGCGGGTGACTAATGGTCTGTAGAATTTCTGGAGATAGAATGAGAGTTTTTTTTTTTTTGTAAGGGCAAAAATGAAGAAGCCGGCAGTTAGAACAGCAAATAGTCGACGACGTTAGTTGAGCAGAAACACGTACCCTTCCTTACACGTCGCAGGCAAACGAAACCGGGCATGTAAGGAAGAAGAACAAGATGCGCCTTATGGGTAATCTGCATTACGGCGCAGTTTTACGACGGCGATTGCGGAGCGCAAAGATCTTCCCCTTCACGCCCGATTTCAGTCTTGACACCACTAAAGCCTCATCGGAGAAACCTCTCTCAAAACTTAGAAGCGTGGCAGCTTGGGCTAGTTGGTATGACATGACGATAGTTATAGCGCGAGAACAGAACGACGACCCAGAGTCCTTCTTGTCTCTGTGTCGTCGTTCTGTTATCGAGCTATAACTATCGTCTCTCTCAAGACACTGCACGATTCGCCCTTCCACAGGTTTCACGTAAATGGAGCTGAAACACCCATCCATATACATGCCACCCCCCCCCATCTGTCCCCCCTCTTTCTCACTGTTTCTTGTATCTCTCTCTCCCTCGTTCTTTTTCAGTAACTGATACGTTCTAGTTTTCTCTTACTCTATTTCATTCCCTTTCACCCTCTTTTCATCTTTGTATCTCTCCTTCCATTTATCGGTTAATCTTTCCATCTATTTCTCTCTCTCTCTCTCTGTCTTTCTATCCCTCGCTCCCTCTATAGAATAATCTTTCTACCTCTTTCTCTCCCACTCTCTATGTCTCTCTACGTCTCTCTCTCTCGCTTCTTCTGTTTACCAGCTAAACTTTTTATCGTTTTTTTTCTCACTATATTTCGCGTCTCTCATAATCATACAGTAGTTTTGGGACGTTAAACGGCACATATCAATCAATCACTCTATTTCTCTCTTTATGTCATTATATGCCTGTCCCCTTATATTTATCGGCTAAACTTTCTGTCCTTTCTCTCTCTATGTTTTCATTTGTCTATCTTTTATGCGTTTGTTCCCTTTGATTCTCTCTATTTTCTCTTTCATCGTAATATTTCTCACTCTAATTTATCCCTTTCATTCACGCGTCCGTTTCGCTCAACGCTTTCAGCTTCTGTATTCGGTAGTGAGGCCTGCCCCGTGTCCTGTCACGCACACTCACCCGAGGTTTCTTTGTTCGCGTTGGACAGATCACGGCCGGCTTAAGCGGCTCCACTGTTAAAAAAGGTTTAACTTCTTGGGAGTACAAGAATCATCATCTTCTTGTGCAGCACATGCAAAGCGAACGCCTCTTTCAGAAATATCTCATTACAGCTGTATTTAGCCAGCAGACGCCAGCGTATAGCGGCAAATGATTCCTATCCAACTGCCACTTCCCTTCTCTTGCGCTCATTCACAGCCCTAATTGCTAACCATGTCTACGGATTCGATCCCGCAACCTTAGGGAGATCAGTTGAGCACCAACCACTAGACCACTGTGGTGGGTCCGTTATGTTTTGATATAGAACTATAGTGATTGCAGTATACTGTTAACTGTTTTTCAAGTTACTGAGAGTTTATTTTAAGCTGAGGCTGAACACCTGATCTAAGAGCACACACACTCTAGGGTTCGATATTTTTGGGCTCCGATTTCTTTGCTCTGTCGTAGCACGTGACGTCTACGTTCTTGGATTTTCTCGTGCGTCCCGCTACACTTCGAACGTGGTTTCTGAATATGTGTCCGTTAAGGTGCCATTAATTAGACATGCGACTGCAGTAGTCATTTTTCTCCGAGGTGCCATATTCGGTCATGAGCACTGGTCCGAATCACTGCTTTCGTCGTTGCAGCGTCACCATAGGCATGCGCACTGAGAAGGACGGGGAATCAAGAGAGGTGGGGCCGGTCTCTCAGGGAAAGACCGGCCCATTGCTGCCCCACCCTCTCCGGTCTCTCCCTATAGGGAGAGACTGGCCAATTGGCGTTCCACCCGGCTTCAGGTGACTATAGTCACCTGAAGCAGGGGGGGGGACGCCAATTATACTCTAAACTTTTACTCCCTCGCACCTTTCCGGTCATTTGTTAATGCGCAGGTTTATGGCTGCGCATGTTTTTCGACAATATAGTGGCGACCAAGGACTACTTATGTTGCATTTGAAGCTCTATTTAATTCCTACGTTTACCTAGGAAAGCCGGCGACCAATTACAGGCCTTTGTGAGAAGCACATCATCGCATCAGTTAAATTTTTTGCATGCATATTGCGGAGCTCGTTTTTTTTCTTTTTCCTTTTCGGATTCCGATAACGCGGAAGGGGGGGGGGGCTGCGGTGAGACTCGGCACCTCCTCCTCCCTATCCTAATCGAAAACATTGCGCACACCTGTGCTTACGCGACTGCCTTTCATCCAACCAAGATACCCTTCGAACAAAATCCTATCAAGACGAAACACGCTTATCTTTCTACAAGACTGAAGTCGAGTATCGCTTGCGACGTTCTCTCGAAGCCATTAAATGACGCCTTTTGGCAAAGAAAAAAAAAGAGAAAAAGCGCACGCGATTGAAAGATCGGCATCTCAGGCAACTTATATATAACTAGCGTCCAACATCCTGATCGTCGTTCGTTCAGTGGGAACATGTTTACTGGAAGTTTTTCCTATCGGTACGTGACGGATCGCGAAGTGCCTACTTGTCTTGCCACAAACAACACTGGGTTTAGCAACAGTCATTAAATGTAGGGACTGCAGGCATTGAACGGCCTGTACATTCTCCCTGTGACAGTTTGTTTTGAGAAAATCGTGGTATACGCCTGCTGCGCTAACGCGGTCATGAGCCGATACCATGAAGTGGAAGCTGTGTCACATTTCAGCTTCCTGAGGTTCAAGTAAATAAAAGCGGTTATGCACCCGCCACGGTGGTCTATTGTAGTTATGGTGCTTGACTTCTGACACGAGCGAAGGTCGGGGGATCGAATCCCGGCAGCGGCGACCACATTTCGATGGAGGCTGAATTCAATACCTGTACATACACGCGTTAAAAAAAACACCAAGTGTTCAATACGTTCGTCGCAATCATATCGTGGCTTTGGGACGCAAAACCCCAACAATTAATAAAGAGAGCGGTTATTTAAAAACGTGCCACAACACAAGGATTATGCTCGAACGAAACCACACCCCGTAACGGAAGCATTTTTTTCGTTGCCACAATTAGTGATACCGCGTGACTGATGCGAGTAACAGAAAGCTCCAGTGACAATATCGACGAGCTGACTCACCGCTATTCGGTATATATACTTTCATGTCCATGGCTGCGAAACTATACATGCGAAAAGGTACATGCACTCGTGACAGCCGTTTTGAAGGCATGGATTGCAGCATATCCGCGGAAGTAAATGCCGTCAAGCTGCTTCCCGAACTCGAAGGTGTCATTAGACAAACTCCTTTCCCAACGATGGTACCGCATTATTTCATTGGAGCAAAAACGGCTTTCGCGAAAGTACCGTTTATCTAAATTAAGAAGAAAACTGTATTGAATTTCCGATGAAAATGATGGATACCCTTTCCACAAAAATGTGTATGTTAACTGTTAACTTTCCACAAAAATGTATAGAAGTTAACTGGAACAGGTTTGAAGATAAAGCTCACAAACTCATAGATAAATACCAAAGCGAGTCATCACCACGCATGCTCAAGCACCATGGTACAACGTCCACATCAAGCGTCTGTCGAATAAGAAAAAAAAAACGTTTGTATCGCATCGCCAAACGCTCACATTCTAACTCGCACTGGGATGCGTACAAGATTGCTTCCAATGATTATATTTCGGCCATAAAAAACGCTAAAAATTTTTTTATCTAATGTGCTTCCGTCTATGCTTTCTTCAGACTTAAAAAAATTTTGGCGTACCAGATACCCTCCTTCCGACGACACCATCACCTTAAACGACACATCTGGTGAACCAGTTCCCAGCAATCTTTGTGCTAAGCTTCTCAACGATACATTCGCAAAAAAACTTTTCCGCGGCGTCTACCGTTGCGAAGCCTCCAACTCAAGCACTCAGTTCCGCAGCTATGCCTCCAGTACAAATCGATATTTCCGGTATCTTTAAACTTATCACTCTCCTAAATAATTCCTCATCTCCTGGCTTTAATGACCTAAGCACAAAATTTTTTAAAAACACTGGTGTTTATTGTTCCATCATTTTAACAAAAATATTTCAGCAATCATTGGCCACGGGTACGCTTTCTAAGAAACGAAAAATAGGAAAGGTGATTCCAGTTTATAAGTCCGGCAATAAAAATATTCCATGTAATTATCGACCCATTTCTGTATCCAGTAACTGCTGCAAAATACTAGAACATGTCATCTACAGTAATTTGGTTAATTATCTAGAATCCAACTCGTTTTTCGCAGCAACCCAACACGGTTTTCGTAAGTCGTACTCCTGTGAAACCCATCCAATTTACTTTACTCACAAATTACATCAAATTTTAGATAGGTCTTCGCATGCTGACTGCATATTTTTAGATTTTTCAAAGGCATTTGATAAGGTTTTACACGGGCTATGACTTCACAAACTAAATCAATTAAACGTTGACAGAATTCGCTGACTTGGATTGAATATTTTTTGACTGACCGTTCGCAGTTTGTTGTCGCTAATCAATATTGCTCTCCATTTAGCCCTGTTTATTCAGGTGTGCCGCAGGGATCCGTCCTTGGGCCCCACTTGTTTCTTATTTATATTAATGACTTGCCTTCTTTGTTGAAATCTAATGTCCTTTTGTTTGCTGATGACTGTGTTATTTTCCGTGAAATAACCTCTGATAACGACGCTACTATATTGCAGTCTGATTTGAACTCTGTCGTTAATTGGTCGAAAACTTGGCTAATGGAACTCAACACTAACAAATGCAAGACAATGCGCGTTTCTCGTACTAAAACCAACCCATCACAATATTCTCTTAACAATATTCAATTAGAATCAGTTGCTTCCTACAAATACCTTGGCATTCACATTGCCACGAACTTAACCTAGAACTTTCATAGTCAGCATATTGTTAACCAAGCTAACCGCATGTTGGGTTACTTGCGCCGCAATTTTTTCACAGCTCCCTCATTACTCAAATTATTGCTCTACAAAACATTAGTTCGTTCCAAACTGGAATATCCATGCTCAGTATGGGACCCATGTCACGGAAAACTTATAACTGCACTAGAACTTGTTCAAAATATTTCTGTTAGATTTGTGCTAGGCAATTACTATCGAACCGCGAGCATTACTAGAATGAAATCTGATTTATCCCTCCCATCTATCTCCACTAGGCGTCAAATTTCGCGACTAACTATTTTTCATAAGCTGTATCACCACCCCGTGCTGCGTGGCGAGCTTATACCTAGGCCACACTATCAATCAAGTCGTGTTGACCATGCGCGCAAAGTTGCAATTGATATGTGCAAAACAATGCATTGCTTTCATTCCTTCTTGCCCCGGACAAGTCGCGACTGGAATCGCCTTCCTTTTGACACTGCATCCATTAATGACGTCCAACAGTTTCGAAAGGTTCTAGCTAACATTGTATAATCAGGAGTTCTTCTAATGTTTTAATTACATTGTGTTAATGATGTTATTGTATGTTGTATCTTAACGTCTTTGTTCTTTTTTTGTTCCTTGCTCTCACACCACTCCCCTTTGTAATGCCTTTGGCCCTGAGGGGATCACAAATAAATAAAAAATAACAAGTACATCTACCGTTAATTGTTACCTCCTAAAGCATCGTAAGAGCGTTTAGTTAGCCAAGATAGCTTTATATCACGCTTATTATACTTAGTGTTACCTCTAAGTGTTATAACTAATGAAAAGAGAAGGGCGGCAGTTGCAGACGGGATGTTATCTTTCGTAAATAACAGACCGAAATCGCTTTACCGTAAGATAAGGGTTAAACAATCTATTATTGTGGAAATTTTGAGCCTGAATACCCTAATATAATCATAAGGGTCGTTATAGTAGAGTGCTACGGAAATTTCGACAACATGAAGTTCCATAATATGCACATAAATTTAAGTACACGGGTGAGTTAAACAAGCTCAAGGCCGGCAAGCACGCAGAAACAGCCCACGTGAATTTCGCCTGGTCTCATTGAGTTTTGTACAATGTTAAAACCTTAATTCGCTTTTAATGTTCCCTAACGAAAACAAAACCAAAATTATTACGTTTACGGTGATGAACGCTGCATTAAGGGAACAATGCTATATGCATGTTTTAATGTAATGAGATTAAAGAGAGTATATAATAGGTTCCAGTTATCCGGTATACACTCGCGTTCACTCAGGCGGTTCGCGATGCAGTTCGCGGAGATAGTACTTGCCCGATATAAATCTGTGTAATTCTAAAAAATCACACCTATGATCGAGAGTTACACTGAGTTGTAGATCATTACGCTGCCCCTCCGCGGTGGTCTAGTGGCTAAGGTACTCGGCTGCTGACCCGCAGGTCGCGGGATCGAATCCCGGCTGCGGCGGCTGCATTTGCGATGGAGGTGGAAATGTTGTAGGCCCGTATGCTCAGATTTGGCTGCACGTTAAAGAATCCCAGGTGGCCGAAATTTCCAGAGCCCAACACTACGGCGTCTCTCATAATCATACGGTGGTTTTGGGACGTTAAACCCTACAAATCAATCAAATCTATTTATTTATTATTTACAGAATACTGCGGTCGAAAGACCAAGCAGGGGCATAATAAAAAGTGATTCGCAATGTAACTTCAATAAAAAGAAAGTTCAAGTAATAAAAACATGTTAAGGCAGTAGAACACAGGATAACATTTGAACAAAGTAAAAAGGCAGCAAGAAATTGCAAATTGCAACCTGAGAATGCAAATCAGATACAACGTGAGACAGTCTGAGATCTTGAGTTGTACGGTTAAAAACGGAAAAATACATAGTTATTGAAGTCAGGATTTTCATTATCACAGACTGCTTCAAAAGGTAACGCGTTCCAATCATTGATCGTCCGAGGAAAGAACGAGTTCATGAAAAGATTAGTACGTGCGAAGTAAGGTTCAAGAGTATAACTGTGCGTATGTCGAGTTTGTCTTGAGAATCGATTTCTTATATAAGTTTCTGGACTAATGGGGCGTTGTGGGCTTGGGGGCGCGAGGCGTTGCGTACCCAACCCATACCCAACTGGCATGCAAACGCAAGACGCACGAAGGTCACACGCGCTCGCAGCACCATAGCGTCTTAATTGTCGCGTAAGTATTATTTAATTATGTTTACGATTTAAAATGATAAATTAAAATTACACAGTGACATGATTTAAACTAATTTCAATAAATCATTTTTAAATGATACGACAGTTATCAACACGAAACAAGAAAAAAAAACTTTTTCGTATGCGCCACACTTGCGACTGAAGCCGGCAATGCCAAGCAATCCAGACGGCCGGTCGTAGTCCGACAAGCGCGACGACACAGCAACGGCGTAACGTGTAGCTCTGTGTAACTTTTAGCTTGTACGTATACTTCTTTACGCTAACGTGTTACCGGATACCTGTTTGCGTTACCGTCCAAAGGGAACGTGCCTCTTGCAACGTTTTGAGCTCATCATACGTAAACATGTATGCCTTTACGTTTTCGCAAACCACAAATGGTGATGCTAACTGCATTTAAACTGCATTTAACTTACATAGGAATGAATCACCATTGCGGCAAAATCACGAGACTTTTCTTATCGCAAAAAAGTGAAAAATACAAGGTTGTTGTAACGATAGTGTCGACACCGTGTGACACTTCGTGCAACCACAGTCATGAACATGTTGGCTTACGCGTGATGTTTTTGAGGTGAAAATGAACAAAAAGGTTACTCATTTGTAATAACGCTAACGCACTGCGTGGTTTTCGCTCCAGACGTACAATGCACAATGTTTCTGCAATAACAATGTTGTTATTGTCTGGTTTACTATGGCCGCTCTAGATGGCGCCACCTATTCAGCTGGTCGGACCATTCTAGCTTTGGTAATCTGGCTGAAACAATGTAATCGCTATTGGTGCTCGCACTTTGGCTTATTTTAACTCGACGGCTAGAGTATCCGCAGTGCGGATACCATAAGTTAGTGCGAAGGTGGACCTTACAAGGCGGCCGATCCATGTTGTCCGAGATATCGCGCCTTTGTGCCATGCCATTTGTATAGTGGCTAGCCACTACAATATTTGTGCTTAAAACCTAATGTCAAAGTGGTGGCTCTGGCCAGCCTCGGCTTTGCTCGCCGTGAAGGTAACATGATACGCCAGCATGTGCGCCAGAGCAACTTATCTCCGCTAGGAGGCCAGTGGTGGCAGCGTTGTTTATGGCCGCGCGGACGCATGGTCCCATCACCCCAGCGATCTTGCGACGCATCTGTTTGGGGTTTCGCGCATGCGCAATACCGCCGCCATAACGTCCTGGGTACGCAAGCCGCTTGGGTAACCAGCACTAAAACTCCTTGTTGACAGCAAGTGTCAACGCAACGGGGCAGTACTGTGTCACAAGGAATCAGCTATACAGGGTGTCCCAGGTAACTTTAGCCAGTTAAAAATATGCCGGCACACGTGATTACGACGCGACCAAATGCATGCTGCTGAACGCTGCCTGGAGTTAGACTATAATTTGTGTTCTCAAATATTGTTTAATTAGCTCTGTTTAATTAACGAAATCGTGAAGGAACGAAGTAGAATACAAAATTTCCATGAGAAAGTTGTAGATCAGTTTGCAAAACGTCCAAATAGACAGTTCTGAACTTTTTATCTGTCAAGCATTAGCGTTTTTCTGCTAATTACAAATGTCCACAATATACAAAAAAATTGGCCCCGTATGTGCATGTTAATCTGCAAATGTCGTCGAAAGACGATAGTCTTGCGTGTGGAGAGTGTGAACAAAACGTTTATTTGATGCTCTGCGGAAGAAAACCGGTGAATGGTATTCTGCAGGCTCTGCGTTTAGAGTGCCTCGAGCGTGCAATGGAGGCGAACGAGCGCATCAAATCACGTCACATGTGAGACATGAGCGCTATCTGGAAAACGAAGCACGCGGCTTCGAGACGGGCGTTCGCACCCGTCTCTGAGGTGATAAGGTGTAGAACGCAAGGCGACAGGCAGGTGCCACCACCGTGTCGTTTTAGCAATGCGTTGGTGCCACAAACGACTCCAATTTTCAAATCGTCCGTGGGCCCCATCTTCCAAGGAAGGGCGCTTTTGTGTTGGGAGGACAACATCCGGCGACTAACGACCCAGCGTGGCGCCGGCTCGTGTTCCCTGCACCTGTACCGAAAAGGGCGCGGGCGGTCTAAAAAAAGGAAATTACACCCGAATGGGACGGGAGCACGTGTACGCCCCTGCAAAAGGTTTCGACTGCATCGGGATAGGCTGTTGACGTACAGCCAGCAAGAAGTGCGGTCGTCGGTGTCGCGAGTCTCGCGTAGGCGGCGAGCATGGAGTGACCCGTGCAACGTATTGAGACGGCTGCAATTCCGGGCACCCTCGTCGTTCTACCAAGCCGGCGAGATCTTCAGCGGCACCCGTCAACTCCCCTACGTGCACCAAGAGCTGGCCTGGTCCATATGAAACTTTTTATTGTGATTTTTTTAAACTGTTATATTATTTTAACGAGCCTTTTTTAATATTCGTAGTTGTGTGCGCTGCGTCATACTTAGAGATTCAAAAGCGCTACCATGATCATTCTGTAATTATTTCCTTGTCTCTCCAGTAGTTTCATCTTATTGTTATCTTATTAATATTCCGCGCATTTGTCTTTTGTCTGTACCTCTTGTAGTGTTCTTTTATAACATAGTTTGTTATGTGGCTGTTCTTTTCCATCGTGTGTCAGTTTTCCTCCTCTGTTATTTTTGTAATCTCCTGCCTTTGCCCATGTTTTAATTAAATGCTTGTTTGTGTGTAATCAAATCTCCGTGTCTGCTATATGAGTGCGTCGGTCAGGCCCACACATTACCACACGTGCAACTCCGCACGGGTCGACCGACCTGATAATAAATTTAAAATGCGCCACTTCGAGGCCTTTCAGGCGTCGCAGGCCGAAGCGTAAAGTGGAAGCCTGCGAGTCTGCCACACGTCGATGTTGGATCGGCGGGGCCTCACCCAAAGTGTGTGACAGTTGGAAACACTCGCCTTTCGTGCAAGTGTCGCATGGTGAGCGCAGCGTGATAAATGCTACGGTCCTTGAAATTACCTATGTATGCCTTTTCTAATAAAAGACGCACATACATAATATATACGTGTTTTTATGGTGCCTCGGATATACGCAATAATTGGTTTCTTTACTTGACAGTCACACAAGTATGAACGCTGAATCTTGAGCAACATTGGCGGGCGGTGCGGATGGGGTCGGCCGTTTGGGGTATTGGCTGGTGCCGTTCAGAGTACCCACCACCGTAAAGTTTGGGCAAACAGAAAAATCTACAGACAGACCAACATTTTTGCGTCGAAGGTCTTAAAGGGCCACTCACCCGGTTTGACAATTTTGAGCTGACAAGCGCAATGCGCAGATGAGGCGTTCATGATCACGTCTGCCAAAATTTGCAATGCTACGCGCCGCGAAATGGGTGAAAGTTCAAGATGAAAGCTGCTCCCCCTCCCCTCTGCCGGCACACGCGTAGAGAATGAGGGCATGACGTAGGCGTAGGAGTGGCCCTACGTTCACGGCAATGTGGTGACGTTGGTCCTCTACGTAGACGACTCTGCTCTCACGTTGTCGACAGTATACCACGTGACATGGCAAAAATTATTTAACACAACATGTGTAGTTTATGTATTTGTTGCGTTAAGTGAAGAATAAAACTTGAAAGAAATAATGAGACGCAATCAAAAAATGTGCGCGTTTTTATTACAGTTTTTCCCGTGAAATGCTATGAGATGCAGGGCTAATGTGCCAGCGTTTGGCATGGGCTCGGGTTCCCGCGGTCAGCGTATTGAGCAGACGACCGCCGTGGAACGCTCCAACACGTTCGCGCGCTCATTGTGCTTATCTCCTCTACCGCATTTAAGCCAGCGTTTCCAAACAATCCCGCAGAAACAGGCAGAAGACCACAAAATAACGCTGGTCAACAAAGCAACGCCGCTCGTGTGCACGGGGGCTGGGCTTGTTCTGGCGCGTCATGGGCACGTCACCTCTTGGTCGGATGCCGGAGAGGGTGAAGAAGAGATTTGGCTTGCCAAGGCTACGCGGAGGAGCGGCAATGGTTTCGAGCTCGCCTCCTCACACCCTCGTTTCGCGCCGCTTCAAAAAAACCTGTTTTCTCCGCTCGTAATGAACCGATTCGAAAAATTTTTGTGGCAAAACGTTCCTCATCCGACACCCAACAACTTCCACTGTCTAACTAAAATTCGGTATGGCGCCTGGTGAGCGGCCCTTTAAAAAATACCACGTGACAAACCCGCTCGCGCGTCAGTGCGCGCGACGATTCCGTACGATGTTGTTCGTACGTTCCGCGTACGAACAACACGCTTCCCTCGCAACGCTTCATGACAGCGATAAGCAGTCACAGCGGTTATCGTTTTTGCGGCCGATAGCAAAACGGGTTCATCGTAAAGCCACCACAATCGCCCCACCGCGGTGCTCTAGTGGCTAAGGTACTCGGCTAAAACTGCTGCTTGGGCGATTTGGTTCATGATTATTTAGACAGATCTGTCAGCGCAAAAAAAAAAAAAGACGGAACTTTTAGGTCGCGGAATCGAATCCCGGTTGCGGTGGCTGCATTTCCGATGGAGGCCGAAATGTTGTAGGCCCGTGTGCTCAGATTTGAGTGCACGTTAAAGAACCCCAGTATGTCGAAATTTCCGAAGCCCTCCACTACGACGTCTCTCACAAACCACCATATGCACATGGTGGTTTTGGGACGTTTAACCCGACATATCAATCAAGACACAACCATCGTTGCGGCCCTGCCGAGACGGCACAATGGGGCTAATGCTATGGTCGTTCGTGCATGGAACGTTAGGGAGCACTAGAATCATTGAGAGCACTGGCGCACGAGCGAGTTTGTCACTTGGTATTTTTTTGTATTTCGCGGGCATTAGTAAATAGCAGAAAAACACTAATACCTAACAGACAAGGTTCAAAACTGTCTAATCGGACGTTTTGCAAACCGATTCAACCTTCTCATTAAAATTTATTATCTATCTTCTTTTCTTGAAAAGGTAGTTAATTAGGCATATCTAATTAAACAATATTTGAGAACACAAAGAATAGTCTAACTCCAGGCAACGGTGAGCAACATGCATTTGGTCGCGTCGTAATCGCGCATGCCGGCATATTTTTAAACTCTGGCTAAAGTTACTTGGGACACCCTGTATATGGTGTCACATTAGGCTTCCTCGTTCAGACGGCGCGACGGAAGAGGGAAAGGAGCGCTTAATTGCATCACGCGGCCACTTTGGATTGCTGCGAAGATGAACTGCGTACAACAGTTACGCGCGCAGATTTGGGTGCACGTTGAAGAACCTCAAGTGGTGAAAATTTGCGGAGCCCTCCACTACGGATATTAATCAATCAACAGTTGTGCACATATGAATGTGAGGAGACAAATAGTATACGTCGGGTGAAAGAGCCCTCGAGTGCTTTAAGTAGATGCACGATCGTGAACATGTGAAAATTGGTGCGGAGTGTCGCGCTATACGCATCACCCTTCGTGGGCAACATAGGCCAGAATGTTTAGCGTTCGCCGGGGGCAGATATCTTTGATGAGGGGTAGCTGACGACGACAATGCCCGGTCTCTTCTTATCGCATGCTGGCTGTGATAGATGAGAGTATTGGTTCGCTATCATTTGTTACGTAACCAAGCCCACAGGCCCTCCTTATCCATATTTGTAAGCATGGTAGGCGCCGAGTGATGTCACGGCGCGTTGGCTCCGCCCAGTCGTCCCAGCTGAAAGCGCGCCACCAGCCTCTATGAACACGCGTGACGACGAGCGCAGCAGGTGCGCAAGCTGCCTTCGAGAAGCGGCGTCGAAGGCAAGTTCTCGCGTTTCACAGCTGCGGCTGATCGGCGACGGTTTTCGTCAACCAACGCCCGACAACAGCGCCACTGCATTTTCGTCACGTGTTTCAGGTGGAATTTGTCCGCGCCGACTGATGACAGCTGTGGTAAAAAAAGAGGCGTGTTTATAACTGTAAACGTCGGTGCGAGAGTAGAAATAATCTGGTGTATAGGCGCTAGTTCCGTTATTTGAATTCAATCAACTGCACGTGACGCTGAGGCACGTATAGCATAGAGAAACATACATAAAAAGCGGACACTCCCGTAGGGCCCTGCGGCCCAGCTACTGCGCTGCTTTCAGGGCCGCGAGTGGCTGGTCACACCCGATAATGTTTTTTGCATAAATAAAATAACAATTATTTTTCTTTCCGATGCTGGAATTTGAACCCGTACCTTCATGCTCCGAGAACGAGTGTCGTTACCGCTAGGCTACACATTCATCCGTGCACGAAAGAAATACATCTACAGCACATCTAAACCACATAAATTTGTACCCTTTGTGCAAAGTAAATGCAAAAAAACAACACTTACTAGTCCGACGTTACTAATTTTTGTGGTAAAGTATTAAAAGTCCTCATTGGGACGCGTTGCAAAGCGGATGTGTAAAATTGCACAAATCATTGAAGTTTCTTATTTGCGAAAATTTGATGCGAAACTTATGTTTTCAGTGACATCCTGAAGAGGCTATTATATGCCGCGCCAGAAGTAACTTGTAACAAGTCGCCATGAAACGAAAGTCGTATTCAATTGTATAAATTAGAGAAGGCTAACATTGAAACTCCGGATATACAGAGCCGGCCTATCATAACATTGCATGCGAAAATATAATGAATCGCTGCACGGCAGCCGCCCTAAACATATATTTAGCGCATACAGGGCTCCCATCATAAACCAAACCTAAGTAGCATTCTGAAAGTACGTTCAGGAGCGTTTCTTTATCGATGTGTCACTAATTATGGTGCGCACACGACATAGTCTATAAATACATTTCCTTCGAAATAAATGCATGATGCTTCCGAAATTATTTTCTTTTTCTGCCTTTTGTCATTCTATCAGTGTTATTGTGCTCATTATTTCTCTCATTCTAAAAAAACATTTTCTATGTCTCTGATACGGCTATTGTCACAGCTCGCCCACTTTGGCTGCAGACGTAGCCTCAAGAAGGATTATTTCCGAGATCACGTGGCAATGCGCGGAGAGAATTTCTAGTGAGTGTCACACATATATTCTTACCCTCATGTGGGGAGTATACCTTATGTAAAGCAATACCAAGCAGTGAAAAAGCCAGTGAAAAAGTCAATTAGGCTGATGATAGTTACGTACTTGTAACAATAATTTCAAAAGCTGCAAGGTTCGCGCTATTGGAAATGTCCAAGGGTGCCTATATTGACCTCTGCTGTTCGATTAATATCGCGCTATTCGATCATGTTGCGGGCTGTGTAAAAAGCGCGAAAGCGGAAAGGCATCCGCAAATGATGAGTATCGCCAGAATGGCTCAATCCCGAACTGGACAGCACTCGGTTATACTGCGGGCGTATACCGTAGCTCACAGCCCGCTGAAACCAACAGTCGCACGGCGCATTGCAGGCGGACACCGAAAGTTGGCAACGAGTCATAAAGCTGTTTTCTTCCAGAAAGAAAAAAAAAAACGTCGCATGCCAGCATCGCTAGCTGAATCGCGGTCCGCTGGGGTCTTGGCATCGCCGTCGTCGAGGCATTCAAAGATGGGGAAATGTTAGTGTGTTGTTTGGTATGCCCTCGGATGAAGGCCGTGAAAGACGTTCTTGCAGAATCGCAGACCATGGTGCGCGTCTGGAAGACCGTACACGCGCAGACACACACATGGCGTGCGTGGCAAAGATGTCGGGCGTGGCATCGCACGTGAGCGCGCGCTCTTCTCGCGCAGCAGCCGGCGCTGGTCAATAGGCGCCGGCGCGGATGGGTCTCGGGCCCTGGCTATTTCAGGACAGCATCGATCTCGGGCACACTTCTTCCTTCCAGAGAGCCCCTGCCGCGCAAAGGGGTCCCACCCGCGTCACCCACTGACGTCACGCGTCGCGTAGCAGCTTATTACCCAATCTGCTCAGCCATGCAGTATCTGGCCCTGGACCGCGAAACATGCAAAGAACACCCGGCTGTTTGTACTGCTCGCCCCCTCGACTCTTCCACCGAGGCGCGAGCAACCGCCTCGCGTCGCCGGGGCTGTCACGCTCGACGGAGAAGGCGCGTGCGGTCACAGGAACAGTTCGGCATGAGCAGTCCCCACTGTCTGGTCCCAGTGACCTGGCCTCGCTGGGGCGGCCGCTGGCCCCACGCCGGCGACAGGACAACGCGCGCCCATTCCGCGCATGCGCAGAATGTACCGACCGACAGAAATCTGTCCAGTCAGTCCGTCCCATATTGGACACACGAAAAACATCGCACCGCACGCGAATAACGCAGCTGCCTACATGGGCGTGCACACCCGGGCGAACAAGCAGATGACGCCTAATGGACAATGTGGCACAATAAGTTACAAGTCGGAAGAGCGAGGATATGAACAGTATGGCGCCTGAATTGCTTAAGTCGCTTCGTAAGAATGCCGCAGGTGCCGGCCTAATTAAATCCCCTTTACTACCACTATTTAATGAATTAAACAAGGAAAATAATTACAAGTGATGATGTGGACAGAAAACCAGCTTACAAGTGAGGCATACTTAATACCAACTAATCAATAGCGCGATCAGTGATTTGACAAGGAGTGATAGCTCGTCGAAAGGTACAAGTGACCTCACCATTGCTGATTTTTTATTCAACTTTTCATTGACGCCAACAATTTAGAAAAGTGCATTAACGTACGTGAGTTCACAAGTTGAGGCTACATAGAATTTACTCGAGTAACGGTAATGAACCAGGAGAAGAGAACATCACACATATAAATCGTTAAGCATACATGAAGGAGGAGGAGGGAGGCAGGAAGGAGGAAAGATAGGGAGTTTAGCATACATGAAAATCACTACCACTTCAACTGTGTGATAATTGCTACATTTCATTCATGACAGCACATCATTGCCCACAGACGTCTCGAGAGACCCCCCCCCCCCCCTGTATGCCTGTCTTCAGGGTCGCACTTCTCCATATATATTCAAAGGGTCAGTGTTGCCAAAAGTCTTGAGCTAAATGTGCTGCTCAGAGCGCTTGCACAGTTGGATGTACCTGTCAGGTGCGTAGCCATGGAGGGAATGAAAGGGGACTCCACTTCTTCCCTCAAAGATTTCAATTTTTGCAAGAGTTCAGGGGCACATATAAACGCACGCACTAAATATATAAAAATTAGCTTCCCCTCCCCCCCCCCCCAGTAGGAAATCTGGCTGCTTCCTTGGTCAATGAAAAGCGGGTTCGAAACATGAATAGCAAGAACTAAATATGACGCGCGAACATAGAGAGCGGCCGACGTTCTTTCCTAAGGGTTCTAAATTAAACATCCCAGCGAAGTCTAGCCACATCTTTAATTCGATTGATCCTCACCATTATTATTATTATTATTATTATTATTATTATTATTATTATTATTATTATATTATTATTATTATTATTATTATTATTATTATTATTATTATTATTATTATTATTCTATATTTATGTCTACTGAAGGACGAAGGATATCTCATTCTTCCATTTATGCCTCGCCCTAAACGATTCCGAGTTGAGACAATTTTTCTGATTTTATCGCGCCGGTATAACTATTTGTCGTACTAAGAATATATGGTCTGCCCTGCCACGGTGATCTAGTAACTAAGGTACTCGGCTGCTGACCCGCAGGTCGCGGGATCAAATCCCGGCTGCGGCGGCTGCATTTTCGATGGAGGGGGAAATGTTGTAGGCCCGTGCGCTCAAATGTGGGTGCACTTTGAAGAACCTCCAGGTGGTCGAAATTTCCGGAGCCCTCCACTACAGCGCCTCTCATAATCATATGGTGGTTTCGGGACGTTAAACTCCACATAATAATCAATCAACCAATCAATCAAATATATGATGTCTACGTTCCATAACTTTCATTGATGCATTTTATCATCGTTATCTTATCGCGCTGCGTAATCTGTTTAATTTTTTGTCTTACACCTACCTTGCAGCATCGAGGCGATGCTGTTTTTCGCAGAGGAGGGAATAATGCCTTCAGCATGCATAAATAGGTGACATGCTTAGGCAGAGGCAGAGGACACTAAAGAAGTGCACACGCTATCCGTCTCTCGAGTCACGCCCAAGCGATGCGTCTGGCAGGAGTCCTGCTGCTGTGCCCCTACGTTCAATAAACCTCACCTGGAAAGTTCTAGACAGACATGACAAGATGATTTTGAGGGACGCAATAGCGCACGTAGAGCACTGCGGAAGTTTCGACCACCTGGGTTTCTCCAGCGTGCACCTAAATGTAAGTAACACGAGACACTAGCATTTCGCCCCTATAGAAATGCGACTGCCGCGGCTGGGAGCAATTATTTGGCGTAGTCAAGTGCACATTTCTTTTTCCACGGCACCCATTCTGTAGCTGTAAGAGAACAACGGTTACCTGCTCTACACATTACAAGGCTGCCCTTCCCTGCCTTATCACGACGCTTAACGTTCTTTTTTTTTACCACTCGTGGCTTTGTGAGCTTCTCAAAGTCATTAACCAATCAAGTTTTTGCTCAGCACATTAGTATACCCTGAAAGTATGTAATGATAGTGTAAAAAATGTCCGTCCTCAAGGTAGAAATTTGTTTTCCGCCCATTAACCTTTACCCTCGTGTTCAAACTTTGTCAGCTGAGGTATACTATTCGTTGCAACATCACTGAACAAAATTAACGTCATCTAAAACTGAAAATTACTGACATATTCACCCACGATATAATTTTTTTGACCTCTACAGTTCTCATGGAAGAGTGGAGATAACTTCCCTAAGGGTTCCGCGTAGTATACGCCTCACTGACCTCTTCGAGTGAGCACGTATACGTGTTCTAAACTAGGTTCTGACAGTATGCGGAGTCTTACAGACGTCCAAAAGCACACAGGTTCGGTAAGTCGATGTCATCGTTCACAAGTAGAGCCTTGTACAGGCCGAATCACTCGCTCGTTGGATTTCATGCCGATCGGTTGTGCCCCCGCGATCTCCGACGACAGCACAGCTCTGGCCGACTGGGCTCCCCCCTACGCCATCTCCTGCTGCCGACAAGTGCTCTCGCTGAGTGCTGCCCAGTCCTCGGAATTCTGCGACCATGTCCGTCTTTCCTATCTTCTCCTTATTACGTATGTGGCCTCTCTGTCCATGCGCCTCTCTCTATCTCTATACCTTTAATTCCTTCCTATCCCTTTAATCCCTTCTCTACCCCCATCCCTCGTGAGCTCCTGTTGAGGTGTCCTCCCCCTGAGAGACAGTTACGGGGCTCACTTTTATCTTCTTTTCACTCATTTAAGAATCACCCCCCCCCCCCCCCACCGAATGTTCACGAGCCAGGGCCTTAACCGTATACACGCTACTGCTCAACGGCCATGATACAAGAAGTTTAGGCCACATAGTTTCCTACAACACTTACTAGAGAGAACTCTGGCGCTAGTGTCTATGGGAGCTGCAACGCACGACGCTTCAGCGAGCATGAGAATGATGGGTAGTACACGCATTTGTCGAATATTCGTACTTCTGGCCTGCTTTTGGCTTCGTGTGTGTTCGTGTGGCTTGGAGCTGTTTTCTTACGAAACAAGTATTAGCAAATGTTCAGCAGTTGCGCTTCACCATTTTATTTTTTTAGACTTATTTTCCAAATCAGCTCACGAAGTTCAAAAGGGTTCAATCTTTCTTTCAAAAAAAAAAAACCGAAACACAGGAACAAACGAAGCCGCAAGTACGCTTCGCCGCCCGCAAGTACGAAGACTAGGCAAATGTGTGTGCTACCCATCATTCCCATGGTCGCTGAACGATCGCAGCGCCAGTGTACCCTCTAGTTAATTTTAGGAAACTATATGGTTTAGGCCATATGGAAACCTCAGCTGTGTAGTAGTACCCACCTTTGAAAATATGGTAACCTTTACAGCATACGACCGGTATAATTAACGAGACATTCGTACTTTCACTCAATTACATTGCCTTAGCAAGATTGCCCGCTCGCGACTGTGGGCGGTCTTTTTGATAACTAGGCGGTGCACAACGCCAGTGACCTCTAAACGTAAGAGTAAGTGGAACAATATCACTGCAATATAAAAAGAAAATATATAAACCTTGTTGCACTTGGATTGCTACCCTACACCTTGAGAGAGGAAGATAAAAACAAAGTAAGTGTAATGGGGGACCACGGGCAAGAAACTACGCGTGCATACACTCTGCAATCAAAGGCAGTCGCAGATCCGAACCGTATTAAATAAGAGCGGCGGATCTGGATGGATTTCTGCGCGGATTACGACCGGGTACGCTGTCCCAGTATCTTCCGCGAGTGCTCAGTCATACAGTCGGCTTAAAGCAACTATTGTCTTTTCCTCATCGAAAGAATGGCAGCAGACGAGGATGTACGCACGCTATAGGGTCCCGTCGCAATCATAATCGCGGCGCAGACTATACCGATGGCGTGCCTTCCACGAGCTCGCACGGATAAAGTGCCAGAAAAAGTAACTGTATACCCTCACCAATTCCCCGTGTTCCGCGTAACCAAAACTTGGAAGAAGTCATCCGGAACCGTATGTAATTAATATCACTAGTAATAAACACCCACGCGCAGCTTCGGAGTCTGGACAAGGATTAGAGCCTGCACGGCCAGCACAGCAAATACAGAATGGACGGTTTCGCAAGAGAAGCGAGAAACAACGAACCAGAAGGGCAGGCGTCACAAAGCGGAAGAAAGACGGGCCTCGCAACGGCTTCCGAGCGGCCCTCTTCGAGCGGACGTTGAAAACTCTCATTCCCAGCACGTCCCATTCAAGTTTAATCTAAATGCGTCGGCAGTCCGGCAGCGAACAGAAACGGTCATTTCCTCTTGTACGACAACTTCGCGGACAGATAGCATGTCCACGTACGAGACGGGGTCCGGACGTGGGCTGCGCGATTACATCTAATGTGAGGTGCTCTCACTGCGCTTTTCAGCAGCGGCGACAAGCCGCCAGGCCCCGTTGAAACGGCCGATAGAGGCGACGCGTGCGACCGATAGTGAATCACGGCTAGCACGAGAACGAGCTCTATTCTGGCTCCCTGCCGTGCGAAGCTCCCGGAGCAGTCCTTTATGCTATACTACGGTAAAAAGAGAAGTGTCAACAAGAGCCTCACGTATAGTGTACGGCATGCCTCTTTTTGACCTCTCTTTCAGCATATAGTTGGAAAGACAAAAGTCCAGTATCTTGACACTGGGTGCAATACAGTGGCAGTGGAATCAGTTTTAAAAGACCTCGTAAGCGCCAGCCCCATTGAACGTTGGTGTCAGCGTTGGCGAAATTTCCCGGCCACTTTTGCTCCAACAACGCACTCAACTCCGTAAACATAGACAATGGCCGCCTACCTAAACATAGACAATGGCCGCCTACCTTCAGCGCAATAACATGTCACGTTGGAATAGCAAACGAAAAGCCCCCTTTGCTTGCTCTTGATTTTTCGCTCGGCCTCCCCACCCTTCTCGGCAGCTAATAGGGGTAGGCATGGCCCGTCGTCGTGACTACGCACATTTTGGCAACGTATAGCACTACGTAAGCGATGACGAAATCGGCACGCCATCAGTGACCAAGCATGGCTTCTTCCACGTGTCATTCGTGTGAGAGCTAGAGGTACCGCTATATCCTAGAAAAAAAAAAGCAAGGAGAAATGTAAGGGCTCGTTTGCTTTGTCAGACACAACGTTAATAAAACATTCGGCACATCCCGCGTACCTTGGTTATCGATGTTATGCAAAGCATGAGGATGCAAAATAGACTGTGTTGTAATCTTTTTATCAAGCGAAACGTAACAAAGTGCTGCTAAAGATATGCACAAATGCACGCACAGACGTACGTTAAACAGCCGCAAATGTTTTATGTAACCAGTAGTTTAGACTTGCGTGACGTTGCCAACAGCAACATGGATATTAGCAACACCACAAGTGGTGAGCTGGTCACGAGAGCACCCAGACGTAGGAGGTTATATAGATACTTAGAGTACATGCTCATAGTGCCCGCTGTACGCAAAAAAAAAAAAACATGCTCCACATTCCAAATCAACACACAATTGGGTCAAGGAGCCAGTGATTTAAATGTGAAGAAATCAAAATGGACGAACAGACAACATGCCGCTGGCAGGGACTGACCCTTGTCTTTTCGTCCACTTTAAATGTTGCCCATGGGCAACTAAATCACTTCGCGGACGTGGAAAGGTGCTGGAGAGGGGCGCAAGAATTGTTTTTCGAAATAGAGCGTCTCCATTGCACGCAGCGCAGCGGTATTTTTAAAATGCGATCACTGCGACTTTGTTCATGAATTTACACGCTTTATTTAATACCATTCAATGGTTTCAATCGTCCTTTGGCGGGACAGACGTGACTATACTAAACATTTTTTTAAGTTTTGATTTCACGCCGGAAGCTCGGCTGCGGTGCACCTCAGGCTGACGTCCACACTTTGAAGTGTTTCATTTTAAGCGGAGAGTTCACAATTCCATAGTTCTTGAAACTGAATAGGTTCGGCTTTAGTTGCTTTATAATACTTATAATCGTCTTCTGGTTAAAGATGTCGATATAAGCTGACGTGACGAAAACAAGCGACAGTCAGAACTTCGCCACGTCAGCGATGCCAACGCATTTGACGTATCGCGCAGAGTGATTGTTCTACTCGAACACCAATGCGTTTTGACCAGAATGCATAGCGCATGAAAGCACATTCGTTGATTGTTATGTGGGGTTTAACGTCCGAAAACCACCATATAATGATGAGAGACGCCGTAGTGAAACCTGGGGTTCTTTAACGTGGACCCAAATCTTAGCACACGGCCCCTCATCATTTTCGCCTCCATCGAAGCCGAAGCCGCCGCAGCCGGGATTCGATCCTGCGACCTGCAGGTCAGCATCCGAAACCACCGCGACGTGCGTGCAGGGGAAATAAGAAGTAAGCGAGATAGCGGGCGCGGGGTGGCTGCTCTTGTTCCGCGTATGTACACCTCAGCAGCGCGTGCACCGTCCCGTTACTACAGAGTCTCCCGAGAGTCGAATTTCGCATCGCGTCGACGTCGTAGGATACTTGACGCGCCTCTGCGTTCACGCCGCACTACGTATGTGCACCTTTAGTATACAGTCGACAGTTTGTATGCCGTATACGATTGGGCCACTCTCGAGACCTCGTGCCACATGCAGGGCGAAAGCGCACAACAAGCCAGCTGCCCATGATAAATACAGCGACACGTCACATCCGGCATACGTGCGACGTATTATCTGGTTGGCCTTGGACGCCAGGAGCATAAATACGGTGCAGCGATAAGACAAGACTGACAACACGCGGCTTACGCTAGGCGGGGAAGCGTCGATTCAGCTCGCGACAGAATGCACTCAATGTCTGCCCTCCTTTTGGAGTGACAGTTCGAAAACCCCTAAACGGCGCTGGAAAAAGATGGAGCTAGAATTTGCAGAAGTAATGCTGCAGCATGGTGTCGCAGGAAGGGCGGAACATGTGAAACACAGAAATGTCAAGAGAATTATTTCAGTTCTGTGGTTTTACGCGCCAGAACTGTGCAGCGGCCACATGTGTACTGTCACGCTAAATGTGACTTGCAACGCGAGAGCGCGTGGCAACACGTTTCTATCACCTGGGTATGATACCAAATAAAAAACAACAACATTTATGTGTTGAAATAAAACAACTTGAAGCCATGCGCAGCCAATAAACTCGTGAGGCCACGCACTCCCACGTTACAAGTCATACTGAGCGTGCCTGTACGTCATGGCGACCACCAGATCATTGCTGACAAGATTGGGCAGGGACACCCCAAGGAGGAATCCCCAAGGAGGAAGAGACGAACGCTTTAGAAATGTGGCCACCGTAGTCGGGAATCCTTGATCTGAGTGCGAGCTGATTGACCCCTATAAAACAGAAAATCAGGCTCATGACGACCAACACAACAGAAAACGAAAATCAAGAAGAGGGGGATGGTACACCCGCTATCTAACAAACGGAAATTGAATAGAAGATCAAATGCAATATTTTAGCGGAAAGGAAGACAGTTATAAACTGAACCAGTTATACTTGAAGAAAACAAGAAAAAAATAACTAAGCGAGAAAACTTATCTCGCATGACACCTCACAATCCCGAATGGTCCAGGAAAGACGCTTCAGCATTTTTATGAATTCACAAGCTTCACCGATTTCTCCGGTGCACTGTCCTCTGTGTCTGATCGCCAGGATCGCATACTTCTTTTGCTCGGGTGCGTGGCCGCGCTGCCTCGGGGAGAAAAAGGTGAGACGTTTGAATACCCCTCAAAGAGCTATACAGCTCAATCGAATGTCCAGACACAGTCATGTTTTGGCTAATATGCATGCATGCCACCGCACGACAAAGGAATGGAATACACAACGCCGTTGACGCAGTCGGTGAAACGTATAGTGTCCTGTATAAAGCACTTTTCCGAGCCTGTAGCTGCATCCCCTCACCCCCCCTTACCGTACCTTTCTGTCAATGTTTGCCCTTCCCAGCTTTTTTTCGGGCACGACAAACGACATTCTCGTCGCAATGGCCGGCTATCTTTTTCAAGCGGTGCGAGACAGAATGCAGATTTAGGATAACAACGCCTTTTTTCACCTATGTGAGAGCAATGCCACTGCACCTAGGCTATCTTGCTATCTTTTTGTTGCCGCTTCAAACGGCATAAAAATCAATGTCGACTAAACCGAGTGCGGGAAACCAGCCACTTTCAATCGATCAACGTGATGAAAAAACACAAAGGCTATCGCGAACAACGTAAGCACAAGACTTGTTTAGAACTGAGCGAGGACACGACAGGGTCTCTCAGTTCTAGGCCATCTTTAAATGAACAGAATGAACACAAGGTAGGGCAAAATTTGGTTTTTTTGCTTGCTCTGAATGGTAATGCTCTCTTCCTTAAATATATCGCATGCCCAAACATTTTTGAGCATTTTGACGGAGTCAAAAGAACCAGGCTTTAGATGTTTTTTTCTGAGCTTAGCATGTTTTCAAATAAAGTATTATGGCAAATGAAATGCACATGGTGCAGATTTTCTTTTTACACGCGTGGCGTTTACAGAGTCCGCTTGCCTTTAGCGCGTGAGGCGCGCATGGCGACGCTGTTCTGGTTATGTTCAGTTCAGTTGCCCCTTTGTTGACCTAGCTGCGGCGGGAAAAGATGTTTTCGTTTTTACAAATAAAATAAACTGTTTAAACAGAAGAGCGCGATAGCAAATCGACACGCTTCGGTAACTAAAACAAACAAGATCGGGGGCACTAGTGCGCACACTTTAGAAAGTAAGCTCTGTTCTTATTCCGCGTCACCTGAAAAACAAAGTGTTACAATGGACCTGGCACGGTGGTCTATAGTGGGTAAGGTATTCGGCTGCTGACCCGCAGATAGCTGGATAGAATCATGGCTGTGGCGGCTGCATGGCATGACCCTTGGAATGGAAACCCTCAGAGGATCCTTTGAAACCATTCGCAAAGTCGTTTGATGTTGTCCGAGGCGCCACACTGTGATGTGATTTGGGAAGATAGACCACTATCGTAATTAGTAGACCAATTGAGAGTGAATTATATATGACAAAACAAAACAGAGAACAAAAAAGACGCAAAAAGTCGATTGGTGTGATGGTGGCTATAAGGCAGTTGCTATAAATTAATTTGTTCAGTATATCTTATTTTTGCACAAGACATGAAATCAACGTGAATTTTTTCTTTAACTCGCATTATCTCGAAATCAATTTTTGTTACATTTACACCATTACACATTTATAAGAAAAGCCAGAAAAAAAAACAGAGGGCTGACTTTTACCAAAATAAATTAAACATCAATACAAAGTTACTGAACTACAAAATGGCGTACGTATTGTTGCGACCGGGGTTTCCAGACACCGGAGGTCCGGGATGAAGTTGTCGAGGCAGGAGGAAGAGAGACTTGAAGAGGGTTTATTTACAATATATACATTGCGAACTCCCTACACGGTGAGCCCTCAAACGTGGCAGGCCTCTACATGACTCCTAACATAGCGCTCCATGGTGCTTGGTTCTACATGGTTCTGCTCGGTTCTGCTCTGTTCTGCCTGGTTCTCTTCTCGAAAAAAAGCACACCGAATGAGCCGTGGGGGCTCATTATAAAGGGTCTGTCCTCCCCAGATCCCTAGATCGGGGACCGCGTACAGAGGGCACCGTCCAACCACGGATCACACATTACCCGCGAGGGTGACGAGCACGCACGGTCCACGTGAACGTTCAAAATTGAAGCGTGGTCACTGCACGGCCATGTGGCACGAACGTGGCTCCTCCTCGTCAAGGGGTGTCGCTGGGCGAGGGGTCTGAAGTTGATGACTGCATCCATCGAAAGGGCCGCCGTAAACCAGCTTCAAATGGTCGCCGAACGACTCGTTCAATTAGCGGGACGATTTCCGGCCGCCGCCGCCGCCGTCATCTTCCAAAGAAGAAGCTGCACTTGTGGTCTCCCGAACTGCTCACGGTGTCGTGGCGGCAAGACGCCGCACCCTCCGGCCAGGGGGGAACAATACATGGCGGACACAGGCCGCCAATCCGTTTGGCGACTAAAAAGGAACATCAAAAGGAACGCCGATCCATTGTCAGACCTGGCGCCGGTCCTAACAGTAGGCAGCCGGTCGTTCGGTTTGGTTTGAAGATTAAAGGAGCGCCGCTCCCTCTTCAGCTCCGGCGCCGGTCACAACAGCTCGTCCGCCGGCGGGAGAAGCGACCTGAGGGTGACCAGCTGCACAGGTTGCTCGAAGTGTCGCTGTGTAGTGCTGTCTTCCAGGCCACTGCTGATGACGCTCAGCCAAGGACTCTTTCCCTCTCGTTCCTTGTGGCTCCCCTCTGGGAAAAGCATTCATACACACCACCACAGGCACGGGAGAGCACCCTGCCCGCACTGAGACACGTCGAGTCCGACAAATTATCCAAAAGCAACCTTACTTAAGCAGTATTACCAAACACAAAGCAGCAATCGGGACGTTTCTCTGAGGTTTCACCAAAACTCCTAATCCCGATCCGATAATAATCTTCCCATCAAACTGCTTTCAAGAAAACTAATTGTCAAGTGATGCGCTCACCGTGGCATACCCGAGTGCCTGCGTGAGTAATCCGCCGTAACCCACCAGGTATCATACTCATAAAATGAAGCATTTTACTTCACGCTATCTTTAGTTCCCGAAATTTAGTGCCGCCAAAGCCAGTCGTCAATTCCTCTTGAGAAGACGAAAGCATAACTGCCGTGCTGCACCTGCATTAGGAACCTCTTTATTATACATCCGCAAACGCACATCACAGTGCGCCTGCCTGGAGGAGATACCACCTAACCGTTCCCTTGCTGTTGCCACTTTCACAAAGCATACATATAAACTCACGAGCTAGCTTTTCTTACACACCGGACACATGCGAACAAAACCTTAAATGAACAACAAAAAAAGTTTCGCATGAATCCTGAAAAATCTCGCAAGCAATAACTTTGCGTCTCTACGCTCAGTCATAATTAGTTCATAACGTTGCTCCTGCTCATTTACACGTATCTACCATGACGCAGGCTCCTATGCGTGTCGTTTATGCAATCGCACAACGCTTACCTTAGCTAAACGTACAACGCCCAAGAAATGAACAAAACCAAAAAATGTGTTACCTAAACACTATTTGGTAGACGAGATTCTTAAAAAACACATTAAAATCCAAAACAACTTAAACAGTCAAAAGCAAATTTCAAAACAAAATAAATCCACTAATGACCATCGTCAAAAGCTCACGGATGTCTACTCCTTTTTGGGACTAACGCGCGGTGTCGCGTCCTGTGGGTCTTTTTAGGCGAACGGGAAATGGAACAATGGCAAAACCCATTCGCTTCGCCTCCGACCCCCGCAAAGCTCTGCGCTGACAACCTGCGTTCTTACTCTCGCTGAGTACCTCGCACTCCCGCAGTCCATCAAACATGCCGTCGATAGAGCGACGAAAGGGTCTGCCTTTCTACCCAACGTGCTTTTTTTTTTTTTTTCGTTTTGTCCGGCGGCTCGGACGCATACAAACCAACTCCGGTGCCGATGACAAACGCCTAATTCTGTACGCTCTAATGCGTGTCACTATCCTTCCAATAGATCTATACAACGCATATAGGCTACCAAAATGATAGAGCGCTAACGAAAACAAAGTACAAACGAGTTATTTACAAAATCACAAAAACAAACAAAATGTTCCTTTCAACAGTCCCGAGTCGACGTTTTCCGAGAGGCTAACAGCTGTTCGCAACAACTCTGAGTCGAACTCGCGGTGGTCGCGCCCGGAACGATTTTCTCGAGAAGCGGGGTCTACAACACGCGTCAATCGCCCTGCTACCGAACCCCGCGACGTTCCTCGAAGCCGACTTGCTGTCGCTTCCTGCCCCTCGAAAACCACCGACTCTTTTGCCCCGCACCCCGTCCAATGCACCGCGAGAACAACGGAAGGGTCTCTTGCCCCTCGACCACTTACGCACACAATGCGCTTCTCTTTTCTTTGTTCTCTGGCCGCTTGGACGCTTGCGATACGGCAACTTTCTTGAAATTTCGCTCCGCCATTTGAATACATTCCTCAAACGCGTCGCGATTTTTGCCTGCCTGTTTTTACGGCGCTTTCTCCGTTTTGCACGTCTCTTGGTGCCGTCTACGGAGCCTTTCGCCCATCTCTGATGCTCACCAGCACCCACATGCTCATCTGATTTTTCGCGCGGACTGTCTGGATAATTGCCTAGCAATCTATCCTTCAAACACTGCCGCGTACGATGCGCTTTTCTTTTCCGGCGGTTCGGACGCATACGATACAGACCCGTCAGAGATGACAACGGCACTTTTCTCGCGATTTTACCACGCCGTTTGAAACCCTTACTCAAACGCGTTGTGCTCATCTCGAGCTTTGCCTTTTTGTTGCCCTTCGGACGCTTTCTCCCCTGTGCACGCTTCTTTGTGCGGACCTGGGAGCCTTTCGTCCTACTCTGACGTTCTTCATCACCGATATGCTCCTCCGCCATCTCGCGCGCCCAGTCCTGATGATTGCCTATCAGTTCATCGTTAGACCGCGGCCGCGTAGATTGCGCACTTCTGTTCCTTACTCTCCGGCCGCTCAGACGCATGCGATTTAAGCCAGTCAGAGAAGACAACGGGCCTTTTCTCGCAAATCCGCCACGCCGTTTGAAGGTCCTCGTCAAACGCGCCGCGCTGATCGCGAGCCTTGCCGCGCTTCTGTTTTTCGGACGCTTTCTCCGTTTGGCACATTCCTTGGTGCCAAACCTGGAGCCTTTCGTCCGCCTCTGACGCTCATCAACATGGTCTACAGGGCTGCAAGGTTCGATGGAACACTCTGTTAATCTTAACTTCGTTTCCACCACCACGGAACCCTCACACCCTGCTGTGACCGCGAGCTCTTTTCCCTCAGAATGGGTTAAAACCTGTTCCATTCCCTTACAGGCACTAGCCTTCTCTTTGGCCTCAAACGGCACCGCCGCTATATCTACAGATATCAGACCCGCAGCACTCTCTTCGGCCCTAAACGGCACCGCTGCTGAAACGCACCGTTCGTGCGGTACATCTGCAAATTTCTGACCTGTAGCCCTCTCTTCGGCCTTAATCGGCACCGCCGCTACGTCGCACCGTTCGTGCACTTCATCTACAGATGTCTGACCTGTAGCCTTCGCTTCGGTCTCAAATGGCACCGCCGCTACATCGCACCGTTCGTGCGCTACATCTATGGATTGACCACTCTGCTGCAATGCCACCAATTCACAATTAAGCCTTTCTATCTCTTCATCTAATTCCTGCATCCTTTTTATATGTTCTTCATGCCTGCGCTCAGCTTCCAATTCCTCCTGGCGCCATCTTTCCTTTCTTTGCGCCCTTTGTACTTCCTCCTCCTGGTCCAATAAGTACATATTCCCGAAGTGCTCGATTTCCTCATTGTCACTATTGCTTTCGAGAATCACTTCGCGGAGTTTAGAAGCAGGCATATCATCATTAAAATCTAGCTCCAGATCCCAACACAGGTTCAGCAGGTCCTCTCTTGTCAATCTCGTAAGATCCATGGCGACTACTTTGCTTTGGCTCAGCTGTGACAAAACACAAACCCACCAGCGTTTCAATTCTGGGTCTAGAGAAATTGAAGCCTGGCAAATCTCACAGCGGAGACCACAAGCTTAAGCACCCAAGTAGCACTACGTGGCCAACATCCCTCTCTACTTTTTCTTGTTAATTTTTCACTCCTGCTTTTTACAACATCCTAAAATTTAACCCGCAACGTACCCTTAGAAATTTTGAAACATTACCACTTGTTCCTATTGAATCATCTAAGCTTTCCTGCTTCAGCGTACTTGCTCAGATAATCATCCAGTGCTGCCTTGTGCTGAGATAACAACCACAGTGGCCAGGCAGTTGTTGGTTATATCTATCTTTTAACGAATCTAGGCTAAAAGACTCGATATATCTCAAGCACAAAGCCAGGCACTCACCCCATTACGTGCGGTGGTGGTACGCTGCTTCGATCCCGCCGAGTTCCAGGGCTTTCGGCTGGCCTCCGGTACATGTCGCTCTCCGTCGCAGACTCGTATCCCACCGCTGCCAACCAGCTGTTGCGACCGGGGTTTCCAGACACCGGAGGTCCGGGATGAAGTTGTCGAGGCAGGAGGAAGAGAGACTTGAAGAGGGTTTATTTACAATATATACATTGCGAACTCCCTACACGGTGAGCCCTCAAACGTGGCAGGCCTCTACATGACTCCTAACATAGCGCTCCATGGTGCTTGGTTCTACATGGTTCTGCTCGGTTCTGCTCTGTTCTGCCTGGTTCTCTTCTCGAAAAAAAGCACACCGAATGAGCCGTGGGGGCTCATTATAAAGGGTCTGTCCTCCCCAGATCCCTAGATCGGGGACCGCGTACAGAGGGCACCGTCCAACCACGGATCACACATTACCCGCGAGGGTGACGAGCACGCACGGTCCACGTGAACGTTCAAAATTGAAGCGTGGTCACTGCACGGCCATGTGGCACGAACGTGGCTCCTCCTCGTCAAGGGGTGTCGCTGGGCGAGGGGTCTGAAGTTGATGACTGCATCCATCGAAAGGGCCGCCGTAAACCAGCTTCAAATGGTCGCCGAACGACTCGTTCAATTAGCGGGACGATTTCCGGCCGCCGCCGCCGCCGTCATCTTCCAAAGAAGAAGCTGCACTTGTGGTCTCCCGAACTGCTCACGGTGTCGTGGCGGCAAGACGCCGCACCCTCCGGCCAGGGGGGAACAATACATGGCGGACACAGGCCGCCAATCCGTTTGGCGACTAAAAAGGAACATCAAAAGGAACGCCGATCCATTGTCAGACCTGGCGCCGGTCCTAACAGTAGGCAGCCGGTCGTTCGGTTTGGTTTGAAGATTAAAGGAGCGCCGCTCCCTCTTCAGCTCCGGCGCCGGTCACAACAGTATGCAGAACATTTTTTTTTTCGAACTTATTTTAAGGAATCCCAACAAAGTTTACTTACTTTGCTAAAGAAAATTCAAGGATGTCACCACTTTAAATATAATTGTAGTCTTATAGCTCCGTTGCAAAGAGAGACACCTACAAATGAAATGAAACAAACACGAACACTTTACATTATAGTTTCAAAGAGAATGGGTGTTAAAGGCACCTTCAAATACATGGTAGACGGCCCATCTATTGACCTCAAGAGACGTCTGCGCTACTCTTGTATTTGGTTTTGTTCGCAGTCGTCGTTATGTGCAGCAATTATAACTCGGCTATAATAGAGATGCGGCATTTTCCTCATCGCCATCATGGCGTAATCATGGAGCGCTGGTATGAAGGGATATCAATTATATCACATATGGTACCCAGTCTAACAAAAGCTACACTCGGGCTATGAGAGCAGTTACTGAGGGGGACTGAGGTCGACCAAGTGAGGTTAGTTGCGCGCAATATGCACCCAAATAACGACACGGGGGCGTCCATCGAATCCGTCGCAATTTCGCCTCAAAAGCCGTGAAGTGCGCCCGCAACCTTGGCCCCGTCACTGCGGGTGTACGTAACGGTACGCCGCCTTAATAATGCATGCAAATATAATGGAAAAATCTGCTAGTGAACAGCGGTGCGTAATGCACGAGAAAAGATCGCTGTTTATTTTTATTTTTTTGCCATCGTTAGAAACCATGTGTTCCTGTTTTTCTTTTTTGCTTTTTTTTGGAATTCAGGCGATAAGAGGAAGAGAGGAAATGTGAAAGGGTGCCGGGGAGGTTGACTAGGTTGCATTTTAAACCAATGTCACATTAAAAAAAATGTTTACTGCAGACAGTAATGACTAACGTAACACGATCACAAAATAACTTTGATTTCTCACACTTTTTCACGTATTTATATATTACTGATATTACTGGCGCACTTCTCATACAACATTATATACTGTGACCATGGAGGCTTGTTAAAGTATAGGAAAAAAAATAAACGCTCCCAAAATGCCTCACACTTCGAATGATTCGATCGCATGGCGCGACTGGGTGCCGAGACACTTGCGTCGCGCAACAAGTGGTGGAGCTTTCATTTCTCTATTTCTTTCAAAATCATCCTGGCTTTCCTTTCTCTTCCCCCCCCCCTTTCGTCTTTCAAAATGCGCGATCGCGCCTCGCTGTCTCAAGGTGAAAAATATCTCGCTTGGCGCCGCGCTGCAGAGTGAGTCGTCCTGTATTTCTTGTGGCGCCACATCCCACTCCGACGTCGGCAGCGCTTCGAGCGGATAAACAGACAGCAAGAGTTCCCTTGCGCGTTCGCAGTGCGCCATTATACATGCAGTTACTAACCCCGTTTCAAGCGCCATGCACGTTTAAGCCTTACGGCAAATGGATGCCTCATCCTTTGGCTGAAACTGCCAGTGTTTGACGTCTGCGGCGGGGGCGCAAATATTAAATGAAACCCCACCCCCCGGCATCGGAATGAGAGAGAAATAAATCGAGCAGCGTAACGCGTTAAAGTATTATGCGCACGCGCAGCAAATTAGTCACATCACATTTTATGGTCACCCTCAAACGCTCGAAAATCTATCGCAAAACGATACCATCAACGTGTCTTTGTTTCACCGAAAAATGCATCTCGTTTAGCAATTACTACATCTCACACGTTTAAAACCATGAACGCTTGATTATTTCTTCACCCGGCTGACTGCCAACAGAGGTTAAAGGAAAAAAAAAAGATGCAGTCTACTATGGGTTGCTGTCCCGAAAACAAATGATATATCCACAGTGTTCCCACGAAGGGTTAAAGCCTCAGTTCTTGAAAAACCTGTCCAGCTCAGTGCGTGGCTTTCTTATTTGAGAACCTTACATGACCCTACAAAAGAAATCGTAGTGCCAATAAACAACGCCCCAACAGGAGAGCAGTATAGAGGCTGCGCTGTCTGAAAAAAAAAAAAAAACAGCTCAAGCTCGCAAGATGGCCCACACGAACCTTGAACAGAGGGCTCAATCTTCACCAGGAAAGTTTCCAAGTCCCAATGAAGTTTTTCATTCAATGATATTTAAGCATTTCAAGAATAAAATTCCGAGCTGGTCCCAGTGCCACAGCGCGGCTAACGTATATAGCCGAGGCCCCATCACAAGCCGGTGCTTGACTCAGCTGACGATTCACAAAGAATTAACTCGCACACCACCAGGACTGTTGCTCGTAGAATACTTAACATGCAGCCTCACCTTGAATTGTATTTGATCAAGCTATCTTAATGCATCTTCATTTAATACCATAACGAATCTAGAAAAATGAACGGCGCGTCAACCTCTCGCCCGATGAAAATCTCGGGAGAGCGCAGGCCACGATCCTCCGCCGCATTCACGTTTAATTCTTTCCGCATAGTCGTAACTGGCTGCCGTTTATTACATTCGGGTCGATTAACCTAATCTGTCAAAATTGCAGCGTATAGAAATTGGTGCCACAAAGTCCCATACTGCAGGGCTTTGAAAGGTTCTGCTCCCCCCTCCCCTCAAAAAATAAAAAAATAAAAAAACACTCCTGCCAGTTCACTCACGGTCAGCGTGGGATCAGTTTATTAAAACTCCAATTAATAAAGGAAAAGCAGCTACATATTGCTGCGTGAGGCGAAAGGCTTGCTGCTCACGAGGAGTCATCCTCAGTACTGCGCCTGCGGCATGAATAAAGCTGCCCCGCCGCGGTGGCCTATATAGTGGCTAAGATACTCGACTGCTGACCTGCCGGCTGCAGGTCGCGGGATTGAATCCCGGCTGCATTATCGATGGAGGCTAAAATGCTGCAGGCCCCTGTGCTCAGATTTGGACGCACGCTAAAGAAGCCCAGATGGTCGACATTTCCGGAGCCCTCCACTACAACGTCTCTCGTAATCGTATGCCTGTTTTGGGACGTTGAACCCCCACATATCATTTGATAAAGTGTCGCACTCAAAGCTCCTGTTTAAAATTGACAAAACGTTTCAAAATAATCACTTGACAAAATGGTTTTCATCCTATCTCAGCTGCCGTCAGCAGTTTGTTCAAATAAACAATAAACAGTCTAGAGCAGTTGCAGTGAATTCTGGAGTTCCCCAGGGGAGCGTGCTGGGTCCCCTTTTATTTTTGTTATATATAAATGACCTACCAAACCGCGTTACGGTCCCGATAAGGTTGTTTGCCGATGACTGTGTTGTTTATAGTAGAATCGAGACTGAACATGACCAAGTTAATCTAAACAACAATCTTCAAAAAATAAAGGATTGGTGCGAAGAATGGCAAATGAGTTTGAACACAGAAAAAACAGTCTTTATGACTATAACTAGAAAGAAAGCACCTCTAGATTACAACTACCAGATTGGCAATGCTTTCCTCAAGCGTGTACAAAACTATAAATATCTTGGGTTATGGTTCACGCCCGACCTCCGGTGGAACACTCATATTGATAATGTATGCTCCAGGGCTACCAAGGCATTGTATAGCCTTAGACGTAACCTTTATACCGCCCCATCTGATATAAAGTGTCTTGCTTACAAAACTCTTGTCAGACCTATTATCGAATATTCTAAAATTGTCTGGGACCCTTACACAAAGACAAACTGCAATAAAATAACAAAAATACAGCGACTTGGTGCGAGATTTATTTTTAATAAATATAGCCGACATCATTCTCCTACTGAACTCTGTAAAAAAGCTGGACTGGATAGTCCTGAACTTAGGACGAGGATTGAGCGTCTGAAATTCCTCTTCCAGTTAATTCATAATCAATTTAAACTAAACTATTCAGATTACTTCCAGGTCAACACACAAGAACACTCCAGACATCGCCATAATATGTATATACCACCCCTAGTCCCACGTAACGATTGCTTTAAGTTCAGTTACTTTCCACGTGCTATTGAAGATTGGAATATGCTGCCAGAGTCTATAATTGGTTGTTCCTCGCTTACATCATTTGAACAGAATCTAAAACGTTTATTTTCCGAATAACAGTGACATATGTTTTTTTTTGCGTGTGTGTGTACTTTTTGTTGGTTGCATGATCCTGCAGTAGTTGTCTTTCAAATCTTCAGCGCGGTGCAAAAGTGCCGCCTCAAATGCGTCATGTGCTGTTCTGCGCGTATGTATTGCATCGCATGTGTGTTCCATTTATGTATGTTATGTATAACTTCGAGTTGCTGGTCACAATAATACCGAGAAATTATCTCGAGACCTGTACGGTACTTCTGTTTTGCAAATAATTGTTTGTACTTCCACCCTGTAACGGCCCACTTCTGGGCTAACAGTATAAATAAATGAAATGAATGAAATATCAATAAATCAAGTGAATAAGGTTCATTTCTGCAACCGAAAGAAAATGCATTTGACTACGATACGAAGAATTCAGTCAGTGCATTGCATGTATCGCACTTCAAATCGATACGTTAACACATCGTGACTCGAGTCACACTCGTGAAGGTGCACTGAAGAAAAGAGCGGAGAGCGCCATCTTTAGCAGCCTGTATATATACCTTCAGTCCCGACAACAGGAGCCCGCTTTTGAATGTTATTGAAGACTTGGCCATGTACGTAGGTCTAGTCTAATCCAACACAGAGATGGAAGCATAATATAGAGAAGCAGGCATGTCGACGGCATCGGACAGGAGACGGCGAGTCACCTGTACCTATATATGTGGTATGCTACTGGCTTTCAGGTGCAGCGCGCCCACAGTCACGCGTATTGTATAGCGCCAATTGTAGTTGCAGTGCCGGCTATCTAGTTTTATAAACACTACATATGTCTTCCTACGACACAGCCACCACGTCGGGTTAATTGTGGTTATGTGACATGCCCTGAAGTTGATTTATGTATACTAGTGTCCAGGGCTACCATCCCCGCGAGCACGAGCGCTTCGTATCAGCTTACAACTTCTGGGATTCCGAAGGAGGCGGAAATGCTGTGGGCCCGTGTGCTCAGATTTGGGTGCACGTCAACGAACTCCAGGTGGTCGAAATTTCCGGAGCCCTCCACTACGGAGTCTTTCGTAATCATATGGTGGTTTCGGGACGTTAAAGCCCAAATATCAATCAACTTCTGGTCTGGGATTGCTAATATCCATATGTTACTGTTGGCATCGTTACGCAACTGTAAACAAATGGTTATAGAAAACATACGCGGCTGTTGAAAATGTGTCTGTGCGTGCATTTATACGTATTGCTAGCTCCATTTCATAACGTTTAGCAAAATAAAAAGATTACAACGAAGTCACCTTCCATCCACATGCTTCGCATAACATCGATTCCCAGGTAAGTGGGATCTCTAACTATATGTGCAAAAATCCAACGCTACACTCTCGAACCTTGATAAGGAAATTGACGCGGTCAAGAACTTTTTTCAAACAGCGGTGTTGTTTAAGCTCGCCATCTCCCAGTTCGCGAAAACTGTCATGAACGACCTCTGCTAACTGACGCTCGCCTGCTTCGCGTGCGTGGCCCGCTTGTGCTCGTCGTACGAGATATCACGACCTGAGCTAAAGGGTATAGACACGACGCGAGCTGCGTTTCTTTACGTCTGGTTGAGGAGTGATTTTCACAGCGGAGAAAAACACAGATGTGAAGAAAGAGGAAGCGAGAAAGGAGAACAAATTTAATGGTTGGGGTTTAACGTCCCAAAACCACCATACGGTTATGAGAGACGCTGTAGTGGAAGGCTCTGGGAATTTCGGCCACTTGGGGTTCTTTAACGTGCACCAAAATCTCAGCACATGGGCCTACAACATTTCCGCCTCCTTCGAAAATGTGGCCGCCACGGCCGGAGTTCGATCTCGCGACCTGCGGGTCAGCAGCCGAGTACCTTAGCCACTAGATCAGCATGGCTGGTGAAGCGAGAAAGAAAGAAAAAGAAACAGAGAAAGGAAGAAAGGGAAGGAGCAAGGGCGGGAGAAAGAGAAACAGATACGGAGTGAAAGAAAGAAATCGAAAGAAACAGACAAAAACAAGGAAAGGAAAGAAACAGAGAGAACGAAAGGAAGAAAGAACGGAAGAAAGTGACTTCGTATTGAAAGACAGTAACAGCTCCGCGCTTTTCTCTTCACTTTCCTCATTAAAGAACCTCTCTCGGAAGAAAGAAAGAAAGGAAGAAAGAAAAAGAAGGACCCATATCTGCATGTAATCTGCAAATGTCGTCGAAAGACGATAGTCTTGCGTGTGGAGAGAGCGGTGTGTCTTAGCGACACCTCTGCTTCGCTTAGAAAAACGGTGACGTGATAGATAAGTTCAGAGTTTTATCATTTGCGAGGGTCACTAGCGATAACGATTATCTGATCACAAAGCACCGCCGCATCGATTCTACAATCTACTACTTCGCAGTCCACTTTCTGCGTCGGTTCAAAGCGTCCGCCCAGCCCTATCATCATCATCATCATCATCATCATCATCATCATCCTGACTACGCCCACTGCAGGGCAAAGGCCTCTCCTATGATCCGCCAATCGACCCAGTGTTGTGCTTTCCATTGCCACGTTATACCCGCAAACTTTTTAATCTCATCAGCCCACCTAACTTTCCGCCTCCCCTTCGTGCGTTTGCCTTCTCTGGGAATCTAGTCAGTTACCCTTAATGACCAGTCCTATCAGCCAGTGTTAAGTATAGTACATGTTATTGATTACAGTTGCTTTGCAGGTTTAATGGTTAAAGTCACCAGACTTCAGTTTCGAGTTCAGTTAAAAGCGTTCGCTTCAAGACAAAGCAGCGTCACGCAGAACGTGCGATACATTTCTGTACCGTCTCCAACCATCAGTCAAGATACAGACATACCTGCAGTCTGGTCAGGAAATCCGAAATAAACGGCAAAGTGAATGCGTGACGCAAGAGGTATAGGGCCGGCATTAAGAAAGTGCGACATCACTTGCAAAACTGAAATACCACAGACAGTGGTGCGACAAAGCTCGCAATACAGTGAAGTTTTCCCCGGCATGTACACCCGCCCACGAACTTTTACGGAACGCGGGATGCCATGAAAATGTGAATTTATGCTCTGTTGGTACACAGAGCTTCTAACCTATAGCTTGGAGGTTAAACTATAGCAGGCAAAACCTAGCAGGACGTAGGCGCAAGGTCCGTGTGATCAAGGTCCGTGTGCTTAGAGTTAGGTGCTTGTCAAAGAACCCCAAGTGGTCGAAATTTCCGGAGCCCTCCACTATACGGAGTCTCTCATGTTGTGGTTCCTACATAGCTTCCACTCGATAAAAATGAAGTACATTGTAATACGCGGGTGCCATAGATCTACTATAGGAAGTTTCGGAACACTTCATCTAGCCAATGTCACGAAAATACGAAAAATACATTTTAAAATACGTTAGTCACGCGTGGAAATTCCGGCACAAAATTTTAAAATGAAACATTAACCTTGATTTTCTCCGCTAATAATGAACTTATGACAGTGAAACTTGTCATATTAGAGGTGTCAGAATATAGTTTATCAATCTAAATCACATCATTATTTCTCATTAGTGTTCCTCTAAGAACAGCACCACAAACAAGCACACTGACAGCGACAGATGAAGACGGCGGGGCAAAGTGCTATACAGGACCCACGACAGATCAACGGGACACGGAACGGAAAATTTAACGCTGTATGTCCGATATTGATTTGTCGTCGTCCGTGTGCTTCTTTGCGCTACTCTTCTGAATGAAAAATTGCGGATAATCGTTCCGAATAACAGTCGAAACCCGCAATAACGAATTCGCGCAACAACAAAATTTTCGTGACAACTAAATCATTTCCATGTTTCCGGAAAACTCTCACAGGATCCAAAGCATTTAGTTTTTCCCGACAACGAAATGTTACTAAACTACAATCTTGCAACAACGAAAACTGAAGAGACGCTTTTGAAACGGATTTTATGCTACTGCAAGGTCGTAATACGCCAAAATGCGCTCAAAATGTCCTTGCTTAACATTTAAACTGCGTTAGCTATATGTTGATAGCTAGTGATTCTACTCTTGGAGGGAGTTGATGCATTCTAGCCCAACCAGATTGTAAAACTCTGTGAGAAAGTAGCGCAACTCCCTCAGAGGGTGTATAAACTATATTTCAGAAGAGTGACTGTACTCTGGCGAGGAAGTTAGTTCAGTCTCATTCAGCCAGAGTACCCGGGCACTCTGTCGAGAGAGCGTGGCTACTCTGTGCAGCATACTCCTGAGAAGAGAGAGAAATATTGGACAATCCTCTATACTCCTGCAAAGAGAGTTGCCAGCACTCCCTTGGGCCTGTGAGTGCTGCAAGGGTAGCCATATCAGCAATTACGCTAGCGGTTCGATGTTTGCCTTTCTCGGGCTGCCATAGATAAGCGGTTTGGTAGCACACGTAAAGTTTCTTTTGTGGGTGGAGGAATAGGTCCAGGATCCATTTCAGTGAACTACTGCGCCAGCCAAATAGTGACGTGCACCAAATAAGAAACAAAAGACTGGTAGTTATGGCTATAGTCTGCGCGCAGAAGCGATGCGGTTGGCTGCGTTGTAGAGGAAGATCCCGACGTTCACTATGCGGGAACGAGAGGCGAGGTAAGCTAACTGAATGCTGGCAATAAATTTTCGTTTTCCTGAATGTTTCCCTATTTCTCTACAGCATTACTTCGCGATAACGAAATTCTCGTGATGGCGAAATTTTTCGTATTCCTCGCCGATTCGTTTATTGGGTATTCAAGAGCATAAAATAACAAATCAAACGGCTGCTATACGACACTCGAAAATTTTCAAATATCCCTAATACGTAGATGTTTGATATTAGGCCCTCGTTCAAACGCCTGGGATGCGGCACTAGATCTTGCTCCGTACTTCGCATCACCGCCTATGCTTTTTTTTTGCTTAACTTGATTACAGCCTCTCGGGCAGCCACATTATGTACTAATACAACTAAATGTTTCCAACAACAACAACAAGAACAACAAAACAAACGATTTGATCATGCATTAAATTACGATTGATCTACCTGCTACCGTGACACCTGTGGGGATGCATGCCTATAGATACAGGGTTCCTTACAGCAGAGGCGGCACGCGCTCTCTTCGCCCTCTTCTTACCCTTCTACGGCGCTCCTAAACACGTGCACCTATTTGTCCGGCGTGGGATGCAAAATCGCCATGATGTCGGTGAGCTAACGCGAACAAAGAGGGAGATAGAGAGAAATACACAAAGAAATTCTTGGCAAGGCGAGATCCGAATCAGCGTACTATAACGCTCTGAAGGCAAGAGTCGTATACCCATTCGGCTATCCAGGCATTCCAGAAGGCCATGGCATGGCCTTGCATTATGATGATAAACAAAGGGAGCGGAAAAGAGAAGTGATGGCGAGATGTGAAGGAAGGGGGGGAAAAGGAGGCGGGAAGCACGAGTTCAGAGAAAGAGAGGAATAGAACGGGAAGAAAAGGAAAATATATTAAAGGCGATGGAACTACGAGAGAAAAAAAAGAGGAGAGGAGGAGAAGAGTAGCAAGAAGGAAAAAGCGAAAAAAAAACTTAAAAAAACATGAGGAGAGAAAGAGAGAGTACAGGAACAGGTACAAGAAAGATTTCAGAAAAATCAAAATTAGAGAGGTGAGAGTGCAACCGGCTAGCCTAGCCTGAGTCGGCTAGGTGCCCAACACCTCTGCTATGATCCAGCCTTGCCCGACTTGGTGCAAACTGCGCTATTAAAACCAAAAAAAGAGAGAAAAAGACAAATACAGATTTAGAAAAAAAAAAGAATCCCATGACAGTCAAGCTCAGGTCGTTTCCGCACAAGAACGCGATGTCCAAGTAGAATTACATGCCGCAGCTAAATTGAGGTTGACGCGACCAATTACAGAGAACTCCTTATGGATATTTTAATTATTTACATGAAGCAGCTGTATAATAGCAGGACGCTGTAGTCTGTTACAATTCATAGTATACCCATTCTATTGAAATCACCAAACGTTGCACGTATACCGCTCAGAAAACGCGGCACCCCCCCCTTTTTTTTGTCATACCGTGACTACCCTCGACTACACCCCTATTACTATTACTTTCACTTCGAACGACTAGGCATATTTCAACGTTCAACCTGTTACATAGACTGTGGTACCACGTCAGTTTGATATTAACATGCCGTCAAAGAGTGATTACTTAACGAGCAGCGGTGCCGGCGCACAACGAGGCAAGACTTATACACTTTGTGTCCTAATAGCAACGCAACGCAACACAAATACACGTGTGCTGCGGATGCTCCAAGAAAAAGAGATAAAAAAAAGGTGCTGTATACGTAGGCTGGCATTGTGGTTGGCTGAAATGGCAGATTGTAATTGCAACACTGCAAATACATGTCCTGCTTTTTTTTTTAATGCTAAAACGTACGTTTTTACGCTCAAGAGCTATCTTTCGCTTAAAAGGTAGAGAAGCTTGCAGCTTTATTTTAAAGGGAAAGTGGAGGTCATCTTTGTGTGGAACCAAAACGGTTGTTCAAACAACTACTAAGGATAAAAATCATCGATAAGTAGAAAAAAAATTGAGCACGTTTTTCCGGATGGTATTTGTAAGCTAACCCTAATCTGTTGCAGTAAACGCGCATGAGTTAGCAAACATTCGCAAAACAGTCGGCTCCACATTCGTTTATCTAGAGGTTGACCTGATATTGCTATGTGCGTTTTTTTTTTTGTCTTTCGCTTCTCAAAGTAAGGACGCCATGTTCGCTTTTAAATGAATAGAATTCTCATGGAAAACATCGCAACCTCCAATGTAGTGCCTTTCCTACGCAGAAAGAAAACGACATGCCCATCGAATAAGTACTCAGTATTATCCCGACGGGAAGCAAACGGATTACTCGCGCTGTATGGCAAACATATTTGTTTTTCCGCTTTCAAGAGCAACTTGTCGATCGACTATCACTCAAATAACTTTCACACGCCGGATGGAATCGCCAGCGGCCGCCTAGCAGCGGCCCCCGCTGGGCCCAAGCTATTAAGATGCTCCTCAGGCAGCCTAACCGGCCAGTGAGTGCCGAGAAAGTGGCACGCGCGCGACGGCCATGAATTGGCGGCCCTTCCGCTCTGCGTCAAAACATCAGCTGCGGCGAAGCGCCACGTGCTCAGCAGACATGACGTTGCCGACAATCACGTCGGCTCGCTTCCGCCTCCTACATTTTTACACCTTTTCATAGCGGCGGCGCTGTAAACGAACTCTTGAATCAAACTCTCCGCCCTAATTCTTTTTCTTCTTTCCGCTCTCCAGGCCAGGTAGCCACATTTCCGCGCACGCAGTACGTTCTTCGACTCGGGGGAGTCGGACACGAAAGCGCATCGATCCGAGAGCTTTCCTTTCCCCGTCAGCCCCGATGCTGCAGACAGCCTTTCCACCGGTCCCCAACCTCTGGGCATCCGTCGTTCCATCTTCCCCGGCGAACTGTGGGCGCCCGCGGTACTGGGTACCGCTACCCGCAGCCACCCCTCAGCGCGCGGGTAGGTCCAAGCACGCCGCAGCGCCTGCACCCGCGTCAAAAAGCGCTGGGCGAGTCCAAAGCAAGTTTGCAGGCTCGTACCGGGGGAGGCGTCCAGCCGAGGAAGCGGATCGAAGCCGACCTAAAGTTGAGGCAGCCTAGCAGAGCGTAGGGTAAGAGAGTTGAAGGGGGGAAGCACCGCGGGTGCGTCCACTATGCGCGGGGGTGGCCGCCAAAAGGCGCTCCCTGCCGGCCGCCGGTGCAGCCCCTTCTCCTGCTGCCGTCAGCGGTAACAGCGGATAGCTGGAGCGGAGTCGAGCCGCTGTGAACGTTACAGAGAGCTGCAGGTGCACGCCTTCACCGAAACACAAAACTGGTTCCGGCTGCGCCTAATTCATATCGCGCACGAGTACCTGCTCCATATAGTAGCAACCTGACGCGACTCTATGGCGCAAATGACGCTGAACTTATCAGACGTCTTGCGTAGATTGAAAATAACATAAAAATTGCTAATAAAGTGAGTAGATGTATCATTAATGATGAAATAATGCACCACAGAACGCAACATATCACCCGCCGAGCACAACGTAGTACCAGCAGTGGGCCAACATATGGCTAGCCAACCGCAGACTAGAGCGCCGCAGTGAGCATGCATCGATTTCCTTCACTGCCATAACTTACGGCCTCTTATTGGGCTTTTATTTAAACTTTGTCCAATCTGATTATACTTGCTATCGTTAAATTTAAATGATGTGGTGTTTAATGAGGTGCATATTTTTGTGATTTTCTTTATTCTTTTCTGTATGCTCTATGTAATATTCCATAATGTATGCGCTGATGTGAGCGCTTGTAGTGCAGGCAGCAGGCTCGTCAAGCTGCCGAATGACAGCTTTTATTCGTGGCTCCTCAGTTTGTTGTTAGTAGTAAAAATAAAATTGATTGATTGATTGCTTCTCGTTTTCCTTTCACTGAAAGTAAGTGGGGAAAGGCCACTGGAACCGCGGAAACAAGTAAAGCCGGAAATAAATTTGAAGGTTTCAAGGTCAAAATTATCGAGATAATCAATGTGTGGGAAAGATAGCAAGCAGGTATGCCCACCGAGGAACAGTTGCTCAAAACGACTTTAACGGTATTAAATTAACAAGTACTGTGGGATACATGGGCGTGCACGTAGCGCGTAGGCAGGACAAGCACTGGTCATTAATAACTGACTGGATTCCAAGAGAAGGCGAACGCATGAGAGGGATGCGAAAAGGTTAGGTGGGCCGATGAAATTAAGTTTGCAGTTGTATCGTGGCAGCACAAACTAAAAGACCGGATTGATTGGCGGAACATGGGAGAGGCCTTTGCCCTGCAGTGGGCGTAGTCAGGCTGATGATGACGATAGTGATGATGTACGAAGAGGTGCACAATACCCTAAAGCGCCCCATGTAAAGGTATCCTCTACAGCTCAACCAGCCGAGAGAGGTCTGGCTAGCCCCCGGTGGCACCTTAATGAGCTAATCTCAAGGAACACGACGACATAGTGAAGCCTTGTCGAATTCAAAGACCCTCAAATTTTATCGCACAATCAGTTTAAAGAATGTAACTTTCATCGTCAGAAAAGTTTAGTAGCTGGTATAAAAAGTACTCTACCGCTTTCCCTTCCCAAAAAAGAACGAATAAAAAATGCGATGTTTCCGATAAAGTAATTTACCCTATGCACTGTATTTGAGAGCTCCCATAGGCAATATACCAACATATTGTTTTCCGTTAGATATCGGCTATCATCATCATTGGCTGGTGAGGTCGAGATTCAGGATACAGGATGTTCTGCAAAGTACAGCACTTCGTATATTGACAAGAATATGGAAGATCCATTCTCCCTTACTCACACACACTCACGAGCCTCACGATAACCTCCCACGCGCTTATTTTTTTCGCATGATTCATTGCCTCGATATTCTCAGAATCAATGGCTGAAAATATAAAACAAGTGAACAGAGAGGAGATTACTGGGGCTTACGTCTCAGTGGAAGTGTAATAACCCTTTCACAGAGATCGTATTGATCTAAGCGGGATATGCAAACGGAATAACTTGACGGTTTAGTCGCCGCCCAAAGCTCAATGGAAAATAACAGTGAGCGAAGCTATTTTAGCTTTCTATCAGCGAAGCGAAGGGCAAAACTTAATGTTACGGAAATAGGCAGCCTACACAAAGGTGCATGGCGAAAAATATATATATTTGAAAACGTAGCGCCATTGCGCATTTTAAGGCGTCACAGTGTTGACAAAGAATGCTCAATCGCTAAGAAGTACGATGAAATGGTGTGTTCTCATTCATTCTTTGCACCAGCTGTGCACGTGCGCGTTTCACCGCCACTGGATTGATTGATATGTGGGGTTTAACGTCCCAAAACCACTCTATGATTATGAGAGACGCCGTAGTGGACGGCTCCGGAAATTTAGACCACCTGGGGTTCTTTAACGTGCACCCAAATCTGAGCACACGGGCCTACAACATTTCCGCCTCCATCGGAAATGCAGCCGCCGCAGCCGGGATTCGAACCCGCGCCCTGCGGGTCAGCAGCCGAGTGCCTTAGCCACTAGACCACCGCGGCGGGGCTTCACCGCCACTGGAATTTCACACAACCCCATGAAAATCTCAAGCTATAAACGAAGAGAAAAACTGATCACAAGTGTAAATGGCTTTATCTGCGAAAGCGAGATACATTGCGATTACCGACGGCGAATGCTCGGGTGAGTAATACAGCTTCCGCAGCGCAGATGAGACTGATTGGGCTGTTGAAACGCGAGGTAGTGTGTTCAATTCCACTCCGCATTCCAATGGTGGCGAAATACAAAAACACTATATGTTACCCCTATCACTTGACCACTAAGTCCCTCATGATCCTCTGGAAAGCTCTGAGATGGTAAATCTCTCAGATCTTCAAAATCGAAGTATGCATGTGATCGGTCTAGCTTGTTTCACACTGGCAGTTTCTCCGCATTATGCGTGAGCTCAAATAAGAATACCCCTCAGCAGAGTTAGTGCGTACACGTGTTTATCTCGCTCTGCCGGCAATTATTTTTGAAAGCGAACACCGGCCTCATCGGCACAAACGCGGGGCAACAGCTCCACGTTGTGGAGCAGCGCCGCTCCGCTGCCGGGCAGCGCTCCGCGACTCAGAGACGAGCGGGCGCGCGCGCGTGTGCGCCCGTGCGTGCGTGCGTGCGCGCGTGCCGGTTCGCGCTAGCTCGCGGCTCTGCTAGCTCTCGGCAGAAAGCAAACAAACCAATGCGCGAGGAGGAGGACGGAACGCGGCGGCGGCACGGCCGGCGGAAGGGTCTTTTGGAAACAAGGAGCAAACTTTTGTTCGCTTGCAACACGCGTGCGTGTTCGTCGTTTTTTTGCTTTCTGCCGCTTGGCGCCAACAACCCCGCGCTCCTCAGCCGCCCGGGCAGAAAAACAGAGCCAAAGAAGAGCGTTAGGAGAGGGGAGGCCTCGCGGAGGATGAGGCCCGATAAAGTACGCGACTACAACTGCGACGCTCGCGCGAAGGCAACAGTGAAAAACGTGCCACAAGCAGCGGCCACAAACAAGCAGGACAAAGCGCAAAGACGCGCCCGTCTTCCGCCTTGCGCGCTTTGCTGCTGGCCGTCTTTGTCTTTGGCTTGGTGGACACGCGCTGCTCGCCGCAGCGGGGCAACCGACATCAGATGAGAGCGCCAAATTTAAAACGTCTCCACGCTCGCCTGACCAGTCGCATTATAATGAACATCATCATACACACACGCGCTCTCATCTGGACCAATGCGTCAAATTTCTCGGAGTACTTTACGACGCACCGGCGCTGCTATTTTCGGTTTTCTAAAATTGCCAGAGATAGATGCTCGAACCCTGGCGTTTTGATTCGTCAACAACACAATATATGATAATGTGTGAACAATTGGTGTGGTTTCCCTCATCTGTCAGGGTAAGGAACGCTAAAGTAAATCAAAGATTGTAAGACAAAATTGTGTGTTTCTTTCTTTCGATCAATAAATGATAGCCAGGCACCAGCAGTGATTTGCCCTACAGACGTGCCGTCAGAGGTCTTGCTCTATGCCTACATTGAATTCGTCACATGCAGCTTCCTTTACGCGCCAAGAAAGTGCACTCTTGTGAAGTTGTTTAGCACTCGCAATAGCTGAAACGGTTTTATCATCCTGGTGTCCGTACTGTACAAAAGAACGAGCAATCAACCCGCCAACCGCTCGTGATATGACAAACCGAGAGAAGACCGAGGAGGTTTAGCAAGACATATCACGCACTGCACGCGACACACCAGAGAATAAATGCAAGACAGCACATTTACATGCCCCACCGAATAAATCACTCGAAGTAAACGAATCCATAGTCTAAGACAAGTTAAGGTTAATACATACCCACATTTGGGCAGGTTGCATTACACAAATCCGAATGTATATCTCAACCCTGGAGCGAGTCGAGAGCAGCGCTATACTACACGTAACACGGGAATGCTCGAGCAAACCGATTGAGGCACTCACCACTGACACTCGCTGTGCTGCGGGAAACTTTTGGGAGGCTTTACTCGCCCGAATTGACCTGGAGACTCCAAGCAGTCTCAAGCCGGACGAGCAGCCGTGGCCACTGGCCACCTGACTTGTGGCATGGGAGCTCACCTTTGAAACTTCCCCCTCTAGATATGCATTGATGTCAGTAAACGTTTATCCGGCCATTCAACCATCTGGATCCTTACTTTCCAGGTTATCACAGACTACATCGTAAGAGGCTTGGTTTTTCTCTTTCCCTTCCTATTCCCCGTAAATCGCTCATTCTTAACCTAAGCGCCAACACAATGTGTTCTACACATGATCAGACAACCACGTTTACTTTATAATGCGTCTTTGGATTTAATTATTGGAGTTTTATATCCCAAACACCACAATATGACAATGAGGGACGACATAGTGGAGAGCTCCGAAAAATTTCGACCACCTTGGGCTCTTTAATGTGCACCTAATCTAAGTACACGGATCTCAAGCATTTTCGCCGTAACCTCAAATGCTGCCACCGCGGGCCGGTATTCTATGCCGCCAAATTCGGGTCCGCAGTCGAGCACCTAACAGTCTGGTCCACCATGGCGGGTCATAATGCGTCTTCACTCACGAAGAAACGGAGCCATACCAACTCGCCAGGGGTGTAGCCAGGATTTTATTCCGGTGAATGGGAGAGGGTCCCGTGCCACTTTTGATGATTTGTGGGGCTTAACGTCCCAAAACCACTTCATGATTATGAGAGACGCCGTAGTGGAGGGCTCCGGAAATTTCGACCACCTGGGGTTCTTTAACGTGCACCCAAATCTGAGCACACGGGCCTACAACATTTCCGCCTCCATCGGAAATGCAGCCGCCGCAGCCGGGAATCGAAACCCGCGACCTGCGGGTCAGCATCCGAGTATATTAGCCACTAGACCACCACGGCGGGGCCCATGCCGCTTTTAAATGCATGCACATATGCGCACACAAGCTGCAAATTTAAATAGGGGGTGGACAGTCCTCTCCCGCTTCGCCCACACGCTTCCGCTCGATTTCCTGTCCTTCACAATGCAGGCAACAATTGACGGAAAATGCTTGACGCCAAAAAGGATTATCATACGCATTTCATGACGCTACATCACCCGGAAGCTCCTTAAGTGACCAGTCAATAAAACGGCGGCTAGTTGAGTACGTACTTCCTGTACACTGGTGATCACTCATCCCCTGTGGGATGAGTGATGACCTGTACACATGGAGGAACAATAATATACTGAGGAGAGGCAGTTACGTCACATTTTGTGAAGCCAAAAGCAGGGAAGAGAAGAGGACTCCTCCTCGCAATAGTAAGCATGCGACGGTGGCTCGCGCATGCGCAACGGGCGCCAGCGAGAGGGGAGGAGAGCCGCGCAAGCCGATTCCGGACGCGCCAGGCGGCACCGCCTGCGCCGTGCTCCCGACCGGGTTGCAGAAATTAGGTGCCTTTTCTCATCTTCTAACCACTACCCCCATCTGATGTAGACGAGCTGGAAAAGCGAAACTATTGTGCTGATTATGAGCCAACGTGCTGCGATACTCGCTTGTATAGCGTCTGTGTGCAATTCGCAGCCTCAATACGGTTCATATCTACGATACTCTTGCAGCTTTGATCCGCTGAATGCAAGAGAGCAACGGCGCGAATCGGCCGGATAATCGCCGAGGCAGGCTATTTTATCTGCAGATAGGGTAAGTTCAGGATAGAGAACATAATTTAAAAGTGAAAAGTTATTTCATTTGTCTTGCTATTTAGCCAGATGAAGCACCTCCAAATCATTGTTTGCCATGTGTGTCATAATACGTGCGCACAAGTATCGTTCCCAGCAGCGCGAGTCGGCCGACTGCGACTATATATGAAAAAAAAAAAAACAATGCCCAAAGATGAGGTTATCGAGCGCAAAACCTAAACAGGAAGCGATAATACAAACAATAAATCGGTTTACTTTGTCAGGCACGTGTAATTGTTGGCTCGGTAAAAACAGTGGGCCACGCGTGCGACCATCGTACTCGAGAACGGCTCACCACCGCCTCTCGCATTAAGAGCCGTAGACGCTGCCGCTCTCGTCTAGGAATTCTATAGGCTGCCTTCGCTGAGGCAGCACAGTGCCGAAGGAAAGCAACGAAGCGGCGGCGCCAACCATTTTTGAAAAACTGGGCGCGAGCCTCGAAAACGACCGCTTTCGACCTCAAGCGATATAAGGTAAACCCGCAACCGTGAAGATCAACGCTGACTGTATGCTTCTAACGCATTGCATCATCTGTGAAGTGCAACGGCTGCATAAAAATGCGCATTTAGAACTCCAGCAGGCTATCAACAATGCGGTCATACGAGTGCAGACGACACGAGACGGCGGCGTGCCCACACATTCCCCCCTGTAAAAGCACGTGACTTCCTCCACACTTTTCTGTAGCTCGCATTGCCAGGACCTCTCCTTATAGCTTTCCTTAGTGTTCCAGGCGCTCATAATCACTACAAGATTTTTTCAGTCATAACTTTTGGTTTTGCTCGTTGTTGTCACTATAAGTGACGTATACGAAAACTTCATATACTACATATAAATACTTATCATTGTTGCTACGCATATTCAGCTACATCAATATTTCTATAAAAAAAATCACCCATATAGCCAACTACAAGCAGCCCAGACGGCTCATAAGCTTAAAATGCCGCCACTACGTGATTCAACAATATGGCCAAATATGACAAGCTTTAAAATATAGCACTCCCTGCACTAGCGGGTAATGAGCAAGTTATGACAGTTAACACTTAACAGACTCGTTTGTGGGCATTTTGCCACTGTGGCGGGCGTGCCAAGCGACTTCCGGCGCAGGATGGCACACGGACTACGCCTTCGGTTCTCTGTGTCTGCTTGTTCCCCTTGTCTTGTCCGATGTGCTTTAAAGGAAGACACTTGAGGTTTCTTAAATGGTGCTGAACCACTAGTCCACCCGTTATCGGATACGTTTGCTCCCTAGAAATGCCGAAGTAAAGCAACGAAACACTATCGCAGCGACTCCGCGTCACCCGCAGCTTTAGCTTGTGTGTGGTTCTATACGCGCAAGCGACACACGAAAGTTACTAATAGACGCGACCGCTATACCACACGTGACTGCGACCACCTGTCGGATGATGTGCTATCCCGTGCGACACAGAGGCAACTGAGATAACAGTCTGTTTTACATGGCGCACTTGAACGATCCAAAACTTATTGATTGATATGTGGGGTTTACGTCCCAAATCCACCATATGATTACGAGAGACGCTGTAGTGGAGGGCTCCGGAAATTTCGACCACCTGGGGTTCTTTAACGTGCACACAAATCTGAGCGCACGGGCCTACAATTCCGCCTCCATCGGAAATGCAGCCGTCGCAGCTGGGATACGAACCCGCGACCTGCGGGTCAGCAGCCGAGTATCTTAGCCACTAGACCACCGCGGCAGGGCAACGATCCAAAACTACACGAGACATCGGAGGCCTAGCAGGTTCAAGCGTCTGCCTCCGCTGGAAACACAACTCATGCATCCACGCACGCGTGATTTTCTGTAACGTAAACACACGCCGTCACACCACGCTGTCAATGATCAGACCAACGCCTTGTCAGACACCCTACCACCGCGGCTTATACTTGGTACGGGCCACGTTGCGAATCATGCAGCGTAGTACGGGGCCAGCTGTTCTGGCAGCAGGCAGCGCAGCGCGAGGGGGGGTTTTACAGTAAAGCACGCTCAGAATCTTGGAAAACTAAGCCTCGCGTTTTATGCAGAGAAGCAACTGGAACTCACGAAGTGGTAAACTAGAAGCGAACTGTAACTTAGAAGTGTCTTTCGTGTCCTTCTTGTCTCTGTGTCATCGATTTGTTCCTGCGCTATAACTAACGTTAGAAGCGAACGTCCCGTTTGCAACCGAAAGATACGGACAGCGATATTGAAGTGCAGGAAGAAAACGAGGGAACACACATTTCCTCGTATGTGTGGGCTGCCACTACCGCAATCAAGCACAGTGCAAGGTAAACGGCCGCACAAAGAAGCACCGAAGTAATGAAACAATAGCGTTGCCCATAGCTACCATCCGGCATTCGGAGTGGCAATTTGCTTGGAAGGAACATACTGAAGATACTGCGTCTGGATTTTTCGGTACCGTTGTTTTTCTTACTCATACGTAGCTGTCAATTACATAAACCCGTTATCCATTATGTAGCCCCTATTACCTAAGCACCCCAGAAATAATTGTGTCACCTTTCAATTCGACCATGCAATTCGATATTCCAGTCAGGTGTCACCTCGGAAGTGAAGGAAGCAGCTGGGTACACCATTGGAACCAGAAAAAGTCGTCACGCGATATCACAGACCACTCACGTAGTCTATCCGACCGGTAAACTGACGCCTAATATTCCACTTCCACCTGCATTCCACATCCCCCTGCTCCGCCATAAGGGCAATTTCCTCGCCGAAATGCCACGATGCAAGGTAATGGCGCACATTTTGAACTGGGCACGTCAAAAGCTGACGCAGTTATGTGTAACTTAGAAGTGTGGCAGCTTGGGCTAGTTGGTATGGTATGACGATAGTTATAGCGCGAGAACAAAACGACGACACAGAGACAAGAAGGACACGAAGGACACGAAGTTTATTGCGCTCTTCGCAATAAACTAAGTTGGAAGTTAGCGCTCGTGTCCTTCTTGTCTCTGTAGTTATGTGGTCGCGCCAGGCACGTAGCCATTTGAGAAGGGATTCCGATCCTCAATCAATTAAGTATGTTTACACACAGAGTGAAAAACGTAAAAAAAAAGAGAATAAGACGGCGCGTGGGTAAGTGGGTAGGTTGGAGGGGGGAGGAGCAAACAACTGGCACTGCGCCACTGTGTTGCTCCCTTGAGGTGGCTTAATTGACAACGAAATTAGGCTGTGAAGCATTTAAAATTGATGAATTAATTATTCTTAATTACTAAACACAGGTCATACCACGAAACCCTACATCCGACGATGATGGTCAGACGTGAACCAGTGTTCATATGGTGGGCTTGTACCACCCCAAACGTTTTCATATCATCGGTTTTCGTGTTCACATCGAGCGCCACGCCAGCCTAAAGTGCTTGCAGTCCATACAGCAGCCAACAAACATACATTGGTGCTGACCCCACCTTGGCAAAAGTCAATTGGACGCGTCTGTGACTGTAATATGATTCAGAGGCACACATAGCTGTCCGACGCTAGGAGATATAGTTTCTCGTTTATACCAACTAAACGGCCAAAGTTGCTAGCGTGCTGCCTTGAGATATAGCATCCGGTCCGCTGCACTCGCTACGAACGCAATGGCCCCGGCCCTGCGAGCGTGCACTGATGGTTGGGCTAGTGGTTAGAAGAAGAAGAAGGCGCCTAATTTCTGCAGCCCTGTAGGGGAAGGCAGCAGGGAGGCAGAGGAGGCAGGCGAGCGGCACCGCAAACTCGAACAACCGCTCGCGTCTGCTGGCAGCGGAAGCGTGGCGCCCCCTCACGATGCTTTCCGCATCTTCAGTTAGTCTAGCGTTTCGCCGATAGTGCGACAGACGGCGCACAAGTGAGCGTCAGCGCAAACAGCGCTTCTGCTATATTTCGAGACCTCTGCTGCGCACTTCCTTTGTTCGTGCGTGTATACATTGTTTACTAAACACGTATACATCACACCGCGAAAACTAAAAAAAAATCAAAGTTGCACGATGCAGCTGCGGCTTGTCTGTAAAGGCCCACAAGGGTTTGCTGTGGCCAGACACCGTTGGTGGACCTCCGCAGCTTACCGCACTGAATGAGAGGGCTAAGAAAGTGACAGAGCGAATGGAACAAGCACGGCAAAGGAACGAAGACAACGGCACAAGTGCTGTCCCGTGGTCCTGTTTCTAGTGAAAGAGAGGGGTTGGCAGTCAGCTATCTTTGCCAGAGTTGACGCGTGCGAAGTGCTACCCTCATGGCCATGTCTGATAGATCAACGGCGTACTAACGGACGCGATATCCCCGCAACTGCATGGCTGTTACGAGAAACCACTACGGGTGCACTAGTAATCACGTTACATCTTTAATAGCAATCTGAAGCGCTCACACCGCCTGCCGCGGTGGTCTAGTGGCTCAGGTACTCGGCTACTAACCCGCAGGTCACGGGATCATATCCCGGCTGCGGCGGTTGCATTTCCGATGGAGGCGAAAATGTTGTAGGCCCGTGTTCTGAGATTTGGGTGCACGTTAAAGAACCCCAGGTGGTCGGAATTTCCAGAGCCTTCCACTACGGCGTCTTTCATAATCATATGCTGGTTTTGGGACGGTAAACTCCACATATCAATCAATCAATGAAGCGCACCCACAAAATATGGCTTCTCCGCAGTAAGAGGTCATTTGAGGAGAAGCCAGCTTTACCAATATGCTCAGTTGCACCGTTTTGGGGGTGTCTCTGAAACACAGTACAAATTTTATTTCGGCAGCAATTATATATGCATACTAAAGCGCGTTCGCAGGCACCATTAGTGGTGCCGGCATCGGTGCACATACGTGGCTAGCGCGTGTATAGGTTAACATATGCGTAAACGTGGCGCAAGAACGGCGTTCTTGTTTACGCTGCTAGCATGAGCGATCTGCGCTCACACCGATTAGTGGTAGATACACTGGTCTCAGCGCAACAAACAGCGAACGTAAAGCTGGACCTATTTACTGTTTCTATGGAGGCTGACAGACGCCGCGGTTTCTCTTCAGTTTGATTTCACAAATCTTAATGATCCGACATGTGCAGCTTTGTGAAAACCCTCCAGCGCAACGCACAACTTTGCCATCACTTTTGATTCCTCATCTTTGGGCGAAAGCTCCCGGAATAACTTTTAATGTGTAATTTTGATTCAAAGAAAAGCCTGCATGAAACCAACTCCATCTTTCCGGCAACGTCCTGAAGAGGCCTTGGTTTCTTGGTGCCCTTAATAAGACTACCACAGTAATTAATTACGTATCTATTTAGCTGCTCCCTTCTTGACAATGGTATCAATATAGTTTTTCATACGGCAGATTAAGAAATCTTATTTGAAGGTCTGGTAAAATTCTCTCGCTCTGCCCCACCCTCCCCATTCTCACATAGGCAGAGAAGAGTGAATGACGTGACCACTTATAACTTTTATTCTGATACCCGGTCCTGATGGTGCTCGTGCATGGTATCCTTTTTAACTTATTCAGCTCACATAGAATAATTATATAGAATCAAAACCCTATGTGTCGATTTCCAGTGAATTGAACTTACAGAGCATGCACCCCTGCAGTCTAACGTCCGGAGCAATTTTCAACGAAACAAGGCTAAGGTTTTCGTTGCCACGGCATCGCCTACGAAGCGTTTAAGCGGCTACACTTTTATTGCGATAGCAATTATATCGACACTCTCGGCTGGATTTTGACGCCGGCGTCGACATGGGCCTCGCCGTCACTCACCATATATATATATATATATATATATATATATATATATATATATATATATATATATATATATATATATATATATATATATATGAGATCTAACAGACAATAATGCCAAGGAAAGCATAGGAGAAGATATTAGACCACATTGAAATGTAAAGATAACTTGCCGTGGGCAGGATCCGAACCTGCGACCTTCCAATGACGCGTTCGATGCTCTACCACTGAGCTACCACGACAGCTATCCCCCCAGCCACTTTATAGGGTTTATATGTGAATTAAACGTGGGAGTGTCAGTCAGCGCCACCAGTAGCCATGGCGGCGAGAGCGGCACACTCTATTGGGCCTGTTTGGCGTCAAGTAGCACGAGAACCTTTTACGAGTGGGCAGCTGACCAATAGTCCCTCGTATACAACCTAAAGACATTAAGTCTGCCAGTACGAGACCCTCGTTAATGAATAAGAAAAGAAGTGTATACCTAAGGGCTCGTTTTTTCGTGTTTTTACACAATAATAATGAGATCTAACAGACAATAATGCCAAGGAAAGTATAGGGGAAAATATTAGACCAAATTGTAATGTAAATATGAAGAAAAGTGGGTGAAAAGACTTGCCGTGGGCAGGATCCAAACCTGCGACCTTACGGCATCCCTAATAATCATATCGCACTCCACTACGGCTTCCCTAATAATCATATCTTGCTTTTGAAATGAAAAACCCGAACAACTATTATTCTTGTGCAAAAAGGCGGGCAACAGCACCGCATAATTGTGAGGAGTATCCCCATCATCAGGCTCCAGGAAGGGGTACGTCCCTCCATATTAGAACAACCGGCAATGTCTGGCGAGTACCTATCACATTGGACGTGTAGCTCTACCACCTGACCACCGCTGCGGTCGTGAATATTACCCATTTATTTGCTTTGTCGCATAGCATCACAAGCCTCCATTGCTCCAATACACTATGCACGCTTTACCAAGGAACACTACTTCTATGTGGCAAAAATAACATTAGGAAACTGATAAAGCTACGCATATATAACCCTTGTATTTATCTCACTCCACCCCCCACCCCCCCTTTTCCATTACCCAAACGCAGAGAACTCGCTAGACGAAGGTGCCTCGGGCCGAGTTACTACTCCCCTTCTTATCACTAAACTGTACCTCACTCAACGTGTTTTTCCAGTACGAAAATATTTGCCGACGGTTACAATACTGACTGGCGTGGCGTCCCACTGTTTAAGATTAAGTTCCACAACTAAAAAGACGCACGTGATCCAATAACAAAATGGACAGCAGTCCACTATCTCATCGACCGGCACTTGAACAGTGTTCATAATACTATTAGTTTCCTCTATAAAGACATCTTGGGCGAATTTCACAGCACGCGAACATAAGAAAAAATGGAAGAGAGTAGGAAAGAGCACTGACTTACAACTAATAATTATTTTGCAGAATGGAAAATTGTACAAGTAGAGATAAGGATCAAGACAAGCACGATCAATTCATCTACAGTCACATCACAACACTTGCTCACATTTGTCTTATCACGTGTTGTGATGTTACTACTCTGTACCATCTTCCCCTTCTGTCCGCGCACTGTTAAATTCATCAGCACGAAAAACGAAGCCACAAAAAGAGCAGATAGCACTCTATCCTTGTTCTTCCTACCCGCCTTGGTGGTCTGGTGGCTAAGGTACTCGGCTGCTACCCCGCAGGTCGCGGGATCAAATCCCGGCTATGGCGGCTGCATTTCCAATGGATGCGGAAATGTTGTAGGCCCATGTGCTCAGATTTGGGTGCACGTTAAAGAACCCCAGGTGGTCGAAATATCTGGAGCCCTCCACTACGGTGTCTCTTCATAATCATATGGTGGTTTTGGGACGTTCAATCCCACATATCTATCTATCTTGTTCTTTCTGTGTCTTCGTTTTTAGCACTGATTTGCATTCTCCAAATTACTTAACTTATTTTGACACTTTCTGGTCAGCCTTTCAACATTATTTATTTAGAATTTTTCTCAGTAGCCCGGCCACACACCCGTCCATTTCCCTTCCAATAATCAGTTCAGCGATTTCAACGGAAATCTTATCAGAAGTAGGAAAATAGCCTAATGCTTCCTCTTCATCTTTAAATGGCTCCTGAACCACCCCCTCGTGCTTGCTAAAAATAATTTCTACGAACCGCAAGCAATTTTATGATTGAATAGATTTTGTGCCCGTATGCGGCACATCAAAATTACAAGCAAAGTGCGAAGTTTCCACTTTATCAAACGCCCTCATTCCGCACGAAGGCCTGCCTGCGTCGGCTCTAACTCGTCATTAGAGCAGGTTGCAGCTATTGGCCGATAAGTTACATGAACAAAGATCGGCGTTTGGAACAAATATGTTTCTTACCACGGGGTGTCACTACATGCACTAGCAGGGCTCTATATACAGTGTGCTAAAACTACACAGTAGCAGCACTAGCGTGCACCGGAAAGACACGATGGGAGTGAGCGAAGGCGTTTCATGGCGCGGGCTGGTGCAGCTTCATTCCTCTTTACCAGGACAGCATGATGGTGCGATAATGTGGTAATATATTCGTTATATTCTGGGCATATGTATTGAGGTTGTTCGGCGGAAGCATCTTGTAACACAAATTTAGGTCGCAGCAAATAGCGAATAAATCTAGGAATTAAATACAAGTCCGCTTAGTTACATTACAGCCACAGAGAAAGCAGCCTCTCACAACGATGCTAATTGATCGGTCGACGCAAGCGCAAGAAGTGCTACGAAGCTGCCATTAATGAGCACGTGACCGCCTCCTCACCATGACTGTTGGGTTTGATTATCAGTCTTTGAACTTATAAATTGAGCTCAGAGTAGCCACAACACGTGAATATGTGCATCTAAAGCACTCAGCAGTAATATACTTCGATGAAGCTACATACGACAAGCGATCTTTGATGAAGCTGCACGTTTTCTCAGCAAAACACAGGTAACTGCATTCTTCCTCAGAACGAAGAGCACTGCTTCTGCATTCATATTATAGCTTGATCTTTTTATTCCTTTTATATTATTACAACAAACAGGTGTACGTCTTTTCTTCACCAGCCCCCCCCCCCCCCCCTCCTTTTTTTCTAAAAAAAAACGAACACGGTTTCACTTGCTATATTGTTCCGTTAAGGAAGACAGAATTCATTCCGAGAATACATTTTTAGGTGTAGCACGTCGCGTTGTTCGCCCACCACTTTTGCCTGTTGGCAGGAGAGGCGCGTTTTTTCATGCGCACAATCATAGATTCAAGAGCAGCCAGCCGGTAAGAAATGACACCTGAGCAAGCAGCATCCCGATATTTGCACTCCACGGACTATATATAGTAGAATGCCTTGGAAACGTGCGTTATTGCAGAAGGCTCACCCAGGGTCGAGGGGTCGTCCATCGGGCATGGTGTGCGGTGGAGGTCCCGCCATGGGGTGCGGGGGCCCTCCTGGATGGGGTGGAGGGGGACCGTGGTGCGGGGGCGGCCCATGGTGCATGGCCGCGGGCCCGTGTCCCATGAGTGCCGGGTGGTGATGGGGCGGGGGCGCCGGCCCCTTCCAGCTGCCGTCTGGCTCCATACCGCCCGGCCCCCCGTGTGGCGGAGGGGGCCCGTGCGGTGGAGGAGGGGGTCCGTGTGGGGGCGGTGGCGGAGGGGGCCCATGCGCGGGGCTGTGTGCCGGCCCGTGCGGGGGTCCGTGTGGGGGTCCGTGAGGTGGTCCCCCCGGCCCGGGAGGTCCGTGTCCTGGCCCGTGGGCGGGGCCGTGCGCCGGCGCCTGCGCCACCAGGCCCGGCCCGCCGCCGGAACCCGTCGGGCTGTTGCGCACGCAGTGCCGAGGGCTCACTGTGCCGGTGGCCAGTTCCTGCACGAAAACGAAGGCTGCCATATGAGCGCACCACTGCCACCATTCAGGTACAACGCTCGCCAAAAGTCCAATGATACGCAAGTAGAGTAGAACCTTTGAAACGGGGCACACACCCACGCTGGGAGATTGGCCAAGAACCGGCTAGTTCTAAGAGGATTTTTTTTCAAACATTACTTTATATAAACGATGTGGCCCAGAAGTTCGTTAACAACTTTTGCTTTTTTGTTTTCAAAATTTTGTATTACTTATTATTCATTATGATCACCATGAATGAATGGCTGAAGACATAGGCCTGGTTGTTTCTATCACCTTGATTTACGAACATTAGAGTACACGCCTTACTACTGTTTGTTACGTATTCCGCTGCTTTACACGGCATTTCGGAAAATATCAAGCACAAAAAGAACTGCGAGCCTGTCAATTAGGTGACTCCAACTGAAAGTCATATTTTGGAAGAACCACGAAGAGCACGGGCGCCTATCAAGAAAGCTTGGGAAAATTCTAAGGAACACCAAAGTTGAGGTGAGAATGGAGGCTCGAAGCGATGAAATATCGTTGTACAAGGAAATTTCACTGAAGCAAACGCTTTTTGTCGTCGTCGTGTTCTGTAGAATAACGCATATGTGACAATGCATCCAACATAAGGAAGTGGACTACCCTTTTCGCACCTGTACTACAGTCTAACGTTTATACTATAAGGTCGCAGAGTGCAAAAGGCGGTACTTCTAGTAGATCGATGCATAGACATGTGGACCCCTATTATAATGATACACCTACACTGACAATGAGAAAGCGTTGCCACCGTAACTCAGGTGGCCTTGCTTGCTTCGGCTCGGCGATTCTTTGAAGCTAAGTATTAATTAGTTGCAGTGGTGTAACTAGGAGGCGTAAGGCAAATAGGTAGAAGGGCCCAGGTCCACTTGGGAGGGGGCGTCAAGCTGAGTCCACCCATCGTGCGATTCCCGAGGACCTAAATGGGGAGCTAGCGCCCCACACCCCGAGTGGAAAGGTCACACCTACAGGTTCACAACTATGGCCATGCCACCACATTGTTCCGACACCCCCATCCTCACCTTGTTCTCCCCGTGAGGCCATTGTCACGATGAATCACAAGTACTGGAGGGTTTATTAAACCACCGAGTAGCTAGCTCTAGGACGATGCGTCAGTCGTGGCTGGCTCTCGAGCTGAGAAGAAGCACACAATCTTCTTTTTTCCTCCAGATTGAGAGCCGCTCTTGCTGTCGACCCACTACGTGTGAATGGCATTGTCCCTTGCCATCGACATACTAGGTGCGGGTGGCATTATCCAACCTTCGTAAGAAAAAAAAACAAATCCCAAAAGAGGGAAAGAAAAATACATAGCACTACCCCGATGTTATAACATAGGCACGTGAAACAAATAATTTGGAAATTCGGATAAAGTAAAAGTAGAAATTAATGAGCGTGCCAATATATAGGAAAAGTCAATGAACGAAGGAGCAAGTTCACAAAAATAAATAAATAACACAAAGAACGGTGTACGGTAAACTTACGAATAACGCGCAATAAGTGGTTTCATGAGTAAAACATGAACGACGTCCGGCCTTGGTCGCGTCCTGCTCCGTGCCGTGTGGTGTTGAGTCCGCAACCCCTTCATAGTTCACGTCACTGACGTGGCGTAGCACTTTATATGGGCCAAAGTACCGGCTCAGTAACTTTTCACTAAGGCCACGGCGGCGGACGGGCGTTCACACCGAAACTTGGTCTCCACGGTTCTAAAACACTTCTCTTTGGCGGGTGTCATAGGGTCGTGCGTCTGCCTGCTGTTGCTGGCCGATGTACAGTCGCGCGAGCGGCCGGGCTTCCTCAGCACGCTCTGCGAATTCTTCGGCGTCAGTTGCCAACTCGTCTTCGTCTAGACACGGCAGCATAGAGTCCAGAATGGTCTGCACTTCACGGCCGTAGAGATGCCTTAATGGCGTGAATCGCGTGGTCTCTTGTACGGCGGTATTATACGCGAAGGTCACGTAAGGTAAGATCCGATCCCATGTTTTGTGCTGTACGTCGATGTACATTGAGATCATGTCTGCGAGGGTCTTATTCAGTCGCTCGGTAAGTCCGTTGGTTTGTAGATGGTACGCAGTTGTCTTTCGGTGTCTGGTGTTGCTCAGTTTGAAAACTTCATCCATTAGCTGCGCCGTGAATGCCGTCCCTCTGTCCGTTATTATACTGGAAGGAGCGCCGTGTCGTAACATTATGTGGCGTATGTAAAATTGTGCTACCTCAGAAGCCGTGGCTCGTGGCATCGCCTGCGTCTCAGCGTAGCGTGTCAAATAGTCGGTCGCGACGATCACCCATTTGTTGCTGTCCGCCGACAGGAGAAATGGCCCGAGAATGTCCATGCCGACTTGTTCGAGCGGCGTGCAAGGCGCTTCAATGGGCTGAAGCAAACCAGCTGGCTTAACCGATGGTTGCTTTCGGCACTGACATTCTCGACAGCTCTTGACGTACTTCTTGACGCTCGCTGAAAGTCCTGGCCAATAGTACCTTTCGCTCTCTCGGGCAAGTGTCCGTGAGTAGCCCAGATGACCGGATGTGGGTTCGTCATGGCAAGTGAAGAGGACGTCGTCTCGCATGTCTCGAAGTACCACCAGGAGGTAAGCCCGGTTGTTCCAACGAGCGTTCTTCTTGTAGAGCACAATGTCTCGAAGGCAGAACGACGTCAACGAGCGGGATAAATGACGTGGTATGATTGCGCCCTGGCCCTCTAAGTGATCGATGATTGGACGAATCTCTGCATCATCTCGCTGCCGTTCGCTCAAGTCTGATGAGCTAATGGCGCCCAGGAAGCCTTCGTCTTCCTCTGCTTCCTGACTGACGACATGAAGGGGTGCGCGTGACAGTGTGCCAGCGTCTTCATGCTTACGGCCGGACTTACGGACGATGGTGACGTCAAATTCCTGCAGCCGCAAGCTCCACCGTGCTAGCCGTCCTGAAGGGTCGCGCAGGCTTGCCAACCAACAGAGGGCGTGCTGGTCCGTCACTATCTTGAAGGGACGACCATAATGGTATACGGGCGAAACTTGGTGATTGCCCACATGACTGCGAGGCACTATTTCTCCATAGAAGAATAATTCACCTCGGCACGGGATAGAGAGCGGCTGGCGTAGGCTATCACTCTTTCGATGTCCTCTTGACGCTGAACAAGCACTACACCGAGCCCAATGTTACTAGCGTCAGTATGGACCTCCGTATCAACATCATCGTCGAAATGAGCGAGAACGGGCGCTGATTGCATGCGCTGTCGCAGCTCATCAAAAACTGCTTGCTGCTCGTTTTCCCAGACAAACGGCGTGTCGTCCCTTGTGCGACGAGTCAGAGGTTCTGCTATCTGTGAAAAGCCGGGCATGAACCGGCGATAGTAGGCGCACTATAGAGGCTCTTTTGACTATTTAAATGGTGCTCCTTTCCTTCAACTAACGAACCAATCTACTGGGAGCCTGGGGCTCCTTGCTCATATTCAAGCCCATGAAAAGCAATAAGATAAATAGGCCGGTGTAAGCTTGTTTCCACACAAGCACGGTAAGCTCCAACGTATATATATATATATATATATATATATATATATATATATATATATATATATATATATATATATATATTGTCGCGAGAGGAAGTACTTACATAATTGCCTAATTTCACCAAAGGCAGCTAAAACCCGCTTTCAGCGTGGCGCCCGCGGCTCCGCGCCCGGTCCAGGCACGTTGCAGCGCCGCCGCGAAAGATGGCAGCACGGACACGCGATGTTTTCGATCCCTGCCCCCTTTGCACCGCGTTCGCACGGGCTCCGAGATTGGGGAGGCGGCGGGACGATCCTCCCGCTTTGTGTGCTCACATTTGAGGAATCGATCACGCACGTCCTTTCAACGAGTTGCAACCTGCGCAAGTCTATTATAGGTGGCGCAACCAGCCGAAGCTCAGAGCACTAAAACACCACGCGCGACGCACTCTGTCTAGAATAGATGCAAGAAATCTAAAGTGCACAGCATTGAGAGAGAAGCAACTCACTCATTCCCCCCACTTTTTTTTTGCCCGAGTATACGCGAAGCTGCATGGACTAAAAAAAAGACATTGTTTCCGAAACTTTTCCTAATTTGGGATTCTATAATTCGAGTGCGTGACAGCTCAAGTAATTCAACGGACAGAGAAAAGTCACAACACGTTGGCATGATTAACTCTAGATTAGACTAAATTCATGAGAGGTTTGGCGTACGAATCAACTCCGTCTTTAAGGCTATGAAGCACTCCATGGGCTTGGTGAAACAACACATTCTACGAATACCAAACAGTGTGAGCGGTTCTGTCAAATTTTGTAATCGCGCGCGGTACATAGAGTTTAATAACGGACTGTATGCCTACTTTTTCCAAGCGCCTTTACCCTTCAATCGTTCGGACCTGTAGGCGCCTGTGCTCTAATGCCAGTGTACAAATTACCTTTATCGGCCTAATTATTGCCGTGAACCAGTTGCGCTGCTTGCAACATGGGGTCGCCACATAGCGGCGCGCCGCCACCTATATAGTGTACACAAAGTGAGCTAAACTGACAGCAGCAACCCTAGCAGCGCAGAGGAATCCCAACGGGAGAACGAACGCGTTTCATGAAGCGCGCTGGCGCAACTTTTTTCCCCGTATCATCGCTCTTTGTGTAGCTTCCAGAGCACTCATGGGGACGAGCGAAAGCGCGGTTAAAGCGTGCAGAAAATGCCCGTTACTCCACACGTTTTTGACGAAGTTAAAAAAAAATGTGGTGGTCGAGTTTTGAGGTAATTAGCTTCGATGAAGAGGTCATTCGATCATTACCTAAAAAACTGATTTAGGGCCGACTCTTTTAAAATTATCAAACGTAACCTTCACAGTGCTCCTCAATACGTAAAACTACTTGCGTACAGAATACTGGTTAGGCCTAAAGTCTGATATGAATCACCTACTTGGAACAGTGATGTTCCGTACTACGCCGAAATATTCCCATTCAGTGACATGAAAATTTCGTTTCGGGCATTTTCCCCTGCAAACATTGACGGAATTCTCAGCATATTTCCTTGCACAACAGTACTTATTTTCGCCTCCGTCCACACACACACATACTATAATTACACGTGTCTATCGTGCAGGCGACTTTTGAAATCACAACTAGCCCCTGCACTGCCGCACAACAAAAGCATGACTTTATTATTTTATATGGTGTTAGTACACTGTACACTGTGAGCCTCAAGCTTAACATCAATAGTGAACACGAAATCACTCCGCGTAAATATCAAAAACAAATCTATGCTTGCGTGGTGCACGCACCAGAACCAATTACAGCAGATGATGGAGCACTGTGACTGCTAATTATCGGTCGTCGTAGAAAAAATTAACAATTCATGCAATTCCCTGCAATATCACGAATATTCTCTTTTCCCCTTTAGTTCAAAATGACAGGCGTAAATTACCCGAAAAAGGAAAAATTCTCCTGCACGGAACATCACTGATATGGAGTCTTCATCAGATTGACTTCAGCGACGCCATATGAAAAATCCTTACAGAATCGCACCATGAGGTATACTCATTCATCATTCTCATGCGACATCAGCGTTTCGTCTTTAAATGGTCCTATAAATGGTTTAAATGGTTAAAAGGTGAGACAATATAGTTTCTCGCCTTTTCTGCAAGCGCTACCTTTTCCACGCCACTAACACCTTCACAACAGACGTGGAATGCCAGCATTAAGCGTCGAGCCAGTCAGGATTTCCCACTTTTCGACTACACGCGACTATTTTCGCTTGCGTAGTCACAAATGCACAAAACGAAGTGAAATCAATTCATCACGCATGATAGTCATGGCAGAACGGCCATGCGACTGCATAACAAGGCAGGATAGCTATAGGAGGCAATTCGCAACAGATATCTTTCGTATATCGACCAGGTGAACAAACTGCTAGCGGTGCATATTGTGCCGCAAAAACAGGAAACGCAGGAAAATACTAATGCGTTTGCGCTTCGAATTTTAAGACGTTGCGAGACCCCTTAAAAGCAGGTTCTCGTTCGGACTCGGCAGCACATCGCCGTCGTATCGCGACTTTTTCATTATATTAAAAGTTGTATAAGAGTTCACTTCAACAAGCACTTCACATTCTTCCTCCTAGGCGCATGTCACTGCGCTCAGGCATGCTATCTAAGGTAGTACGTTGCTCGTCCAAGTGTGCGTACTGTCGCTTGCTCGTCATCAATTTTACTTCCCACCACCAAAAACTCTCCCCTCACATTGCTTCTATAACCCCCTGATCTGCCTTAATGAAAGAAACGTTTTTTCGTGGACAAATACTGTATCTTTGCTTGTTTATACTATTACCCCTTATGCAACGCCCCTCCGAGGTATTTAAGGTAAATAAATGAAATATTCGTCTAGGAAAGCATAAAGTTCCCCGAGAATATAAATAGCGCTAAAAGACACTCTCAAAATAGCTAAGTATCTAAAAGTGCAAATGCTAGCAGTGTCGGTAAAGCAACACAAAAAAAACAGGGTTGATCTCCCTATATAGGAATCGGTATAACACGAAAGTGCAACGTATTTTCACATAGGTAGTTGAGCGTATATTTTCCGTTCTTTCAGCAACATCAACCAATTGAAAAGTCTCGTTAAGAACGGCAAGCAGCTCGCAACTTGCAGCGCCCAACTAAAGTTTGATGATTGATATGTGGGGTTTAACGTCCCAAAACCTCCATTTGATTATGAGAGACGCCGTAGTGGAGGGCTCCGGAAATTTCGACCACCTGGGGTTCTTTAACGTGCACCCAAATCTGAGCACACTGGCCTACAACATTTCCACCTTCATCGGAAATGCAGCCGCCGCAGCCGGGATTCGAACCCGCGACCTGCGGGTCAGCAGCCGATTACCTTAGCCACTAGACCACCACGGCGGGGCGAACGCCCAACTAAAGCTGAAAGCATGCATAAAAGCACGCACAAGTATACGCAGGACAAGCACGAACAACTGACAAAATTCTTCCTGGGTCGTGTGCCAGCAGCACGCTCCTTTCGTAAACGCGGCCGCGGCAGCCAGCGAAGCGACCTTCGGCCCCTCCCGAACTACGAGTCTGATGATGAGCGCGCGCGCAGGAGAGACCACTCACCGTTAAGGCGGTGCTTCGTGGAGGCGACGACCTTTAGACGCCGAACGCGAGCCCTTCGCGCCACCTTGCCACAGATAATGAAAACGCCCTGAAGTGTCGAAGCTCTGAGGACTGCCAAAGGGTGTATGTTGTATATACATGGCTTGGCGTTAGCACTCCCGACTACGTAGGTTTTTTGGCGCAGTGGTTAGCGCCACGCACTGCGAATTGCGAGGTTTCTGGTTCGATTCCGCGCTACAGATGCTTTCCTCCTCCTTATTTTCTTTGCAATCAGTTAGCATGCATTTTACAACGTCATATCCGTGACAGAAATATGTCAGCGGAGCCGTGGTGGACCCCGGCATAAAACACCTTCATAGTAATATAAGTTTAATAATAATCAGGCTTACCATTCCAAAACCTCAATATAATAAGTGACGCCGTTGTAGAGGACTGCGGAAATTTTGACCATCTGCTGTTCTTTAACATGCACTGGCATTGCACAGTACACGGCCCTCTAGCATTCCACCTCCATGAAAATAGACTGCCGAAGCCGGTATCGAACCAGCGACCTTGGGGTCAACAGCCGAGCACCATGACCACTGCTACATCATGGCGGACCCCCAAATAGCAGTTGAACAAATAAAGGTATCCTGACCTTTAGCCTATACCCTCAACATAAAACAATTTCATAATAAAATAGTCACGAAGAGAACAAATGACTGTGGGGTTAAATGTCTGAATTTGTCGAAGCTTTTCAAGCTATCAAGACTATCTATTTATCTTTTTTTCCAGAGTTCATCAGCTTGTCGAACAGTTCAACGTCAGGACCATCATGCGATCATATATGAAAACGTGGTTTAGGAGTTCAATTTACTCGAAACCGGAATTTCCGAGAAATGTTCGATGCATGATACTGACCTTACGCGTTGTCTAAGTAGATATATTTTAGTGCTTCTAACACAAAATAATGCAATGAAGCGCCATCAGCGAGTGTCACGGCTTCCCAACAGTTTTCTTTATTCGTCTGCACAAAGCTTACATATGGGCTTCAGTACATGGGTCGTAATATTCTCCCCTCGAAAACAGAAGTGGCACAAGTGCATAAAAACTCTTTTTTCTCTGTTTTGTTCGTTGCATAGACACAGATAACCGGAACACACAAAAAAAGAAAACTTTGAAATGAATTTGTCAATAATAGGAATAGTCCCTAAAGAAAAAGATTAGCGCAAGTGACCATTCCGGCTAATAGTCGCTTGTGCCAATCTTTTTCTGCGGGGATCGTGTCTTGACTTGGAAATGAACAGCCCGTTAACATATGACCTAACATGATTTATTATTGGTCTGCATAGCTTCCGGAGGAAGACTGAGATAAATGTTTAACCTCCGCAATCAACAAAAATCATTTTCCGGGATCAACAAGTTTTCTGTTTGATTTGAGTTTAAATATGTGTACTTATTCGTTTTTGAAATCTTAATCTCAGTTCAACGTTCCAGTTCCCTGTAGTAAAGAAAAAAAGGGCCCATAGCTCACAGTCAGGACACTCGCTTTCGAACCACGGTGATCAATGTTCAAACCCGAGCATCCTTTCTCTGGCTTTCCAGAGAAAAGCGGAACGTCCAGATAAGCGCCTCTCATTGAAAATATATTTCTAGCACATGCGCAGAATATTTTGCAAATTATACATACCGGCAGCGGCAACAGGTGTCGTAGACAAACAACACCAGACTGCCTGTTTTAGTCGAGAGCCGATATTTGGAACGATGCTTACAAGGCGCAGACTCTGCTTTTACTCATGGTCCGACCTAAAATATTCCATTCGACATTCGAGAGATACACATCCGGCGAAACCTGATGTTTCCCATTTACTTTTTTTTTGTCGCAATACTTGTAAGTACCTGAGTGTAGAGTGCTGTCTGAGGAGAAGAAAACTGCGATGATAGGCCACTACACACAATTCAGATATTCATCGCGGAATGACGCATGCACAGATTATGCCACGATGGGTCTCGTAGATAACTCGGTATAATATTGTCAAAACGGCTAGGAAAAGCTTATCACCGTGCTTATCAACCAGAAAGAAGGCGCATATTTTGAGTTCCAGGGTTTTACGGGCCAGCACCGAAATTTCATTGCGAGGCACCTTGGATTACCGCAGGTCGCGGGATGGAAGCCCTGCTGCGGCAGCTGCATTTTCGATGGAGGCGAAAATGCTGTAGGCCCGTGTGCTCGGATTTGGGTGCACGGTAAAGAACCCCAGATGGTCAATTTTTTCCGAGCTCTCCACTACGGCGTCTCTCACAATCATATGACGGTTTTGGGACGTTAAACCCGACTGTATTAATCAATCGAATCTCCCTGAATTATTTTGACAACATGGGGTTCTTCAACGAGTATCTGGGCATGTATTCATGGCGACAGTATGAACACGCAAATTGCTCAGACGCACGTTGATACCAACGAAGGAAAAAGTAGAACGATTCATCTCAATTGTGCTTGCATGAAAGGATCTACATATAAGCATACGAGTACAGGGTATGGATTTCAAACATCACACTGGGCCTCATAATGGCAATCCCTATGACACACAAACGTTGCGAAAAAGAAAACACAATAGCACGCGCACCGTAAGAAATATGCTTACTGCGGTGGAGCAGTAGCAGTGGTGCTCGGCTGGCGGGTTCGATTCCGGCGCGGCGTTCGCGTTTCGATGCAGGCGAAACGGTAGAAGCCCATGTACTGTTTAAAGTACATAACATGGCTGAAATTTCCAGAGCATTCCACTACGGCGTCTTTCATAATCATGTCGTAGTTATGAGACGTAAAACCCCCATTATTATTATTATTATTATTATTATTATTATTATTATTATTATTATTATTATTATTATTATTATTATAAACCTGAAGAAAAATGCTGGTAATTGAATCTTCAGGGCACTCTTATAGTTCAGCAAGCGAGCTTTTCAGCAGTGCGCAAGGCTTTGCCCCTGTTTTCTCAATACCGGCATCTATATTCCCAAACGTGTAAGGCGCCTGCCATCCAAAATACAATTCCATCATAACTGCCATCGTGTATTATTTTTAATTATATCATCAAAAGCCTCTGGGTGAGAACAAGTCATCTTGTTCACAGCATTGCTATACGGCGAAGCATAGATCTCGTCTAAGAGGCATGCTTATCGAAACACACATGTCTTGACGACGCCAGTGATAGGGCGCCTTTGGCATGGCCGTGGCATTGTTGCCAAGACGAATAATTTGAATTAGTAAAGGTCTGAATGTTGAATTGGTGTTTAAAGGTAGGTGGATTGATTTCGCAGTGACCTTTTCAAACCAGAAAGTATCGTCCACAGACCCCAATGCATCCATCAACGAGAGATACGGCAAAGCCATCGCTGGCTGTTCTTAAAGCCACTGTTGCATGCAGGAGAGGTGTGTTTCATTTCAGACAGAAAGATAGGTCTCCTTTCGTTCTTAGCAAAATTAATTAATTATTCATTTATCGAACAAAATTACCACATTATACTGACATAAAAAACAAAACAGAGTTATTCTTTCCATTGTTCGGACTTACGGTATAATTTTCCTTCCAATGTTCAGGGTAGCAAACTGAACGTTTAACCTCGCTACGTCTTCTGCATACCTTCTTTCCCTCTCTTTTCGATATACTATGTGTTTGGTTGTTTTTTCGACAGTCCGTAAACAATATGACCACCACGCACCTGTAGTCTTCGCACACGAACTCTATGTCGAGGCAGAAATACTTTATCGTACATAAAGTACAGTAAAATGAGTATGAAAAAAAAGTATGGCAGTGTGAAGCCTGAGCAAGTGCGTCGCACGGGCACACAGCGATCACCCTTCGTAGAGTTCCCACTGCTCTGCTGACCAAAGCGCCAATGATGCCAATGTTTCATGTAAGCATTTGGGATTTTCCTGGCACGATCAGAATCTTGCTAGGCAAATCCACATACTCGGTAACCCGACATGACGGCTGTAGTATAGGCGTACACATACAAAGTTTGTAAAAGTGGATAGCCAGTACTGCAACAAGAATTGACATTCCAAAAGTAGTTCCGGGACCTGGCTTGACTCTGTGGTAGAATACTTGATTGCCACGCAGAATGCTATGGATATAGAGTTCGATTCATGCTGTAACCCTGACATTTATTCTTTGCATTCGTCCGGTCAATGCTGCCGATGTCAGCTTGTTCTTAACGTTCACGTTTTGAAATTACGCATGTATGTTCTCGCCGTTCCCGGGTAGATACCGCTGTCAATCAATCACCTGTGGCACACACCCGCATACCAGTGGCACATACCCGTCCGCAGGTATGCGCCACTGTCTGAAGGAAAGCGTTTGACGATGTACGCTACATAATTGGGACATTATTCATGTCATGATCACTGAACCATATTCGTCAAAATATATTACCCTTGCATACTAACTTTGGTTTACCCCAAGTTAACAGGGGGGATCACGAGAGCACCCATACGTAGGCGGATAGATAGATAGATATATAGATAGACTAAAAAAAAAGGGAGCGAGAATGGAGAAACGGGCTCCGTGCCTCCTTCGGCGCAGCGACTTTCTTCCTTTCGGGCGCCTTACCCGTCGCGCCCTCTCGCGGCAAGGACCAAAGGAGCAACGCTTCTTTTTCAGTGTTAAAGTTTCTCCTCAACCACGGGGGCCTAGCACGCGCGCATGCGCACGCCGAGCCTAGCCGGCCGCGGCCAGTCACGAGCGATTGCTTCTACCTAAGATTGATGCAAGCAATGCAGGATTGATGTTTATTCTTTTGCTTTATTGGTGTAGAGAAAAAGCCTCCTTTTTTTATTGCCAGACACTCGCACAATGCTCCCCACACTTCCGTGAGTGTCTTGTGTTGTTTCATACTACCAATTTGTCACGAATAAAAGGAGCTCCGCTTCCCTAAACAGTCTTGCTTTATCGATTACTTTAGACTGTGCACAAACAATAGATTTGTTCGTTGTCCGCATATTTGGTAAGCATATGCATTTTTAGTTTCACACGGCACCAATAACACTCATCAATTCAACGAGGTGCATAAAAAAGCATCATAGTTGATTTTTCAACTAGAAAATGTGATACCACTGCACAGTCCATGCGTGAAAGCACGATCATATACAATTGCTGGAGTTATACGTGCCGCTACCACCATATGATTACCAGCGACGCCGTCGTGGGGGTCTGCGGATGAATTCCGACCCACTGAAGTTCTTTGCCGTGAATTCAAACATAGGCACATGGGTGTTCTTTGCATTTTTTCCCCATCCGAATCCGGCCGCCGTGGCCGGGAGTTGAACCTGCGCCCTCCAGCATAGTCACACGAAGCCAAATGAGGCTATGCTACCACGGCAGGTGAAAGCACAAAGGGAAACAGGCTGCAAAGTTTCACCGAGCGTTTATTTGCCAAACTGGGTTACAATCATCAGAACTACACTTTTCTGAAAAGTAAACCAATGGATTCTGTAAGTTAAACCAAATTCTCAATGCATGCGTTTTAAATTGCCCATGCCAGCACTGATAGTTAGGAGGGAATGATGCACGCGTGCAGTATGCCTTTCTCGTCCACATGATTCTCCTTTGTCGTGAGAAACTCAACACAAGATGCACTTCTAGTAACAGCTGTGCACAGCAGGTAAGTACTAACACTCTCACTGACATTTGTCAAAAGCGTTTTCCAAATCCAGAGTAATAGTAACCACCACAGCACATCGCTAACAACACAATTGTAGCACGCACAATTAGCGCAAGTTGACACGCGAGGCGAATCGCGAGACGCATCTGAAGCAGAGAAGTATGTAGGCACAGCATGCTGCAATGTTATAGTAAATTTGCGCACTGTAGCCCAAGTTCCTCCACTCAAGTAATCGAGCTGCCGAGACGCCAACAGCCTCTGTCATTGCTCACGAAAAAACACCGTCGGGTGCGAGGCCATCTCTTATTTCTCTCGCACGGCCCGCGTTGTAACTTTCGTATACACCACTGAGATGGTCGTTACCGCATCAAAAACATTGTCATTGAAGGGCTAGCGGTATGCTGTATCCATGGCTAACAGTCACACTTGTGGTAAGCACGTAAAAGAATATAAGCAAACGTTAACACGAAACAACTAAACGAAGTCGACATGACCACATAATACCTACCCCGACGTAGACCAAGTCTGGCTAGAGTAACTACAAGTCTTGCCTGCATGCTGAGTACTCTCCGAGTAACGAGTGGAAGAATAAAAAAAAGACGTGACCTCCAAAATGGCAAGCGCGCAGCAAGCGTTTGCTTTCGGAGGCCACAAGAAAAAAAATTATCTGGGGCAGTGGTCGAGAGATGGCGCAGTCTTCGGAATGCCGTTGACATCCTATGATGGCTTGGGGTCATCGTTTGCAAGGAAACCTGATAAGCTCCAGTAATTAGTCCGTTCATCATTGTGCAACCGTTAATAAACTTCAGATTGTCTAAGACTCAGATACAATAGATTTATGTGCGCGCATGTTGTGGTACTGTCACGAAACGTAAAAAAAAGTTGACCAAAGCTTACTTGTCACTTGTTCCACTATAGTCAGTCGAAATTCATTGCTATATAAGCTTCTGCGCTTTCGTTCTGGGGTGTGAGTAAACACGTCTAAGTGTGTGCCACTGTGGCTAATTGTTGATTGTACTCTTGTTGAGTTCACTCTATATGTAAGTATGTGTATGTGTAGTTATATGCATTGCATCAGCATATATTAGGCGTCCGGTGTCAGGGAGTAATCAACGAATGGGCCGACTCGCCAACTGCTAGGGAGCCATGCGAGTATGTCAACGTACGTCACCGCAGGCAACTTTGCTTTTTGGTATCGTTCAGTCCCTCCAGACGGCGCCAGCTACCGCCTAGAACAAGCGACCCACTTGTATATTTCCCACTAATCGCACTTCCTTTTCGGATGTGTTTCTAATGCGACGCTCCTCCTCGCAAGCCTAAAGCCCGAACCACGCGTATACGCGTTGAAAGGCGCCAGCACGCAATGCTGAGCGCCCACATCAGTCGGGCAGGCCGGATCGCGTGTTGACGCGGAACCCGAAGCCATGGCAAGTCTAAACGCCACGCGCTGACGCGTTATAATGCTACGCGTGGTTAGCGCATCACACTACCATGCATCGAGTTCCGTTCAGAATGTTCCGCATTGTTCCCGCGTACTGAGTTCTAGGCGCGCCGCAGGACGGTCGTTTTTTTTTCTTCTTTTTAACTAATTCGCCAAAACGTACTTGATCACCCTGGTCACCAAAGCCATGTCGCTTGAGCATAACATTATAGAATCTACCCAAAACACTTTAAATAACGTATATCTTCATTTCTGTGAATGATCTTTACGACAAGTAAAAAAGAAGTGCCGTATCTGCATGTTTCACTGCGAATGTCGTCGAAAGACGTTAGTCTTGCGTCTGGAGAGAGTGAACAAAACGTTTATTTGATGTTCTGCGCGAGAAAATCGGTGAATTGTATTCTGGAGGCGCTCCACCTGGATCCGTGCCGCGAAGGCGAACGAGCGCATCGAGGCACGTGAGGCACGAGCGCTATCTGGCAGTTATCTTCAAAAACGAAGGAAGGCGTGCGCGCCTGTCTCGGAGGCGATAAGCTGTATAACGCAAAGAGACGAGCAGGTGCCACCACACTGTCGTCTTAGCAAAGCGTTGGAAACGTTTGCCTTTTTTGTGCATAGCGTTGCATTGTCAGCTCAGCGTGATAAATGCTACGGTCCTTAGAATTACTTATGTATGCCATCTCTAGTTAAAAACACACATTCAGAATATTGAGGTGTTGTTATTGAGCCTTAGATATGCGCAATAATTGCTTTTCAATTGACAATCGCACAAGTATAAACGCTAAAATTTGAGCAATATTGGTGGGCGCTGCGGATGGGGTTGAATTTTGCCCGTTTGGGGTATCGTTTTGGCGGACAGACAGACAAATGGACAGACAGACAGACAGACAGACAGACAGACAGACAGACAGACAGACAGACAGACAGACAGACAGACAGACAGACAGACAGACAGACAGACAGACCAAAAGTGTTTTGCGTCGAAGTACCCCAAGAAAGAATACCGTCTTTAAAAGTTGTTGAAAACTTACTAAACACCCAAACCACCTTACAACCTTGTTACGAAGATAAGCGTTACGCTCGAGATTTTCTGCGATAACTGCTGGAACCCCAATTTTACACTGGGTAATAAAAAACTGCACCATTGCAGAGCATCTGAGAAACAATCAGTTATAACCGATTACCAACCACCTTGATGTTGGCCGTTTTGACATCGAACACGCGGGAGAAGCGATATCAAAGCGGAGCCTCACTTGCGCGTCATCTCGGCGTGGACGGGTAAGCCTCACTTCTGGAGCTCCTCAAATGGGTCTCAACAGACTGCCGCTTCGGTAGTGCCCGGTCTGTGTTCACAGCGGGAAGTAACATCAACTCATGGCAACTCGCCAAGAGACTGTCGGATGCGGACGCGGTTCCTCCCGCAACCACAAAAATTTCTCTTACTTTATTTTCTTTTCTACACCCCCTTCATACAGGCACACGAAAAAAAAGGTATTCAGCATACCGTACGTGAAAAAACCAATGTTCATTCCTCGACCACAAGCACGGCCATGGTGTTGGCATTCCACGCAGGCGAAAGGCCCCAAAAAAGAAATTCGAAGAGACATAGAGAGAGAAGTAAGCGAGAAAAATCTACGGCCAGCTAACATGGCGACAGCGACATTCTCGGTATGCCCAGCCGAGTTCACGCAATTGTACACCGCGCAACCATTTCAAAGCGGCGCGGCTAAGAGGGGGGTATCCTGGATAAGGGGAGGGAAAAAAAACGAATGGGAAGGAAAACAAAAACACAACCGGCAGGGGAAAAAATATAACGAGCGCGCAGAGAGGAGAGCCGGAGGCGACGCGCCGGCCCGCCTTTATTTTCCCCCGCTCCCCGTGGCAGCCCATCCGCGCCGCTCGGGAACGACTGGCTCCGCGCGATATCAAAGGCGGCGAGCACAAAGTGAGAATACGGGAACGCCACGGGGCAAGCGAGGACACAGGACGAGAAAGCGGCGAGACATAAATAACGAAAACAGTGCCGCCTCCCGAGCAACCCCCCTCACCCGACTCGGGCTTCCGCTGGATGGGGCCCCACGAAAGAATTCCCGCAACCGCCTCGGCCCCTTCAGCGGCTGCGCCGCGCGAACAGCAGAGCGGAAAAGGGCAAATACATAAATACTGAACTACACGTATAAAAAATACGCTTCCCCTTGAAAAAGAAGTAGAAGGGAAACGGAAGGGGATGACGGAAGGGGAGATGGAAAAAAAGGGCAAGTGGGGAAATGGGCGGGAGATGAATCAGGTTTGAAGGAAAGACAAGAAAAGTGCCAGCCGGGAAGAGGACGAAGAAAGAAAAGGCCGCTCGTTTTCGAGACGAGCGGCGAGCCGAAAGCGGTGCCGCAAGCCTCCGCTGATTGCGAGCATGAAGCAACGCGGAGGGGAAAGTGGAAGGCGGGGGACAATTTTTCGGTCGACGCGACAATTTCGCCGCTGGACATGCGAGAGCCCTACTTGAGGCGCAAGGACTGCTGGGACTCGGGAACAAGAAAAGAAGTCGTGCGAGCGGCAGACGTGTCCAAGCCTGATACCGAGTTGAAGCTAAATAGAAATAACAGCGCACGAGGAAGGTACGAAAGGGCAGAAACTGCTCGTTCCGTCTCCTGCACTTTCGTGCTGTCCCTTCAGCTGTTATTCTATTTAGTTTCTTCAATATAAATTTAATGAGCCTAAATTAGCCCTCGCCTTGCACGTAGCGCCTACGATCACGTCCGTGCAGCGTCAAGAAACGCAGAATGAGGCGATATGTAGGTTTTACGGGGCTAAATAACAGCATTGTACTCTATGCAATTTATATTTATTAACGTTCAACGAGGTCCAACAACTTATAGGGTGACAGGGTTAGCCTTCGTATTACGAACGATCCTCCCGAAAGATAAAGAATTGTTTCTTTCAGGGGCGAAGGTACTCTTAGTCTAACCTTGTCTTGCGTCAGGCGTAACCAGCAGTATCTCCCGAACAGTATAATAGATGGCGCTGTCTAATACCCTTCTCGTCTCATTTTCTAGATGGCGTTGGTCCAACAGAAGTGTGTGTAATAAGACAAACGGACGAAATCAAAGACGGACGGACGGACGCAGGAACGGACGGATGCATGGACACACGGGCGGAAGCACGTACGCACGGACGGACGCACAGACGAACGCAGGAACGGACGGACGCTTCACCCCACTCATCATCATTCTCTGCGCATTTTAAAAATAAATGCCAGAATAGGAGGTTACGAAACGGATATATTCAATGCGCCCACAATACAAGCACAGCCATCGCAGTCAAGGACATGATATCGAGATTTAGCCTCATAACATATTCGGAAAACCAGTGCGAGTTTCCATAGTAAATTCGTGGTAGAGAGGGGTGAATATTAGTTCTAGCAATTTTATGAGCCTCATTCTATTTTGCGGGTTCATTGGGAAATGATTAATCATCTTACGCACAAAGCTGCGCAGATACATCTTGAGTAAAACCGGAAACGTCATACCGGATTTGATAGAACTCAGAAGTATTGAATACTTGGGGGAGTTGACATTCCTTAATTAGGCTGAAAAGCATGTGAGAATGCGCTTGAGCAGTGCGTCCCAGCTTGTCTCTCGTTTCATCAACTGGTGAACCTAATCGATGGTGATAAAAAGCAGTCATTATAGGTAAAACGCAAAAAATTATTGTAAAATTCAACCATTCGCTTTCTATTTTAGTCACACCGATGCCACCTTATCAATATTTGTCTCTCTCTCTCTCTCTCGCTCACACACACACACACACACACACACACACACACACACACACACACACACACACACACACACACACACACACACACACACACACACACACACACACACATGAAACTAAATTTACCTGAGCAGCAGTTTATTTTGAACACTAGTTGCACCATGCTATATCTTGTTAAACAGGCGGCAAGCATGCTTACAATACTGTCTTCCAAACAAATTTAATTATGACGTTTCAGTATCAAACCTTGATGTTTATTTCAGTTGGTATGATTAGGTTATTTCTATCTAAAGCAATTTCAGATTACCACTAAGCAATACTACTTATAAGAGTAGAAATAATAATATTACTTCCCATAAAAACGATCGAAGGAAAACCAGTTGACGTATTTCATTGCGTCACTGTGCGTCCCCGTTTTATTTGTTTATCACTGTAGCTGCTTCATCGGACAAAAAAATTGGGCTCAAACTCTATTGAATGTTTTCTTTTTAGGTTCAAACAAGCACGATGCACTTAAGCAATATTGTGCTGAAAATAGTGATCCAATGAAAAGTGTATGTTGCCCATCGTCGCTGGAAGAGCCTATAGCTATAGGAAAATGCATCCTGTTGCCCATGCCAGGAGCAAGAATAATAGCAGTCGCGCTACGTCGAGCATAATAACAAGAGCACAACTCGTCATCACCTAAGAGGACGCGGATCTGGAGCACCTAGAATTTGTTAGTTGCGTACATGTTAAGTCAGCATATTGCTTAGATTGCGAACCGAGTCATGAAATCACGCTGGCGATGCTCATATCTACAATATTTATACTTATCTCGATGCGCACCATGAATAATCTGTCATATTTATAGTGCCCAACAATGGCGTGCATCACCACCCCCTATTTTTTTCTTTTTGTCATGCGCTTGTCCCATTCCTATACTCCACAGTAGTGCTTTGCTTTCACCGAAAGTGAACGGCCACAGCGCCACCTCAGAGGCAGAGGAGGAGGAGCAGCCGTTCCGTCATTGCTGCCATCTCTCGCACGGTATGCACCCGAATCATCTGGCGGCCTGGCGCTGACCCGCGTCGCTCGCTCGGTGGAATTCGTGCCGACCGGTTGTGACCCCGCGATCTCCGACGACAGCGCAGCTCTGGCCCACTGGCTCGCCCTACGCCATCTCCTGACGCCGACAAGAGCTCTCGCCGAGGGGTGCCCCGTCCTCGGACTGCTGCGACCGTGTCCATCTTTCCTATCTTCTCCTTAAGTTCCATGTGGCCTCTCTGTCCCTGCGCCTCTCTCTATTTCTATACCTTTAATTCACCCTATCCTTTTAATCTCTCCTTACCCCGATCCCTCGTGAGCTACTTTTGAGGTGTCGCACTGGGATGCAGAAAGTTACGGGGCTCACTTTTTCCTCTTTTCTCTCTTTCTAGAACCACAATCATCATCGCACGCCGGCGAACACCGCGCGCCGTCGCGAAACAGACACGACCGAGCCGAGCGTTCCCGAGCATCTCCCTAATGAGGCGCGCAGCCCGGGGCGTCGTTTGCCAATCAAGGTGCGAGCAACCAGTGCCCACACGCACGGCCAGGGATGAAGAGGACCGGTTCTCGAGACGGCCCACACGCCGCAGCACCCCCGAGGGCGCTCGGTGGCCAGCTGCCATCGGCCCCTCTCCACCACGCGCGTTCGCTCTCTTCACCCGGCCTGGACAGTGTTGCGGGACGGCGGCCCGACGCCAGGTTTCGGGAAAATCGACCGCGGGTACATCACAAAGCCACGCAGAGGAGTCCGCGCTCGCGCCACTCGATATCGATATTGAGTTCGAAAAAGAAAGCTCCTTTTAATTATTTGCTTAGTAATTAATTGTTCGAATGAAATATTCCGCAAACGTTACAATGATCTTTCATTGCAGCATGCGTATATGGGCGACAAAAATAAATGCTTCGGATTTGTTTTCATCGCCCTCTCACCTTGGTGGCAATAAAAATACGCTAGAGTCGTCTATGAGTGTATCGTGGATAATTACAGCATCCTTTCCTCACCAGCCCCGTTACATCCCCTTGAATGGAAGTGCAAACAGTGGGAAATGCTGTTTTGTTCGCATTCATTTTCATCGTGCTAATGCAGCGGACTCAGATGCGCACGGACACGTGAGGGGGTTAACATGGTCAAGTCAGGCCATTATGAAGCCTTTTGCTCCGGGATAAAGCGAAGGAGTGAATCAACAAACGACCAGAAAGATGAAATTGTGGCGTTTAGCACACAGAAACCAGACATGATAATCAGGCAAGCTGTTGTGCGAGACTCCGGAATAATTTCGACCACCAGGGGTTGTTTAACACGCGTCGAAATCGAAGTACACAAGCGTGTCTGCATTTCGCCCTAATCGAAATTCGGCCGCCGATGCCGGGAGCCGAGCTCACGTCCTCGTGCTTACAATTATACACGATGACGCGTTACGAGCGCCAACACCGAACAAACGTCGTTCGCTGCGCTGTTCATCAAACGAACACACATTAGATGGTCGCACTGCAAGGTTTCCTTTCGTTCGAAATTATTTATCATGTTCGGCGCTAAAGCGTTTGACTGCAGAAACAGTGAGGGGGCGGAGCAGCCTACAGTGAGAGTTGGTCAGGATGCGTAAAAAATAACAACGAAGAAATTTGTCACAAGATATGAACTCGCGACAGACATATAACGACCTCCCTGCATATTAGACACCGGAAGAGGCTCGCCAATGAGTAAGCACTGAAAGTTTTGTGAATGCCAATCAGGAACATAATTTTGAGTTACTTCTATAGCGTTATTTATTTACGTATTTATTTATTTATTTCTCTGTGAATCTCTATATTTAGGTATGATCACGTTAACGCAGCAACGAGAATGAAAAAAAAATCATTTCTTAACATCGCCATGTCCCATTATGTCCTAATACTCTGCTGCTTCAGCCACAACTACCCCAGATCTGAATTCGCAAACCTTATTCTACGTAAGAGCTAAGCGCAACTGCATCGCCAAGTTCAAAGCGGTTGATATCGAGCAGACCGGTATATGAAGTCGAAAACCTACTATGTCCCATTCTGCCGTGATTTTGAACGAAAAGACAGGGTGTGCGGAGCGAACGGAATGAAGCAAAACAAATTACGTCCACTTCGTCTTTGTGGCGTTTGCGGAACTGAGTAAAAAAATTAATAAAGTGGCATTCGAGTGATACAAAGTGATAGCCACACTGAATGGCTCTCGCCTTCGAGTCGTCTTAGCTGAATGCATTAAGGACTCCCGAGTTTTGGTAGCTGGCGAATGCTCCGAAACGTTTGTCGAACCAGAGAAAATTCTTACGTAAGAAATAATAATTACAATATGCGGGGCTTTCCGTGCCAAAACCACCATATGAGGCCCGCCGTACTGAATAACCCCGGAAATGTCGACCACCTGACGTTCTTTAACGTGCCCGGAGATCACAATGTAATCACCCACGGTGGTCTATAGTAGTTATACATGGTGCTCAACTGCTAACCCTAAGGTCGCGAGAACGAATCCCAGCCGCGATGACCGCATTTTCGGTAGAGGCGAAAATGCTTGTAGCCAGTGAACTCAGATTTAGGTGCACATTAAAGATTCCCCAGGTGGTCGACATTTCCGAAGCCCCCCACTGCGGCGTCCCTCATATATTGTGAAACCGTGGTTTTATGACGATTAAGCCTGTACAATTATAACACCACACAGTACGCGAGCCTCTACCATTTCGCCTCCACCGAAACTGCGACTGCCGCGACCGTGATCGAAGCTGCGAGCTTCGGGAGCAGCAGCCGAGCACCGTATACTAACTGATTCACTACGACGAACTTACATAAGGAACGTTTCGTGAATATTTACAGGCACTGGTTGTCAGAGATGATAATAACCTGAGACCCGAGTTCGAAAAACTAAAGATACAAAGGGATAAAAGAATTTCGCGAAGCATATACGCCACTGCGATAAATGAGCAATGGATCGTTTCCACCACTTGCTCCATCGATAAACGCACACCTGTCTAGCATAGACGACAAGTGGTTTGCATTGAAAACAAAAGTATGCTCTACTTGCTTGGTCGTCAAATCATATGATATCACAATACTGAACTTTGACACAAGCTCTGGTTTGTAGAGCAATCACTTCTTGCGAGTTACGACGCCAACTGCCAGCCAGAGCCCCTAGTCACACACAAAAAGAGAAGTTATGTGAGAAACTTCGTAGCTATTCTAACGTCGCTTTTGCTGTAGCTTGTGGTACCTTGAAAAGCAACAGCGACCAGCTCTATATTGCCACAGCAGAAGGATGAAAGGAAAGACAGGGAGGTTAGCCAAATACTGCTATACAGTTAGGTAAGTTAAAGAATCGACTCTGACGTCTCATGTTACGGCATGCCTCATAATCGGATCGTGGACTTGGCGTATGAAACACCAGAGTTCATATCAGTGGCGGCACACGCGAAGCTTGCGCGCGGCAAGTTTTACACCGGTGGCGGCAGCAATGTCAAAATGCCGCTTTTCGTTGAAGCGAAAATAGGCGGTCCTTGCTAACGTTAAGGATTGCACAGGCGAAACCTCATGCTCTCACGAGTACAGATCGCTCACGAGCTGAGTCCACTAAGACTCACTCAGTCTCAGGTCGAGCGGTTAGTCTGTGTGAGCTTTTTGGTTCGCTTGAGTTTGAGTGAGTCCGGCTGAGGAAACAATTTGGTGAATCTGAGACCAAGTCAGCCAGAAGGACAAAATATATTCCATGTTTGAGTGAGTTCCCCGTTTCTTGCCGACCTATAGGATGCTATCTGCTCATTTTCAGCATAACTAGCAACCTTATGTCGGCTGACATTTATGCTCACGCTTCAATGCATAAGCATCCTTACGCCAGCTCAATATTTATTGATCAGATGCATTAGTTACGAAAAGAGAGAGAGGGGTGCTTTGACCCCTACCAGCAAACTCTTTCATGGCATGTTCATAAAAATGTCTAGTGCAAGTCACCACTTTCAGCACAAATCGCCTAACTGGATTGAAGCAACTGGTAATTCATATATGACGGTACGCGTGATCAAAAACATTAAAGGGGCACGAAATACAAACAATTAATGTCAGAGTGAAAGCTCAATGTATGACAACGTTTAAAACGGCAGTATTATCAGCAGCAGTGCTCCACTTACCGAAAACCTAAGCTAAATGCATCACACGACGTGCGTCACGAATGGTACATTTGTGAAAAGGTCCCGATGACGTAAGAGCGTCCGACTACAATTATTGGCTAGTAATCGCACTAGCTGCAATAAAATAAGAATCTTACGTGCATTAAGATACGCTATAAAATGCTGTTTCCATTTTTGTTTAATTTATAGAAAAAAAACCACCTCACGTTACTGAGAGGGAATGTCACGAGTGGTTCGAAAGTTTCGTTTTTACCTGGTTAGGCTGAACAGGTGGTGCCATATAGCAGAACCCAGTCCAACCAAGCAAGCAGAAATTTATTCAGCTGTCGTTGTTGCTGCAGTGGCTACCCGCTACTTTCTGCTGCTACTAGTACCAGCGGCGGCGCAGTAAAGGCAGGCAACGCTGGGTGCGGTAACAGTGACGTGAGAAAGACGGCTTTCACGCGGGTGATTTCAAGCGCGCTAACGCAATTCTGACCACCAAAACGTGATTAGATTTCATAATAAGCACTTTCTTCGCACAAAAGCAGCACTATGAGGTTTCTGTACCAATATTTCAACGATATAAGTCCCACCTAATATTTGCCTTCACTGTCCCTTTCACACCATGCGCGAACGGACTCATGACTCGACTCTCTTAAGCTCAGATCGAGCCGGGAGTTTGTATGAGTAATATTTTTGTGAGTTTGAGTCCAAGTGGATCCGGGCGAGAAATTTTTAGAGAGACTGGGTCCGAGTGAGTTCGTTTCCGGAAATTTTGGTGAGCCCTGATCCGAGTGAGCTCGAAGGGCAAAGTATGAGTCATGAGTGAGTCAGCACTGAGCTCCATATTTTAAGGCGACCTATGCTCAGGGCACACTCGTTAAACTACCAGTGACGTGTTTAGTCGATTACATTAACTCCCTGGAGCTCTTTGCACGTAACATATTTTTGCACTACCTGGGAGATCGACACACATTTGACCACGTGACTATCTCATAAGATTCATTGATATGTGGGGTTTAACGTCCCAAAACCACCATATGATTATGAGAGACGCCGTAGTGGAGGGCTAAGGAAATTTCGACCAATTGGGGTTCTTTAACTTGCACCCAAATCTGAACACACGGGCCTACAACATTTCCGCCAGCATCGGAAATGCAGCCGCCGCAGCCAGGATTCGATCCCGCGACCTGCGGGTCAGCAGCCGAGTACCTTAGCCACTGGACCACCGCGGTGGGGCAATATCTCATAAGATGACACGATCATTTATGCATGTGCTTTTAGCACAACTTGTGCCACAACGACGCCCGAGTTAGTCACTCATACAAGCCTTTTGCCATAAAGAAAAGTTGTGATCATAGGCGTGGACAAGGTTCTCCTTCACGGGAGGGGGGAGGTTCATCGAGCCTCCCCTAATGTTAATGTATGGTGTACACTGTAGGTGATGAGGGGGGCGACCCCCCTGCCTCCCCTCGTGCCCTGAACGCAAGCCTACGACTGCGATATTATTGCGAGCACATATTCTAATGGTGAATAACAGGCAGTAAAAATATTCACCGAAGATTACGATACTGCCACATGAGAATTATCTGATTTCAGTATTTTCACTTTGCGATGAACCGAGGCAAACAGTTTTAATAAGAATGTATGCACGTACAGCTAGTTGCATACTGGCGCGGACAATTCCGTGCAAACCACTTCACATCTACGTCCGCAGACGGAGCAACAGCGCGACTTCTCTTGCGAACCGGGAAACCATGGAAGGCAGCGTACAAGCGCGCCCCACAACTGCCGTCGCAGGCAGGCCAGCGTTCATGTGGTATCGGTGGACGCCCTCGCCGCATACCTTAGTGATGATGTCATCGGCAACCGCACGACAGCGCGCACTACTGTGGAACCATTGTGTCACAGCGGAATCCATCGTCTCGCCACTGTCCCCCTTCTCGCGCTGTCCTCGCTATCACCGTCTTTCATTCTCCGCTGCGCTCTGAGTTCGCTCTCTTTCGTCCTCGTTCTCTCTGCCGGTTATGACGACGTTGACGCCGCTCAGCGAAATAACAAGCGCCTCAGAGCAGTGCACTCTAAAAGAACGGATGCAATTTCGTGTTGGGGCAACACCAACTGTGTTATGAAGTTTTCGTTTTCTGCCTCTGTAGCAATGTAACAATCGTTACATATTGCCACAGAAACTGCCAGCACTCGACTATTACGCACACCACTCTGTGTCAAGATTCGCGAATGCAGGAGCTGCGAAACAAGCGAAACGCCGACCGCCATGCCGAAGCTGCCAACTCGCAAGCGCACGCGCTCCGACTGAGGGGACAGAGCACGTGACGGAGACAGAAAGCCAGGTTAGAGATGTCGATAAACTGCGCGTTCCTCCTGGTTCGCCCTAATCGGTTACGCCGACAACGACGCCACTTAACGCAAGAACGAGCGCCTAAGAACAGCGTTAAAAAAATGTATCACCCGGTGTAAACAAGCTTAGTGTCAGGTGCGTGCAGGCAGAGATAAACAGATATTACGCTATTATTGCAAACACTCAGTTGTCACAGCATTGGCGTGAATAACGGAGTACACATGCGTGAAAAAAATCACCACCGTATCCACAAAGTAAATGATAGGTCCGTTCGATTCAACTGCACCAGTCGGAACCAGTTCACGGCTGTGCACGCGAAGTTCAAAAATTGTGCAGCGCGCGTTCAGTGGTGCAGGCACAGCGCGACACCCGAAACGAATAACGATGTGCCGACAAGGTGCAGGTCTTATTTACGTTCGCTTAGTTTACACCACTCAGCTGAAACTCACTGATGGCAAACCACACATTCGTACAGTTTATGAGGCGCAAACCTCTTGGCAAAACACATCGTGTTAGTAGACGCGGGTGCGGTGCCTACGCCGAAGTGCTGCGCCTGCTCAGCTGCACGCGCGGCTGCACCAAGCCGGCACCGTCAGCGTAGGAGGTGCAGGAGAATCGTGAACTAGCGCTGCACCTACAACAAATGACATGGTTCAGAGGTCGTCAATGATACTCCGCTGAAACGAATGGCAAGGTGCAGCACTTCGTGAACTGGTTCATGTGGTGCAGGCAAATCAAACGGACCTGAGATGATAGAGGAGCTTGGTCGGAGGTGCACGGTGCGTTTTTCTGGCGAGGCCATTTCTGTACAACGAGTCGGCGCATGATGTGTACGTCAAGGGCAGCGTTGTCGGGCACGTTCCGCGGCCGCCACTGCACAGTGTTGGCAGCGTCGATCGGCACGTTAACCGCCTGCCCCTTTATACCTCACTGGCCGCTGCCGTTAGTGAATTGCTAAGGGCCACTCACCAGGCCCCATACCAAATTTTAGACACTGGAAGTCGTTGGGTGATCGATGAGGATCATTTTGCCACAAAACATTTTTTGAATCGGTTAATCACGAGCGCGGAAAACGGGTCTTTTGAAGCGTTCATCTTGAAATTTGACCCATTTCCGCGGAGCGTAGCGTTGCAAATTTCGGCAGACGTGATCATGAACACCTCGTCTACTAATTGCGCTTGTCAGCTCGAATTGTGAAACCTGGTGAGTGGTCCTTTAACCCTCATAAATGGTTGACGCGGAGCTATCAGGCGTTCTTCAGCGGGGCTGAGAGCAGGTAGGTGAGGGCGCGTAACACTCATCGTGGCAACTTGCCACGCGCTGCCGTGCCTGCGAAGCGACGAGAACAAAGTGGACGTATGCGCGACTCGCGATGAGGCGAGCACGCGGGCCATCGAAAACCGACGCCTTCGGTGGCGGCGCGCTATTTAGAGAGCGTTTTTGGAATCACAAGAGAGGTGACCAGAGCGGCGACCCGAGAACCCTGGCAACACTGGTGTACACTCCGGCAGACGCCGGAAAGGGCGCGAGAAAAGCATTGAGTCGCCTCTCGCTTCAACGAGTCTTCGAAACTTCGATAACGCCACCTCCAACCCAAGGTGGCCGCGAAGACAGCGGCACACGCGAAGCGACCAGCCAGCACGGCTTTCTCATAATGCCTTTATACTAACCGCAGATCACCTGCAAGAAAAGAGCGCCGGCCGCCCAGGCTCTATGCGACTTTCCCACGACGGAGACGGCCGGCGCGTTTTAAGTGCGAATACACTTTATAAGCGACCCTGAATCCGCCGTCCGTGGTGCGCATCCTCCTCTCCCCTAGCAACGGCGCGAGGAGCAGAGAGGAGCGTCTGTAGCAACGGCGCAGCGACGTCACACACCACGTGCTTGCGCGTGCTCCACACTCCGCTCAGTGGCTGCGCGCACCCCGCGCAGCCACGACTTGCTCGAGATCGGCAAGTCGTCAAAGGTATGGATTCATCGCAGGCATCAACCGCGACTGCGATATCTCCAACAACGAGTACAACGCAATCGAATGCGAGCATTGCACGCGTCGTTGAAGATGTCGCGCCGGTTGAAGACAAGGCAGCGCGGCGAAGGGCCCGTGATGCCGAGCGCAGCGGGCGAAGCGTGCCGCGGACATAAACATAATTATAGTGTGAATTTACTTTCACATATACTCGTAAACGCATCAAGATTTCCCGAGAGGGTCTAATGGATCCTGGGAATCGCAATGTGATCACACGGGGGAGTGTACGTTAACAAACTGGCGAATGCCAACGGATTTTAACTTTACTCCCCCTCATAGCATCACCCCGTACATTCGCACCATGTTCATCCTCGGGGAAATGCTTGGGAGTTATTTCTGTCCGCTTGAGCCGTGATCGTCAGAAGCCCTCGCACTGTCACTCGCACGTATATCGCACAGAATGCGCAAGGCAATATTGTTCGATTTGTACTTGACATGGAACCTCACGGCGACGGCAGCAACGTACCTGGAGCTTTCATATCTCTGGTAAAGCAATATGAATAATAATTTAAAAATACTGTCCTGATGTGAACACCATGGATGTCTTATTTTGCAAGACTCAATGAAATAATTAATGCAAATCGCTGTTCTCACGCACAAGAAAGCTATATCACGACTTCAATTGTCTTCATACATATTTCACTGCAATGTCTAATTTAGTTTTTCATAACTAACGCATAATGTGAATTTTAAAACAAGATCAGATAGAGATTATGTACAAGAAGCACTGCAAATCATGTTGAAGAGCACACAACTGCAACAGTATTGACAAAGTACTCATGTCATAGTGCATCCGCGAAAGAAAGATCCTGTAGGAACATGACTATTTTTTGAGTCGGTTTCAGTTTTAAACAGTTCGCGTATATTTCAGCACAGTTGGAAAAGACCTCGGATTACATGCGTATACGACAACTGACATGTCAGTAAAGCGACGTACCAATGCACGGTGGAAAAGGAAGACCCTATGCATTCTTTGAGGCATGATCAGTAGCTATATATATACCCATCAACAAAAAGAAATACGTTCGCCAACGTTGGCCCGGGTGCCAATCGATCTCGCGATTACCATTCGCAATCAGCGCGGGAGCGTCCGCCAATGCGGCAAAATCACAGTGACGATACACCTTCAAGAGGACAAGCACTCGTGTCTTCGCAAGGCTCACCGTGGTCCGATGAAACCTTTGCGAACGCCGGCTCAGCCCGGGTCGCTGGAGGGAGAGGGGGGTCGCAAGGCCTGGCGCTAGCGTCGCACGGCGGTGGCTGTGCGCTCGAGCGATCGATTTCCCGCGAGCCAGACGTGATTCTCGGGAGTGGCGATACCTCGGGCCCGCTAACACGGCCGGCCTCTCGACCGCGCTCAAGTGGGGGAAGCCGCAGCGGGCGGCCGGCTAATTGCTCGGCGCCAATTAAGCGGCCGCCGCGCTCGCTGCAGACGCGTGTGCCGCTCCGTAATACACGCGGGCACGCCGCCCGATTTCCATGGGGAAGTGGGTGCAACGCACGCGACCGCCCCAGAAGGTGTCCGCACAGCACAGGAAGCGGGCCGAAACTCTGCTGAGGCGCGAGCCCCGTGTCAGCTTCTTTAGACTCGCGCGAAAACTGGATCGCGTGTAGAGCGTCTCCGTGTCCTGTACGAGCCTGCCGGTTCAACAAGCAGCGGAACGAGAAGCAGCGCTAGACTGCACTGCATGCTTTTGATACCCTCGTGGAACCGGCTGTATGACCTTGCGAAACAGAGGAGCCAGGAAAACTGTATCTACTCTGCTTGAATGTAGTAGTGTTATATAATGTACCGGCACCTATGAAAAATTGCAACGTCTGCAAGTTTTAAAAGATGCCCCGCATTATAGCGATATCGCGACATCTGTAGCAAACCTGCAGCATTCTAACGCATCGTGATAACATCTAAATGAACGAAGAATAAGTTTAATTATGTGAGCGACTCGTTATGTTAGTTCAAATATGTGATGGCCAAACAGGTATACACGACACTGACGGACGAAATCAAAGGGTGCTGCCAGTAAAGTTTTCGTATCTTACAGAAGACGAATTCAAGGCCTTCTTAATGACCAACAGGAATAGTTGACGCCCGTGTACTGTGCGAGGCCAGTGGTGCATTAAGGAACACGAGATGGTGAAAATTTCCGGAGCCCTCGACTACGACGTTTCTCATAATCATATCGTGGTTTTGGGATGAAGAAAAACCCAGATAATATTATTATTATTATTATTATTATTATTATTATTATTATTAGCTGTCATAAATAGCATTTGATGAATTTTGCCTTTCACTGTTTTGCCATCACAAATTAGCATGAATAAACCTTACGACGCTGTACCGGCGTCTCACTTTGACACCACTTTGCTTTAGCACAGCGAAAATCACGGAGTAATTCTGTTCTTTCTTTTCAGAAGCAGCAGAAACCGCAGTTACAGCAGCTACCAAGCAAGTGGAGCTCGTGCTTGTACTTTTAAGCTCGTTCTTTACGACAGCCTGCAGTTTCCACCCTGTTTTGGTCTGGCGTTGCCACGTCACAGTGGAGGACGCCTCGTATTCGGATCAAATGAAGAGCGGAACGCATTCTCAACAGCTCCTGGTCGAAGCGCCCGGAAACTATATCGAAATACTTGTTTTTCTCGACACAGCTAACACCGTGGCAAGACTTGGTTAAGAGTATACGTTATGGCCAAAAATAAGCATCGCGCGAAAGATGAGCAGGTATATGGCGCTGTATTTCTATTTCTCATGTAAAGTACTCACGGATTAAAAAGCGAGAAAGAGAGAGAAGTAAACGTTTATTTTTGAAACAGTGCCCCGAGCAATGCCCGGTGTCACCCTGAGGTGGGAGGGTTCCTTAGTCCAGGAACCCTCTGGCTTCTACTGCCCTCTCGGCCCTGGCGACGACTTGCGACATCAATGTTTCTTAGTATAGCGACTACACGCTTTCACTCGAGATACCACGTCATGCCGCAACAAGTGTGGCCTCTAAAGGTGGTGCTGGCTCTGGTTGACGCGCTCGATATTACGCCGAAATGACCTGAAGTGAGGCTGGTGGAAACATATATGGTGTGTAACTTAGCCCTAAATTGTTCTGTTCAAATTCGTGAGTGTACACCCGTGCAGTTTTATTTCGTTACTAGTGTCACGGGAAATGTCACGGACGGCCATTTTTGGCGGCCCCGCGTCACGGCAATTAACGGGCGCCGTACTTCCCCACTGACCGTGGGAACGGCGGGCGCATGAAAGGGAGCCGAGAAGTGCAGAACGGGGTGCTCTTCTTGGAACGTCGCCGTCGACGATTGATCCTTTTGTAACTGCGGCGGCGTCTGCAAAGTCGTGGAAGGCCGCCATGTACCCCGAACAAGGATTAGACTACGAGACGTACCGGCTGAGAGCCAAACGGTTTGACCATTCACACGGGGAAAAGCGTTGGAAAACCCTCTGGTGGTCAAGCCGAATGACAACAACCCAACAGGTTGTCACTCTCGCTAGTTGAGGGCCCTCTCACAATTAAAAAGGGGTGGGGTCAAAATATTTTTGGGGCTGAGTTGCCATCAATTAAACGCGCATGATTGGACCCATGTAGAGGTCTCTTGTCACCAAGGAAGAGAGCCAGGAGACACGAGGGGGATTTAAGCGCAGGATTTTGCACTGCTGGGCAGACTAGTCGCTGACCAACATGGTGTAGAAACAGATCAACAAGCATCTCTTCTAGGAGTTTTTAGTGTGGCTCTGTATCGGCTGGCCACCTAAACTTAGCCGTTCGTCTAGTTGTGACGCGATATTAACGTCTGCAACGTAGACATCGGGACTTCGCCTCGAGTTAGCTCAACCTGCTCGAAGTCACCTGCAAGCACTAGCCTCCCGGAGCCACCAGCGTTGCGACACCGCCGACATGGCAGCCGTGCCAGAACTCTCTTCGACTTCTCGCATCCGATCGTCGGGGACGCAACGCTGCCGGTCATCACACGTATGCCTTCACCTGTTTATATCTTCAAACTTTCTCCTCCGTCGTTCATTGTTGTTAGTTTTGTGTAGTTTGTAATAGTTCTCTCGCGTAAGCTGATTTATTGTTTTTATATGTATTTCTTAGTTGTATCAAGTGTTGAGGTATTTTGTTAGTTGTATTGAAGTGTTGTATTAGATCCCGTGTGCTGCAATATCACTAGAGTAAAGTTTGTTTTGTTTTCTCACGTCTCTGATCTCTTCACTGTCTCTGCTTGCATACGGAACGAACCAACCTGCTGTCATTCCCGTCGCCGACTTCGCGCTGGCGACGCTAGAGTGGCAGCTTGTAACAGGATCACTGGTTATAATCGCGTACGTATAATTTTCTAGAATGTTAACGAGATCTGCCGACGATTCGCAAGCGCACAAAGCATACTGACCTCACTGAACTGCGAGCGCCATCTGTTGCGCTTATGCACAATAACAGCAACACCAGTAGGAGCGTCTTATGCAGTTTCTTTGACGGTAACGCCTTCCAGGTATGTACATCGCATTAATTAAAAAAAGAAAACGTGGATTATCTCCCTGCATAGGAATCGGTATAATATGAAAAGGAAACGTCTCTTTACAGAGGTAGTTCAGTGTTTATTGCGCATTGTTTCAGCATTAGTAACAAATAGCAAAGTCACGTGAAGAACGGCAAGTAGCTCGAAACTTGCAGAGCACACCTCAAGCAGAAAGCACACACGAATTCACCGTAAACAGGACGAGCGCGGACTAACAACTGTCACAGCTCGAGCCTTAAAGCGCGCTGAGAAAGACTCACGAAAGGAGCGCGTAATTATATACAGGACCAGCACGAACAACTGTCCCAACTCTTCCTGCGTCGTGTGTCAGCTGCGCGTTCCTTTCGTAAACGCGGCCGCGCGAGTGACCTTCGTCCTTTCCCGAATTACGAGTCTGATAAGCAGTAATGCCAACCTAAGACAACGTTTTATTCCTACATCTACCTTCGAAAATTACCTAAATTACAAGAAAAATCTCATGATTTTTTCTCAATGTCACTATTCAGGTTACGTGATTCTTAACTAAGTATTAAAATAGTGCACTCTGTGGTCAAGTTCTCTATCTTGTTAAAAGTAAAAAGAACCACATTAACTACCTTCAAGGCCTTTTTTAATACATGCTCTTTGGAGTTGGATATGAAGTGCTTGCAGATGGCGTATTTGTTTTGTTTAGTGCACTTTGCACACGCATTGAAGACATGGATGTCATATTCGTGTCAACTGATAGTCATTACCTTTCTTGTACCTGCAACTTCTAAGGTGGGCAGTCCATACTTAATTTTTTCGTATTTGTAATAACTGTTGGATTATTTTCAGTAGATGTACGCGAACTCTCTTTTTGTGGCTGATAGCTACGCCTTTCTTCTGTACTTTACATCAGCACCCCGTTAAGCCAAATGTTTTCGCCCCTTTCGCGCTCTCATGCAAAGCACACGACGGGAAGACTGATAACACCCGAACAAGTCTAGGTCTTTTTTCATCACGCCGTTTCCGCAATATTGATCCAGTACCACATTACCTAATATCCAGTAGTACATTCGCTGTGGTCCACTCTAAGCTTCCTGGTTAAATTATTTCGCATGCAGACATATCTCGGCGAAGGCACGCAGTGGACGTTAACTTGACTTGTTTTTGTGCCCTACAAAAACAAAGTTTATCTTTGTTTCACAGAGCAGCGGTCACTGAAAGTGCTCATGATATGCGCGTCCATGCTTAACTCTTACGAAACAGCGTTTCATTTCTCATTATCCAGCATATAATAATCTCGCAATACGGAACTGCTACCCCGTGCAATCGGGCCAGCAGAACAACAAGACTGTCTTAAATAGGAATGACATAAAATAGACAAAATTATCATTGTTTAGATTCTTCTTAGATTTAAAAGCGCGATTACAATCGTCATCAACATCATCATTCTGACTACGCCCATTACAGGACAAAAGCGTTTCCCATGTTTGCCAGTCCACTCAGTTCTGTGCTTGCTGCTACCACTACAGACTTCCTACATCTGCCCACGTAACTTTCTGTCTCCTCCTTAACCACTCGGCTTCTCTTGGAATCCAGCCTGTGACCCTTAATGACTGGCGGTTATTTAGCCTTCACGCTACGTGCCCTGCCCATGACCATTTCTTCTTTTTGATTTCGACCATGACAACCTCAACACCCATTTGCTCCCTAATACATTTAGCTCTCTTCGTGTTCCTCAAGGTTACACCTATCATTTTCCTTTCCATTGCTCGCTGCGTCGTTCCTCAACTGAAGTTGATTAAACCCGCTTTCTAATCCTCCAGGTTTCTGCTCCGTAGGTAAGTACCGGTAATATGCAGCAGTTATATACCTTCCATAATAGCAATCTATCGGTCATTATTTGAGGATGCCTGCCGAATGTGCTCCACCCTATTCTTATTATTCTAGTAACTTCAATCTCGTGGTTCGGCTCCGAGGTTACTACCTGTCCTAAGCAGACGTACTTCTTTACATCTTCAAGTGCACCTCTACCTATCTCGAAGCGCTGTTCTTTCCGAGGTTGTTGTACATTACTTTAATTTTTCCAGAATGATCTTAAGACCTACCTTTCTGCTCTCTTTGTCTTATTCAGTAATCATGAATTGATATTCATTCTCTGAGTTACTCAGCAATGCAAGGTTATAGGCGAAGCGCATGTTTCTGTTCATAAACCCGTATCCCCAACTTTTCACATTCTAGGCCTTAGTAATGTGCTTAATCCAGATTACAAAGTATTATCAGGATTAACAAGTAATGCATTTATGCAGGCCACGTAATGTGACATTTCCACAGCCTTACAAGATCCCCAGATTGAACAATAAAGACGCCAAATCCCTGGATGATGTAGAAAATCTCTATATCTAGCGATCAATCACCAGGGTTCGCATCACTGCTTCCCGTTAGCACTCCAGCCAACATACGCTTCGAGGCGTAGTAATTAGAACTATGCTTGCCCTATGTTTTTTATTTACAGTATTTTAGTACACATTTTCAACGTCACTTCCGTGACGGATGTACGTCAGCGAAGCCGTGGAGGACCCAGACATAAAACAATGTCATGTTAAATAACAAAAGACTGATAACGCCACAGAAAGCACCGGTATCGAAGAAATCTAGCAGAAGGGCACAGCTGAGGCTCTGTTTTTCTAATAAAGAGTATTTTTCTCTCTCACAGCCGAGGACACTTGCACTCAAGAGGCAGCGCATAGCACGCATGCGCATTCTCTTCACCCTGCCTCCGAAGTGCTCCGTTGTACGGCGCTGTTTACCGAAAGAATACGTTTATGTTGAAGTGAACAGCTCCGCAGACGGCGCTCGCAGTTCAGTGTGCTTTGTGCGTTTGCGCATCATCAGCCGATCCCGTTACCTTTCGAGATAATGAGACGCTACCATATCCCACGCCCAGCATTCATACGGTATACTGTTAAAAAATTACACGGGTGTATACTCCTCCTTAACGTTGGGCTCTTCTTACAGAACATAGTGGTTACACTGTCATGTCACCCTGACGTAGTCACCCGCTACCTTCCCTTCTGCCATTGAGCAGGGTTTCACCTTAACATATTACTTGTTGTTTTTCATCATCTCATTTAACGTGCCTTCAATCTTTTCAATCTGTATTCGAAGATAACCTACAACACCGAGCGGCTGAGGATCATCTTTTTTGTAATGAAATCACAACTTAAAGAAACAACAGAGAAAGAGTGACACAGAAATGGCGTGTATGGTCGAATCATGTGACATCTCGCCATCCTTGTATCAAGTAAAAGACATGCAATAAGGTTAAATCCCCACAAACCTGTGATAGCGACTGTTTACAAGCAAAACAATGCCAAGCTGTCGCTCGACAAACTTTGTTAAACCGCTTCCAACCACAAATTTTCTGTCTCGCCTTTCTGTTTTGTTGGTTAAGCGCCCTTTTTTACAGTGAAAGCGGTAATGAGATCAAAACTCGGGTCACGCGCGGCGCCGTAGTTGTCCGCCGCCTCCGCCGCTGGTGCCCGTAACCACTATCGCGAAATAGAAAAAAAAAAACTAGTACGAAGGACACAGTGATGCTCGAACCAGGGTCCGCTGCGTGCCAGCCCAGTATTCAACCACTGAGCCACGCCAGTTTCTCTTTTGTTTATTGCCTTCTGGACTACAGGTCAAGCTAATCTGACAATCACCATCCCACGTGTTTCACGTGTGATAACGCATCAAACAAAGGTATTACATCTTCAACACAGTCGGTAGTCTTATACACATCTCGCACTTTGATAACAGCTTCCACGAAACACTCATTAACGGATAGAACTCTTACATCACAGTGTCTGTACGATAGCATACTACGCCAAACCGAATGAAGACCAAGAGCACTGAGCCACGCCGGTGCATGGGGGCTAGTTCGCAAACTTGCCTTAGGCCGGCTTGATGTCAGGAAAGGAATCGCGTTAATATGAGTAATAAAAGCGTCCTAGAACAGCAAAAGAACAACGAGGCATCACACAATGCGAATAGCGTAACTAGTGGGGGTCATCCAATGCTTCAACCCATTACAAAAGCTTGTTTGTGTTCAGCTATTAACTGTGGCGCATACCCACTTCAGGCATACTTCATCATCCTCGTCAGACACTGCATGAACAATTGGCACAAAATTCCTCGCAATAGTTAAGCGGATGCCAGGCTTCTCAGTAGAATGACGCAAAATAGCATAGCGAATGCCGGCCTCTTACCCAAAAATTTATTATTAATGCCTTAGTGGGTATCAAACAAGTGTGCTTCCAGCAGTTACTCAATGAGTGCTTATAAGAGGCTCTGAAAGACCGCTCTTCTAGCTTTGGCTGTGACTGTGCTGCACCTTCCGCGCAGGCCTGGTGAGTGGGAAGCTGATGAGTGGGAACAATGACAACGCGATGCGCGTGCTCATCGGATAATCAAGTTGGAAACATACGCTTGCAACATAAGCAACGCCAGCGAAGCGCTCCAATGCCACACTGTACAGTCATCCGCCACGTTACAGTGGTCGGTTGCAAGGCCGCGGGCTTCATTGCGGCCGCGGCGGTTGCATTGAGATGGACGTGAAATGATGGTCTCATGTACACTGCGATTTAACTACGCGTTAAAGAACACCAGAAGGTCGAAATAGTCCGAGGCCTGCCACTACGGCGCGTCCGTTCAGAAGCCGAGTCACTTTGGGGCGGTAAATCCCACAAACGAACCAAACAACCGGCTGTGCGCTGACACGATAACACCTTTCACGGACGCCGAAACGCGGGAAAAGCACAATGTCGATATGACACAACTACGTAAGTATGCCGATATATCTTCCAATATAAAAGCTATTGCACGTACCTATCTACGCCTTGAAGTGCGTGACGAACGATTAGCTAAGTATTTCGCACTTCTTTCAGCCGTTTGGGCATTCGCCATCAATATTTTATGGAAGTATACAGAAATGTTTCCTTTATGACACACTCGCTTACTCAACTGAATTCTATAACAAATAAATTATTTGACAGCGTGCGTAGTATTCGGGAAACGTCATAACGGGTAACTGTCGTTCAATGCCGTCGCAACTGCATTCGTTTTTTTTACACCTTATAGCGTGACTCGGTAACATGCATGTAATCGCGATTTCAAGATCTCTACGTGAACATCCCCGAAAAAAAAAAACGCTGCGAAAAATCGTCCGAATGAGTCTGTAGAAGAATAAGCACCGAGTTCAGTCAGCGTCAGCGAAATCGCGTGCTTCGATGAGGCGACGCTCGCGGCGCGGTAATTTCAACGCAGCTTTATTATATATAATTTTTCTTTCTTCAGTCTGCGCCGCCGCACTCCGGAGCCCGCGGCGGAGACGTAGTGAACGTCCCCTCCAGAGAAACGCCAAAGACGGGTCAGTGAGTGCTGCAGATAGGGGCGGGGGCAGAGAGGGCGATATTTTCCGTTGCGGGGCGGCGGCCATTCCCGCGTGTATAAAGGCGCGTCAGCCAGCAGGTGGGGCCGCCGCCGTAGCAGCAGCAGAGAGAGCCCCGGCCGGTATTAGAGGGCGCATTCCACCATCTCATCGCCTCGAACCGCTTTTCCCGGCGGCCGCATCGGCCGGGGCGGTAATAGCCGCTTTTCTCCTCCTCCTCCTCTTTCGCCCTCCCCCCCCTCATTGATCAGCGGCGCGCGCGGGCAGCTCCCTAATTAGCGGGGCCGCGGCCCGAGTCCCCAGGAGAGCGGGGCCCCGATGCATCATCGGCTGCGCGGCTCGGCCGATCAAAGCGAAGCTCGCCTCTACCACACACGCACCGCCACGCGCACGCGCTTGATGGCGAACTCGATGGATGCAAAAAGTGCAGGAACTGTGTTCTAGTTCACGTTAAGAAATTAATATTGTAGAGAGATGAAAACAAACTCCCGATGTTAAAAGTACAAGTCTCATTGGACACGCCTCGGCAGGCACGCATTCATGTTTGCGATTTATAAGAAAATCGACGGCTTCTGTTGCGTGCGCCGACAAAAGCGGACCCGCAGGCCATAATACTAAACTAAGACCTTCACCGATCCAACTCGCACCTTACTCGTACGTCATACTCGTCAAACGTTTCGCAACGATATTGGGGCGAGAGCCGCAGCGACAGTCAATCGTGGGCGTATCAGTAAAATTTTGCGAAGTCGGGTCCAACTTACTCGAGATTCGTGTAAAATGTTACAGCCCTGCTGTCCAACTGGTTCGGTGCCGATGTCACGTTCCAGAAAAGAGCAGATAGATACGAACGTGCACAATACGACAAAAATGAGCCCGTTTTCTTTTCGGGGCTGACTGTGCATGGTTTACAGCAGGGACGCCATAGTCTCGCCGGATCTAGAAGCGCCACTTTGCTATATCTTAAAACCATTCACATCAGTATCATTAGAGCAACTAGGGTGATTCTACGTAAGATCGAACAAAGCATGGCCGGCCGACTTCTTAAATTTCATTCAAAATTTTAGATATTGTTGCCTTATGAGTGGAAAAAGAGAGATCCTAATTGGCTTCGCCGGAAAAATTTTTTCGATGCGCAGTAAATGAATAATGACGAAGAACGCTTACCTGCTCTGCTGTTTTTTCCGACTTTGGCGATGAATTACACAAAATATACTACAGAACGTACGTCAAATGGGTTTACCTAAATCGAGCTGTATTCGCCCTTACGTTCAATTATTCTTATCATCTCTGGATAGTTGACATATTTTATAAAAAATCTCAAAATCGTCCCGGAAACATTTTTCTGCCTACAGTGCAAGGCTTTCCTTATCAAAAAAAAAAAAAGCTTACGACAGAGTGCCGAAAGAAAATTGTGCAGTACTTTTCCAGCATGCTTTTATATAAAACTGTCAAAGCTGATATTAATATTTTAACAACGCTTTTCAATAAAAAGATACAATCGCACTAATTTCAAGAAAACATTAAAAAACCATTTTTGATATTTCTTAAACTTTCCCCACTTATTCTCTTACACATAAGCTTTCATAATCAATGAATACATGTTGCATAATGTAGCTATAGTTTCACTTGTAGTGACGACCCGTCAAATGATGCTCTTGAGCAAGGTTAGGCAATTCTAAATCGGACTTCCTGCTCGCTAAGTATGGAATGTGGGTCCTATAAGGCGCCCCGCCACGGTGGTCTAGTGACTAAGGTACTCGGCTGCTGACCCGCAGGTCGCGGGTTAGAATCCCGGCTGCGGCAGCTGCATTTCCGATGGAGGCGGAAATGGTGTAGGCCCGTGTGCTCAGATTTGGGTGCGCGTTAAAGAACCCCAGGTTGTCGAAATTTCCGGAGCTCTCCACTACGGCGTCTCTCATAATCATATGGCGGTTTTGGGACGTTAAATTCCACATATCAATCAATCATCAGGCCTCTAATGCAGTTTCTTCAAAGGCAAGCCGCACTGAATTAGCTGTCGGCTGCACTGAGGACGCCAATTTCCAAATGATTTGTGTCACAGGAACGACCGTGAGTGTGGGATTACCGAGCAAGCAAGCGCGCACACACAGCCCGGCGTATTCCGGGGCAAAGAAGGCTCGTTCTCGTGTCCTCAGACTGATTGATTGCGATACAGCCGGGCGAAACTTCCACGCATGTGCATTGAAGCGTCGCTATTTTATCCGCCCTTTGCTCGCAATAGGAGCCACGCGCTGTTAACACGGCGGAGACAGAAGTGCAGACGTGACAGAGAGTGTTTGCGCTTTTTGAGTGTTGGAAGTAAACGCAAACAAAAGCAGATATGCAAGTGCCATACGTGCTTGTATATGTAAACAAAATCGTCCCGAGGTGACTGATGTAACTTCGGAACGGCAGGATTCCGACGCACGTGCTTGGCGCCTAAATAGAGGCGATCGGCCAAGGTCACACATTCACTGTCTGCAGCTCAAGTTCCCCGACCGCATTCGGCGCCCGCACAAGAAACACTTCAGAGGCGTCGACGTGGAAGTTGAAGTTTCACTGCGTTTCCTCAGTGGGAAGCACCATGAAAACTCTCGTCAGGAAGCAGCGAGCGATCGCTAACCGCATGCGGGTGACAGCCGCTTTCGCCGAAGAAACTGCGCTGCGCGAATCGATCTTACTGAAAACTATAAAGGTGGCGCTCCAGAAGCCAAATAAAGGGAACAAACACCAAACTATAAACAACCGGATGCGCCTGTCCATCTTAGATGGCGGCAGCAGACGACTTATAGTGGCCGTGTGCACAGTCCGCTGCTGGCACTATATATAGTGCACTTCATTTGACTCCGGTAGTGCTCGAGCTTTGCTCTGATCCTGTGCGTTTCATGGCGGAAAAGTATATAGCTCCTACCAAAATGATTATGCAGACTACCATTTGAAGCACAAAAGCTAATTTATTAAAATAAACGAAATTTTCACAGAGTTACCGACTTATATTACATCACAGTTATATGCCGCAGTGCCTCAAGGAACCCGCGTACAACACTGATTTTGAATCGTTCACTACTGTGTTTATCACAGCTGATTTGCTGTGCCAAGACATAATTACTTGACACAATGTCATGCCAAATTGAAAAGCCGTACGCGATCACAAATTTCGTAGAATCTTCAGACCCACATGTTGTGCTCAGTCTTGCGCAAGGGCCTTATTCGATGGGCCCTCTTCGCACAAGAACACGCCAAAGTGTGCGCGCTTGCTTGCTCGGTAATCCCGCCCTCATGGCCCCTCCCGTGACCGAATCATTTCAAAATTGGCGTCCTCCGTGCAGCCGACAGCTATTTCAGTGCTGCTTGCCTTTCTGAAATTGAAGTGTAGGCCTGCATTCCGTACTTAGCGGGCCGGAAGTCCGATCTACAAGTACAATTGCCTATCCTAGGGCAAGGACATTACTTGACAGACCGTAACTTAATATAGTGAAACCACATTGTGGAACATGTTTTTATTGATTGTGGAAGCTGACGTATAAGAGAATAAGTGGGTAAAGTTTAAGAAATTAAAAAAAATGTACTTTTTTAATCGTCGTCACAAAATTTCCTTGCATGCTGTTCTCTCGCAACTTTGCGCAATTTTATCTTTTTATGGAAAAGTGTTAATAGTATAAGCTTTGGAAATTTTACAAATAAGCATGATGAGAAAGTATTGCGGGATTTTCGCCACTTTGTCGTATGGTCTTTTTGAAATAAAGGCCTGGAAAGTAAGCAAAAAAAGTCTCCTGAGTCGATTTTTAGATTGTTTATAAAAATATGTGCACTGCCCAGAGAAGCGAAAAATAACTGAACGTAAGCACAAGTACGCATATATTGAGCTAAAGAAATTTGAAGTACGCAGTTTTCATATAATTTGTGTAATTCATCACCAAAGTCGCAAAAAACAGCAGAGCAGGTAAGCGTGGCACTTCACCTCTTCGTCATTATTGACTTGGTGTGCTTCCAGAGATTTTTTCCCGGCAAAACCAATTGCGGATCTCTTCTTTCCACTCATCGGGCCACAATATATAAAACTTTGAAAGAAATTCAAGAGGTCGACCGGCCACGCTTTGTTAGATCTTACGCGGAATCAACCAATAAATAATTATGTCACCTAGACAAGCAAAAATTAACCTATCTGTTGAGCTGGCGCACTGCTTCCCAAAGCGTTGCATTATACCGGCACAGGCACAAGTCGTACATTACAGAACATTGTTATCGCAATACGAATCAAGTCTAATAGAAGAAACGGCTTACTTCCAACCGCAGTGTACCGTATCATACTAATACAAAAAAAAAAGCAGACGTGGAATCGACTACGCCTTTCTTATAAGCTGTAACTGCATGCATGTTTGTCACCAGCTGCACGCTGCCGAAAACATGGTACACTCTCGCTATATATCACGATTTACCGGCGTCTGCCACTGCAAGCTCTACAGCATGCATGCCGTATCACTTTCAGGCCTTGTAATAACCAGTGGCTATGTTCACCATTCTTGCCAAGAGGCTACCACTGTTACACAAAATTCGCAAACTTATCATTGCGAAACCAGCCCAAAACAGCCAGCTATATGCAAAAAAAAAAACTGTGTTTCAGAAAACTCTGCAGCGCACGAAGTCAACAGGAGAGACATGCAGCCGCACGGCAGTCGTTTAATTAGCTGGCTGTATCGAGTGAATATGAAAGCAGAACTTGAAAATCAGGCGTTCTAGGCGTGTAATTAGTTGGCGCTGGCCGGCGGACGACGCCAGCGAGCGCACCTTCTACATCCGACACGACACGTTCTAGACTAAACGCAAGTTCTGTGAAGTTCATTGAAAGCAGTATGTGAGAAATTGCGGTCTCCATCCCAATCTTCATGCCGAGAGAGAGGGAGAGAGAGGAACAGGACTGAGCAGATGCTTTTGCAGAACGTGGTAATTATGTACGGCATATACAAGCTACTACTAAGATGAGTTAAGCATTTGCTCGCGAACTCGTGGTAAAACACACAGATACAAATAAATCGTTTCTCTATCACTACTGCACCGAATTTCACGAGTTAAGCAACAAAAGAAAAAAAAGTTAACATTTAGTCACCGTAGCAATCACAGTACTAAAGAAGTCAATTTCTGTAAATTGTAATGAAAATAATCGGAACATTTCTAAAACTAAGCTACGAAGTGAGCTTCGTATAACTCAGCAAAAAACTGTGATATGATAATTCCATAAACGTACACTATATATAATACATTTAATGGCGACGAGATCACGTGACGCTACACCACTAATACGCGAGTGATAGTTCTACGGAAGCTGTGCAAAGATTTGAAAAAAAAATTCAAGTGAGAGGAAATTCCACATGTCGAATCTGTTCCTCTAACGTCCACAAAACTGTGGTACATTTTTAAACAGATTTGTAAACTTTCAACTAATTTTCTAATTTCAATTATTTCAACTAATTTCAACTTTCAACTAATTTTCAACTAATTTTTTTGAGATCTTGTTTTCATAAAGAGAAAGCAATAAAGAATTCAACCCTGGAAAAAGAAAAGAAAAGAGCTTCGCTTATGTGCACTTGACTGCCGCAAAGTACATTTCGTGAAAAAGGGGGAGGAAAGAGAAGAAAGCGAAACACCTCCTAAACACTGTTTCGTGACTCTTTGGAATATGGACAAAATCAGCTAACAAACTGTTACAGACTTGTTGGAAGCTTTGCATATCAAAAAGCAAGGGTCTCATTGCACCTGTGACACGCCTGTAACTTTGCAATCCTGGTAAATGCGCCCTCTATAGATAACCTGCTATCCTGGCCATGTCACTGCACGTCATACATTGGCTCTTCACGCGTGCGCGAAAAGTGGCTTACATTCCTGCACGTTTCTCGGAGTGTTGATTGATTGCTTTTATGGGGTTTAACGTCCCAAAACTACTATTTGATTATGAGAGACGCCGTAGTGGAGGGCTCCGGAAATTTAGACCACCTGGGGTTCTTTAACGTGCACCCAAATCTGAGCACACGGGCCTACAACATTTCCGCGTTTCTCGGAGTGTCGTGAAAAAACTAGTGGTTGGCGATACACTTGCTTCTCTTTTCCTCTCTTTTTTTTTCACAAAATGCATCTTTCGCCAAAGTCAAGTGCACCTAAGTAATGTAAGCACCAACTCACCCCCAAAAAGGTTCTTTAAAAAAAAAACGCATCCTAGAGCCACCAGAATATGTGCTTCCGCTATCAAAGAGACAGCATGACAACAACGCAACAACGATGCTTTCACGGCAACAAGATTGATTGATTGATTTGTGGGGTTTAACGTCCCAAAACCACCATATGATTATGAGAGACGCCGTAGTGGAGGGCTCCGAAAAATTTGACCACCTGGGGTTCTTTAACGTGCACCCAAATCTGAGTACACGGGCCTACAACATTTCCGCCTCCATCGGAAATGCAGCCGCCGCAGCCGGGAATCGAACCCGCGACCTGCGGGTCAGCAGCCGAGTACCTTAGCCACTAGACCACCGCGGCGGGGCTTCACGGCAACAAGGACGGCACGACAACTGATTTATTGTACTTCGGTGAGCAATACTCCTTTACGGCCCCCCGCCAATAGCGAACGCTGTGTGATCAAATACGATGACATTAATCACATGAAACTGCCACCTGCCACGAAGAAAGCCTAGACAAAAGTGGTGCGCTCCGTACTTCTCACATTCGACTTGTTGCGACACGAAGAAGGACACTGTTGACAATTATTCACGCGCCTCACGTCAGTGGCCAAATGAAAAATGAGAGGCTCGAAGCAACGCCACTACCACAACACCGCGCAGCGCATGTAGAAGCGTTGCAGTGACGCTTCCTCATTGGTTGCAAGTATAGCGCCACAAATGGCGACACGTTACCTCAAAACACCATATCTTTTCAGAGTCAGCGTGACCACCAGCACAGTGAACAAGAGGAATGCAAGACGCCGCCCCACGGATTTGAACGCAACTGAACAAAACGTTACTTCGCATGATTTCCGTCGTGAGGCCGTAGAGAAATATAGTATATAAAGAGTGGCCACTGCACCCTTTTCGCGGCCTAGCAAAGAAGGGTCTAACCCTCCGCCGGATGGCCGACCCATCCTCGCTTTTATCTCTTTATTATCCCACGGATTTGAACGCAACTGAACAAAACGTTACTTCGCATGATTTCCGTCGTGAGGCCGTAGAGAAATATAGTATATAAAGAGTGGCCACTGCACCCTTTTCGCGGCCCAGCAAAGAAGGGTCTAACCCTCCGCCGGATGGCCGACCCATTCTCGCTTTTATCTCTTTATTAACATGTATTAGCCTTATCAGGAGTACAATCAATACCCAAGTTTGGCATCGATTTTGGCAAAGAAAAAATTTTGTTAATTTGTACAATTTTCCCTTATCTGCTCTATATTGTGTCCCGCTGAGGACTTTTAATGTCATACAACAGAAAACAGCAAAGTATGATTAGAAACTGTTGTCTTTCTGCATTTGTTTTGCACAAAAAGGCACGTACATGTGGTTTAGATTTGCCGTACATGTATTTTCATCGCGATAGCATGGGTGTGTAGCCTAGTGGAAAAGACACTCGCTCTCAGAGCACGAGGTTGTGGGTTCAAATCCCATCGTCGGAAAGAAAGAAATTTTGTTATTTTATATATGCTGAAGACATTGTCGGGTCTGACCAAGCACTCGTGGCGCTGAAAGCAGCGCAGTAGCTTGGCCGCAGGGCTCTACGGGAGTGTCCGCTCTTTATGTATGTTTCTCTATGGTGAGGCACTGAATGAGGGGGCTCCCTAAAGCCCGGGCTTTAGGGCTCCCTCCCCTATGACAGCAAAGAACACGCGCAGGCAAGGCGATGGGTGAAAGCAGGAAAGGGCTAGAGGAGAGGGCGGTGAATGGCTGGATCGGGCGCATGTGGTTGATTGATTGATTTGTGGGCTTTAAAAGCGTCCCAAAACTACCATGTGATTAGGGCGCATGTGGCTGGCATTAATAAAATAGAGGAAGCGTTGACTTACCAGACTCTGAAAAAACGAAAAAAAAAACGAGCGCAATATTCTCTCTAAACATTTCTTCTCCTTCTTGCGCACTTCTATAACCCAGACAGTAGTTCCCGTGACGTCGATAATGTACATGCTCTCGATTTGCCTATATACGCGACATATCGCATGTGATTTGTCTGCTGCAAAGCTTTGCCATGCAGCCGCCCATAAGTTCTTCCTTGTCTCCCATGAATATCGTGCAGGACCAGCCGATCTCATTCAATTTTGTGGTACATAACAGCGTGCAGCCGAGAAGCGTGAAATCCTGATAGGCTCTAGCACTTAGTGCTGAGATTGTTCACGTAATTTTAAGAACTAAGGGGTGAGGAGGATGCATCGCATGTCCGGAGTGTAGCGAAGGAGAGCAGAAAACCACCCCCTTGTCTTAGAACGCTGGTTGGTGAGCGGCCCTTTCAAGCCTCACCCATCAAACAGCACTCAAGACATAATTAGTGACCATAATCAGCAGAAGCATCAACAAAGTGAGCAGCTGCGTACGTTCACGTGTCGCCTGTGTAAGGCAACACGCGAACTTCGCAGATTCGCTGAAAAAAGAAACACGCCGTACAGTGGGCATTGCTCAAGAATACTATACGAATAGCAGTAGGCATCCTATAGAATAGTTTCAAACGGCCAATACTATAGAGCACGCCCCGCCGCGGTTGTCTAGTGGCTAAGGTACTCGGCTGCCGACCAGCAGGTCGTGGGATCGAATCCTGGCTTCAGCGGCTGCATTTCTGATGGAGGCGGAAATGTTGTAGGCCCGTGTGCTCAGATTTGGGTGCACGTTAAAGAACTCCAGGAGGTCGAAATTTTCGGAACCCTCCACTACGGCGTCTCTCATAATCATATGGTGGTTTTGGGACGTTAAACCCCACATATCAATCGATATTACGAGCGCAGACGTTCGTTTTCTTGTGGCACGGTTCAGACATGCAACGAGAACTGAAGTGAGGCTAATAATATTTGTTGGGTTTAACGTCCCAAAAGCATCATATGATTATGAGAGACGCCGTATAGTGCACCATTACGAGAATAAACTGGTTTGTTCTAGTAGGGATGGTATGAACGTCAGAGTCTCGAGTTTGGCAAAGATATAGCGCCACCTGGCGGTGCAGTTTTGGGTAGTGCAAAGCCCGACTACCTTGCACAATTTGCAGCGCAAATCGGTGCACCGAGCGCGGGTGAAACAACGATTGAGCTGAATATTGATGTGTGTTCGCGTATTGAAAACTCCGAAAAAAGAGCTACGAATTTCTCTCCAGTAGAGTTGGACGCGTCGTCGTACCGCTATAAAGTGCTTGCTGGTTCATTCGGAAGACGACGGCGAAAACAAGAGCAGACGCCACAGCTCGGCACTCTATACCTCAATCGATGGTACTGCTGCGTTGTTAATCGCCGCGGACGTAAAGAAATTCAGTGTTACCAATTTCCCTGTAGCTGTCACGAAGCAGAACTGCGAGAGCGCTGGATACAGGTCATTGCAAACGTGTTGGGTAAGCGAATTACTCGCGTTTTTCACAGCCAGTCGCATGAGAAAGTGTGACAAAGTAGATATCCTGTTCTTGTTTTCAGTAGCATTGACGGAGAGCCATGGTAGCTGATTATGAAGCTCAACAGAGCCTCTGACCACGGTGCGCGCAGTGCAACAGTTGACTGGTGACGTACTCGATAAACATCACATACGCCGCGACTATTGATAATCTGAGGTGGTTGCAACCGCACAACATCGCAAACGTAGGCCTTGAAGGTTCTAGGTTCCATCTTTAATTAACAATTGCGAACAAGAACGTAATACACACGTAACTCACAAAACATTGGTCGTGACCACAATCAGGTTTTTCTTGCCATTGGTCTCCGCGATTGCTGGAGCTATGTCGGAGGCCTCGTTTTTTCCTTTCACTACCCAGTTATGGCCAGCGCGGCGATGAGGGCACTGATGGGGGCATTTTTCGCAGCGCCGCCTGGCCAGAGTTTGACTTTTATAGAGTGGGGCTTCAGGAATTTCGACCATTTAGGGCTCTAAAGTGCACCTCACGGGCCTCAAGCATTTTTGCCTCCATCGAAAAAGCTACCGCCGCGCGTCAGGATTCGATCCCGCGACCTGCGGCAGCAGCCGAGTGCCTTAGCCTCTAGACCACCGCAGCAGGAACCGAAGCGAAGCTAGGAATTGAGAAAGCAATACGCCCGGGGCCCGATTACGCTACTGCGTTCTACTTTGGAAGGCGAAGGTGAAAAGTTACCCATTTTTATTTCAAAGGTTCATTCCAGGCGCACTCTCATCATCGTCGTCGTCGCCGTGATGTGCCGCTATAAGGCCCTTCAAGGTGTGATGCGCGGTCAAATCGCACCTCGTGCGCCGTAAGTTGTCGGTTCAAGATGAAAAGTCTGAGGGTGAGCTAAGCTCAAGGTGGTTACAAGTGAGATTTTGGTGGTCACGTGATCGAGCACGCGCAAGGCGATGGCACAAGGAGTGAGGAGGAAAGTGAGCGCGAGTCTCCTGTGCGCGGCCGTCCTCCTCGGTGGCCAAATACACTAAACCTGACCCACGCTCCCGATGCCGTAGGTAATCAGGGGTGAACCAGAAACTTTTTCCGGGGTGGAACTTAACTACCCTGTATGCATGTTCATGCGTGCGTATTTATGTGTGCATGTACACGAATGCAAAATTGAAAAATTATGAGAGGGTGCTGAACGCCCCCCCCCCCTTCTATGCCAATGGACGTGACTTCCGGCGTGTGAAAATGCTGGGCGAGTCATTAGGACTGATGACCATCACGATCATTGAATAGGTGCACCTATTCAATATTATTTGAAGGTTCAGAGATGACCCGAGTAGCGTTTGCTCCGCTGTGTTGGTGCTTCTCATCGCACCAGAGTATTTGTCCATGTTTGCCTGCGCAGGCGTGACACCATGCTTCGTAAGCGAATGTTTAGTGCATATGTAAAACTGAAAAAACTTAAAGACATTAGCTTGCATAGTTGCGCAATACTGCAATATTGATACCACAATGCATATATATATATATATATATATATATATATATATATATAAGTGTATGCTAAGAAGAAAATAATGGTTGGAGTTCGAAACCTTCAGAGTTTGCATTTTCAGCGCAACGTGAGGGCAGCTGCGGCGGTTTGACTATGCCGTTTTCACACTTTCAACATAGCCAGCACTCAAATCAGTGTAGGCCTCAGTACTTTTCCCGTACTCCAGACCAAGAAAGAGAGAGAGGGAGAGAAGGAAGAGTTAGGAAGGCTGCTTGCCTCCAATCTCCCAAACCACGCCCCAGACACGTCAGATCGAGTTCTCAATACGTGAGCATTGAAGTTTTCGTCGTCCTGTTTAGGTGTACGTTCTCTCGCAACTAAACGCGGATAAAATTTTGCTCGTGCGTCATCAAGTTTTTTTTCTTTTCCCGGTTCCTTAAATCAAGGCACTAGAGCTTTTTAGTTGTCTTTATTTTACTGCATTTGTGACTCATAGGGCCACAAAGTTACGGCGCGCTCGCGCAGAAAGTGCGACCTTGTTGCCAACTCTTCCGTAACGCCATCTGGCGAGCAAAAACAACAACAACAACAAAAAGAAAGCGAGCATAGGGCTCACGGGTGTTGAAGAAAGATTGAAGAGCGTGAAAACTGACACGACCGCTCGGTTCGCCTTACGCCCGAGCACGTAGGCAGCAAAGAGAGCGTGAAACAGCGGCCACGTGGCGTTCTCTAGCGAAGGTAGGCTCTTGCGCAACGCACGCGCTGCGATAATCGAATGTGCGTGCTCTAGAGTTGTCCGAACAGACGGGCGAACAGAGGACGTATGTAGTACAACTGCCAGCTGGAAACCCCACAAGAAATTCTGTTATTAAAAAAGGCAGCTTCGCACTAGCGGTGATGAGCTCGAAGGAAGAGCGGAGCTAGGCGGCCCTCCTTATTTATTTCTATTTTTCCGTTTCTCTCTGTGTTTTTTTCAACGTGTTTTATTGCGATAGCAATTATATGGACACTCTCAGCTTGATTTCGCCGGCGGCGTCGGCGTCGATGTCATGCACCGTATATGTGTACGTGTCTATACATATAAAAACAAAAAAAGAAAAGAAAAATCCAGACAAAAAGACTAGCGCGCGGATCCGAACGTGGGACCTCCACGTCGTGCGTGCGAGGCGTTAACCACACAGCCACCAAAGGTTGCCTCCTTGAACGCTTAAACGGCAAGCTATTTAAATCTACCATTTACCGCTGTTGGCGGGCATCTTGGGCGGGGGGGCGTGGATTATTGTGTTGTCAGCTTTATCAGCAAGATAGCGCAATAAGCGCGCGCAGCTGCTTTCATCTCTCGCGCCTACTTTGGCCCGCGGCGATGAGTGGACGATCTCTTGCGCGTCCTTATCTCCCGGTGGGGATGATCATGCGTCTTGGCTGGCGTTGGGAATGCGTGGAACTATTCTTTTGTAGTTACGGGGCGCACAACGGTCACTGCAATCATTGCAAAGCATCCGTTTGCGTAAAGGGCGCTTGTTAGACAAAGCGAAGTAACAATTGAGACGCTTATTAGCGTTCATCTGTGCCTGTGAGTACGTTTCGTGCGTCCTTTGTGCGTGAGAAAAGCGGGGCACGTTTTAATCTGCTCGCCATTCTGCGCGTGACCTTCCAATTAGTTCCTATCGCGTTCATTGGCTCGCCTTTGCAGCAAAGCTGTGACTTTTTTGTTATCACTGCTTTCATTCCCTTCTACTCTTTCCATACTCTCTTTTCCTCTCTCTTTATTTCTCGCTTCCTTTTTTTCTCGTTCCTAGATTTTCTGTTTCGCTTTATTTCTCGCTTTCTGTCTTGCTCATCATTGTTTTTCCATCTTTTTCGATACCTTTTTTACTTCACGTTTCCTCATGTGTTTCTACTTTACTCTTTCTATTTCGTTCTCTTTCTCTCTATCTGCTCGATCTCTCATATATCCGAGTAATTGCATCTTCCGCCGGAAAAATCAGTGCACACATACAACCAACGGAGTTTCTCCCCTGCAAAGAAAGAAATTTGGTTTCGTGTTGGTTAGCGGGGCTTCTTAATTTCTGCAGTGGCGTATATCGCCGGATCAAGAACGATTTCTACTATGCCTCAAATTTAACTTGGGTACGCAGAAGCAGAGAACGCTTCACATTTTACATTAGGAAACTCCAAGGTCTGATACAAAGAGCATTGTCGCTGTCGTCAATTAAGACTGCGCGATCACGTAAACCGAGAAAAAAGCACCGTTTAGTTCGCACTTGTTTTAAGTGATGTTGCCGCATATCATCTATCGCCATTACGATAAGTTTAAGGTCATCCTGAAAAGTTCCAGATGGCCACCGATTTTCGCGTTGTTGAAACTTTTGCGACAATTTCAATACTCGAGATGCGGCTTTCTAAATAAAAATTATCTAATTAGGCTAAATATAAAAAAAAATGTCTGGCCTGCTTCCAGCGGCGGCCAAATGCGTTACCCTAGTTCCGTGCAGTGACCTGGTATAGGTTCATACTTCTATTAAGTTTCGCCACAAGTTACGGTGGACGAGAACAAGAGAAAACAATTTTTTCTATTAGTAAATTACTATTTCACTATACAAAAGGACCGATTATTTGAGGCGCTTACCAGGCGCATCAAGGAGACGCCTGGTAAGGGAGAAATCGCGTAAAGGAAAATACAGGTGGCGATGCCACGTTCAAGTTTCCGAATTTATTCGCTTGATGTGAAAGATTTTGACTGCATGCTTGTACCAGGGTCTGCATAATTCTTTATCAATAGAAAACAATCACCGAGTTCCAAGTGATCCCGAGATTTAACATAAAACAGTGTTAGTAAGATTAATTGGGCAAATCTGTCCAACGTATGACAAAAAAGAACCAACGTTACTAGACGAAAGAACATTCAAATAAGTGATGTCACACTAAAATTCAGGGACTTAAGTTTCGACGGGAAGTTCGGAAATTAAACGATAACCCTAATCCTCACTTTTAATAACGAAACTATGCATGACGGTATTATTACCAACAACAACACAAAAACTGGAAGTATGACTCATCACAGTACAAACTCGGTGTTTAACTTCAGTGTCCCTTGAAACATTCCCAATAATTGATGTACACGACATAGTACAACACTTGCGTCGTTCGCCTGCGTTTGCGCCGTGTTGCTGATGTGCATCTAGTGTAAAACACGCACATTCATAATTACTATTTAAAAAATTCCGCCATATCCACGAAGTGAATGCTGATGAGTGGGCGAAGCTCCGGAGGTAAACCTGGTAAACCATGAGTCCTCTGTACATTTTGCCCACTCGATTTTATTACATCGCTCCCCCTAGCGTACGTCGCCGCACTAAATCGAACGATTGCCTTCAACCAATGACACGCGCCATATGTGACATCATTCCTATTTTATAATATCTCGCGTCTTTCATCAACTACAAGTACCGCTTTCTAGTTTATAACATCTTGCATCTTTTCATCATCAGCTACAAGTACCACCATCTAGTAAACACTACAAGAACTAAACGAGAGGTGGCTACATACAGGAGACGGTACCGCCATCTAGTGAACACTGCAAGAACTAAACTAGAGGTGGCTACATACAGGGGACGGTACCGCCATCTAGTGAACACTGCAAGAACTAAACTAGAGGTGGCTACATACAGGGGACGCACAGCCCACGCCCTAAGGAGCTTCGCCCCTAATTCTCATCAACGGAGCCCTGCCTACGTATGTACAAGGAATCTGAGACCACGAGAAGAGGAGCAAAATTCTGCCAGTGATGGCAGGCGGCGGCAGGCGTGGCACCTCTGTACTCACCGGTCTTAATCGCATTCCTCGCTAAGCAGAAGAGGAAGCGGGCTGGCCGCCGCAGGGCTCATGGCGGGCATCGTCCGGCTGGCCTCCCGGGACGCCGCATGCCTGCGCCATGGGGGCAACGGGTCAGCTGCCGTGCACTAAAACACAAACGCTTTGTCATGAGAGCTAGCGAGCCGAAAGTGGCAGCCGCCACCAAAACAGCCAGGCTGAGGCACGGCGCCTGCTTCTATACTTGCCCCCCCCCCATAAAAAGAGGGAGAAAAAGAATCATTAATTAGTCGTAGACACCTTCCTGAAGGTATCTCTACATCGTGGTGCCGACAGTGGTAGTAGAGGTAGTAGTGGTAGTAGCAGAAGTAGTAATAGTAGTGTAAGAAAGATTCTGAATCGATTATTTGCGTCATATCATCCGCGTCCCCATAAAGCCATTAGCTGCCATCTCAGACAGGTCCTTGGATTCCAAAAGGATCTGTCAATGCTTTGCAACAAATAAATTAATACAATATCAGCTATTACTTGCTTTTGAGCTTGAACGAGCAAAAATTACCACACAATTTATGGGGCAGCTTGAAGTTTGGGACTTCCGATCACCTTTTGTCACCAATGGTTAGGCTAATGTTCTATTATAAAGCGGACCAAACCTCATGCTGGTTGTAGAAGTGTTGCTGTTTCTCTGTCACAGTCAACTTGCTCTATGACTCAGAAATTCAAAAACACCCACGAAAACACGTGATCCGGCGCATTCGGAGCGCCCAGAGCTGTGAGCGATGTATGGCGGAAAGACCACCCCGACAACGTTCGCACTGTCAATTTTTCAGACGGGTTTATAAACGCGATAGCGTTAAAGAGATCATTTCACGCAAATTTTGGCGATGGCGTCGTTGGTTTAGAGCGAAAAATGTCCACTTTGTCCATGACCAAGAAGTCATGAAAAATGCCAATAAAATAAATAAAAAAAGTTCTCGTACCCGAGTGAGCACTGAACCGAAGGGACAGCAACATGACTACGGCCGCTTGCCGGTACGGCCGGAAGAAGATGATGATGATGATGCTCCTTGGATCATTGGCACCTACCCACTATGGGGGATCGGCCATGAGTCAGGCCGATCATACATACTAAATTTATGATTAATTTTTAGTAAGAGCTAAAATATTTTGAGATGACCTTTTAATGTAACGATAATTATGAATAATTGTAACTTTAAGTCTCACTATTTTGTGTAATCTCGCAGAGACTGAAGATATTTTGACTAGGAAGGCTGAATAAAGAATTGTCAATAGTTGATACACCTACCAACGGAAGGCGAAGCCAATGGCCGGGTATAGTAGCCATCGGCGCCGTCTTCATGTGGTCTACGCGTGAATCCCAGAGCCATAATATGTATATTTTTAAACTGCCTTAAAAAAAGAACACTATATGAATTCGTGTGGTGGAAGGCTTCTCCTTGACGCATGCGTGGCATAGGCGTAGGATCACGCCAGCTGCCGAATACGGGAACTGCGCCACCAGGCAGGTGTTTCAAATGTCCACTCCTGACAAAGCACTAAGACATATTTATTCATCAGTAGCAGCAGACACATAAAAAACAGCTGCGTAGGCGCGCGTGTTCCTTACAATCACGTAGTGCCCCCCCCCGCCCCTCTGATTTCTAAAAGGAATAATTAAGCCGTCGTGGGCACTGAACAGCCGTGCTTGTAGAAGGTATTCAGATATACCTTGAAAACGGCCAAAGTTAGTTTGTTTTCTAACGAAACGGTTGAGGGATGCACCGAGAACCGAAGGAGCGAGCAATTGAGAAGGCAGTGCGGTGCGCACAAGGTGCAATTATGCTATCGCGTTCTGCTCTGGAAGGCGAAGCTCAAGCATACATCGTGTTTTTAGGCGCGAAGCTCAAAAAAAAACTAGTGTCTGTACATCTCTTGGATATCTTGGTACGTGACCGTGTCTGTCTGCCAGTTCGTCCATCTGTCTGTCTGACGACGAGCCACAGTGGGTCGTGAGATACTGACGGTTACACCTGACGCAGGACAAGGTTAGACTAAAAGAAGTTTAACCCCTCCAAATAGAGAGATAAATAGAAAGAGGAAGCAAGGATCACATCATCTGATGACTAAGCCGCGCATGCGCAGTAGCTAAGTCACGCCCACCGACGGATACATAGCGCACAACCTCCGCTCTACACGAAGCTGTAGGTTGCGCCCGACGATGTCCAAGAGTCATGCGGCGTTTTAGGAAACTGCGTACTCCCGAGAAGGAAGCTGCCCATCTCGAAGCTAGACGTGCCGGCTGACGCAGGGGAGCGGCGACGGGCCTATATGCTTCGCTGGGCCAAGCTTTGCGCGACTTAGTGCAAAGTACCCTCATTTTTTCCCTTAGTGCATTCACATCGAGAAACCCTCAGCAGTTGTCGAAACATACGTTTCTCGGTGAATATTTCGAACCGAACTTTCCTGGTCAAGATGCGCTTTGATGCCACGGCGATAGAGCTCACATCAATAATAAGAAAGATAAAAAATGAACGGAATCACCTGCTCAACAAAGGGATCAAACCTCAGTGCCTAAGCACTGCAGCCTGATGCTCACAAGTGCAGTCCACTAAAGTAAATGAACACTCAGGCCACCACTCTATGTGATGCTCATGGCCCAGCATGCGATTCGGAGGTCGTCAGGCCGAGAACTGCGCAAAGCAGCCTCCCTTCGCTCCAGTCTCTTTGTTCCCGCAACGAGAGATTTTGCTTGCTTGGCCGATAACAATATGCGCGATTAAAGTCGGCACGAACACTCGACCAGCGAGGAATATTGGGAAATGCATCACCTCGATGAATATGAAAATTGATGAAGTGGCAAATCAAGGTGCCGATTTGGTGTCAGCTCCAAACAATTTGTTCAGCCTATACGACAGTGATTTACAGGGTGATAGGTAGATAATGCGGGGACTGCGGTGATGTAAAGTAATTTCATGATATATGTGAAAACTTTGCACAATAAGTTTTCTCAGAGTGCTCAAAAGGGCCCTGCTACGATTTTCCAAGCCATTAAATGGATTCACTAAAAGAGCTTATTGCCTCACGAATTTACTACCGCAAAAACTTTTAGAATCTGTCCAGTATGTATACGAGCGGAGCTGAAAAGATTTGTCAGACGCTGCACTTACATTCACTCTTCTCTCGTTTACATTAAAGCACCGGAAGTTAAGCAGGGACCGATGAAACGGAGGAAGAAAATACGTCACGCACACCTTGTGACTTTGAGCATTTTTTTCTTCTTTTTTTCTTCGAATGCGAGACTTTTAAGTGCAATAACACACACACACGTAGACAAATCATGGCCTGTATCACGTCTCGTAAATGATGCCCATAGTAACGACCAACACCAACCAATGGCTGACAATAAACCTGTGACGCAGCGATAATTGATTCCGTAGCGTCATTAGTTGAATGAAGAGAAAGCCATATTTTTAGTTGAATTTGAGAATTTATTGTAATCTCCAGACTGTGTACTGCGCTATAACGCTGGGCTCGCCTGTTTTCGATAGCCTCGACTACTGCTCGGGAGATAGAGAGAGAACAACTTCGCTGAAAATTCCCGCAGAATCAATCGGTAGCGTTTTCTGACCATGTACAAAATGATTTGCAGGGCCAATTTACAAATGCGTCATTTTCTTCTTCTTCCTCTAACCCACAGCGACTATAATAGGAAGCGACCGCGATGGAGTGTGCACCGCAATATGCCCACACTCGGCCCTCCCGCATAAAAAGACCAATGCGGAAGCGGACGAAATCACAGCGTACGCTCGCCTGTTGGTAAACAAAAATCAGTCTCGAAAACGTCGACTGTCCTCTCACTCTTTAACTTTTTTCTCTCGCGTTGTCGCAAATAATTTGGCACACTAAGACTGCGATATATTACCGCAATACCACTAAAGAGCCCGTTTCTAAGAAATTCCAGCGGCGGCGGTTGTGAGCGCAAAATTGTCCTTGCGTGAACGCAAACTCGAGAAATATGCAAATAAAAGAAATAATAAAACATTTAAGGTCTAAGTGGGAACCGAATCCGGGTCGTTTGAGTGGCAAGCAGGTGTTCTATTATACAGCCCTGCCCCTGCTTATGAATGCAGTGAAAAAAACTTTCTCTGTCAGGAAATGCAGTGAAAGTAACTTATGTGCTTTACAAACACACGCGTCCTGTGTATATGCTTCACCAAACAACATAAAATACAGCCGTAACAGTGCTTGGTATCGGGCGTCAGAACATGTGTGTTTATTATGACTTCATAGTTTAAAGCTCATAACCCACTACAAAGGCACACACGCTACTGCACCCTTAAGACCACGTAGTGGGTGCATAGCAAGTTCGAAAAGTAAGCACCAGGCACAGAATATCGCTATCGCATTCAACTCCTAGAGGTGAAGGTTAAGGTTATTCCAAATTTTGTCAATTTATATAGCCTGAAATTTGCAAACATAAATGTGCGCTCTCTTTATCGTCCAAGGAGTTGCCTTTGGATGTGACATCTTCTGTTCAGTAAGAACATTTTATGCTAGGCTTACATATTGCTTGCGGGACAAGGTTGGAAGAACGTGCGCGAAGAAATAATAGAAGAAGAGCAAAGCCCAGCGAAGACGCTTCTTCCTTGGGCTCCGCTGAAATCTCGTCGTCCGAGTTCTGTAAACCTGCTGGCTTGTGGAACTACGTCAACGACATCGAAGTAGCCGGCAAACAAGTGGAGTCGGCATTGTGGGACACAGCGGAGCAGTAAGATCTGTTGTAGCCACTTTCAGTCTGGACACCGAGGTCGTATTCATCTGCTTCAACATCGCATCAACCAACTGCACGGCGAAAATCCAGGAGTTGGGGAGGGTCGAGAAACGCTCCAACTGCTCTAGCGTGCCTACCATCAAGGCGGGGCACAAGAAGGACCTGCGCAACGACCAGCGCACATTACCTCGCAGACGGCCGCCAACCAGAACAAGGAAGACTATGACAGGTTGTGGCCACAGCACAGAGGTCATCCGCATCTGCTTCAACGTGTTGTCGCCCGACTCCCTGCAGAACATCCCGGAGTCGGGATGGGCAGAAAAGCAGTCCCACTGCTCCAGCGTGCACACCATAAAGACAGGGAACAAGAAATACGTGCGCAACGCCACGCCCACGCTACGGTGCAGACGGCCGTCGAGAAGAACACGAACGACGACTATATCCGGTTGCGGTCCCATCCCCGAGGTCGTTTGCATCTGCTTTAACGCCTCGTCGCCCGACTCCCTGGAGAACATCCCGGAGTCGAGATGGGCAGAGAAGCGGTCCCGCTGCTCCTGCGTGCCAACCATCAAAGCGAGGAACAAGAAGGACCTGCGCAACGTTTCGCTCACGCTACTTCTCAGACGGCCGCCAAGCAGAACAGGAACGAAGACTATGACTGCTTGCGGCCACAGCACCGAAGTCGTCTTCATCTGCTTCAACGCCTCGTCGCCCGACTCCCTGAAGAACATCACGGACTCGGGAAGAGTAGAAAAGCGGCTCCACTGCTCCCACGTGCCAACCATCAAGGCGAGGAACAAGAAGGACCTGCGCAACGCCCCGCTTACGCTACTTCGCAGACGGCTGCCAAGCAGAACAGGAATGACGACTATGACCGGTTGCGGCCACAGCACCGAAGTCGTCCTTATCTGCTTTAACGTCTCGTCGACCAACATTTTGGAGAACATCCCGGAGTTAGGAAGGGTAGAAAAGAGGCCCCACTGCTCCCACGTGCCAACCATCAAGGCGAGGAACAAGAAGGACCTGCGCAAAGCCCCGCTTACGCTACTTCGCAGACGGCTGCCAAGCAGAACAGGAATGACGACTATGACCGATTGCGGCCACAGCAGCGAAGTCATCCTTATCTGCTTTAACGTCTCGTCGACCAACATCCTGGAGAACATCCCGGAGTTAGGAAGGGTAGAAAAGAGGCCCCACTGCTCCAGCGTACCAATCATCAAGGCGCGCAACAGGAAGGACCTGCGCAACGCCCCGCGCACGCTACATCGCAGACGGACGCCAATCAGAACAGGAACGACGACTATGACCGGTTGCGGCCACAGCACCAAAGTCGTCCCCATCTGCTTCAACGTTATAATGCTAGCCACCCTATCAACGTCTCGTCGCCCGACTCCCCGGAGAACATCCCAGAGTCGGGAAGGGCAGAAAAGCGGCCCAACTGCTACAGCGTGCCAATAATCAAGGCGGGTAAAAGAAGGACCTCCGCAACGAACCGGGCACGCCATACGGAGCAGACTGCCGCTAAGTACAACGAGAACTACGACTATGAGAGGATGCTGCCGCAGAACCGAGGTCATCCTCATCTGCTTCAACGTCAGGTTGTCCGAATCCCTGGAAAAGAGAGCCCCATGCCGACGCTCAAAGCCCTTGAAACACCTGAAATGTTCAGATGAGACCAAGTAGGATGCAGATACGGCGAGTATGTCCGTATGGTGAGTAACGAGGCCGTAGAAAAGGAGGAATCTGCGGTCTGTGCTAAACATAGGAAGCCATTTGGGGCTAGAGGAGCAGCTCTCTTGGCAGTGCCTTCGTCACTCTGTTAAGCGACACCACACACTATTCGTTGACGCCCTGTGCACTTTTTATGCATAGAAACACAATAAACATTTCGAAAAAAAACTCTGCATATGTTCGTGGCTTTTCTGCTGCGCCCACCCTGTGTATGCTTGTACTAAAACGAAATAAGAGAATAGCGTAGCAAACGCTGGGAAAACTGCGCTGAGTTAGAAAAGAACATCACATAGAAGGAACACATAGAAGTGCGAAGTACCAACAGTTTTGGAGAGTCGGTTAAGTAATAATTAGGTAATTTGCCAGCTGACTACGCAGCCTGTGGCTGTGAAGGACAATTTCACCAGATTATTACACTGGGGCATAGCTAAAACACGTTCGCTTTTTTGTAAGGTTTCGGAAGCATTCATACACATGAAAATCTATAGCTGTGTGTCTATTTTGATGAATAATGTGCGTTAGCACGTGTTGTTCCTCGGCACGTCTGCGCAGCTATGTTCAGTTTCCCTATTTAACCGACGCTCTACAGCCAATAAGAACAGTTTGTAGCTGTGCTCGATCCGTTCAGTGTTCTTGCATTGTGGTGTCTTTCTCTGTTTTGGCGCCGTTTTTCCAGCATTGAATGAACCAACAAGCCCCACAAGACGTCCTGATCAGCGTAGCAAAAGTGTATTTCTTAATTTGGGAGGGCATCGGGTAGTTGGTTCATAGGAATAAAAAAATGTAGCGCAAAAACACAACGACAGACAAGGAACACGGGACCGGCACCAATCCATGCTCGTTGTCTTTCCTTGTGTTTTAAGCCGCAATTTTTTTCTTCAAGACAGGAACCGTTGGCCTGCAGTTGCAATCACTTGGTGTATTCTTGGAACAAAGATGTAAGGTATTGGATGGGCATCCTAAAAATCGGCAAGTGGGATTAACAAGCGATTGGAGATAAAACATAGGCTCTGTGGGACACAACGTAAACATATACGAAAGCTTCCAGAAGGACATTGTGGACACTTCAAACGAAATGACTGGGGTCGTGGTTTGCTCTGTTGGTTGAGAGAGCCGATTGACCCCTTCCAAGAAATTTCGAAACAGTGTAGCCTAAGTTTTTCGAAATTCAGGTGTTCTTTTTAGGTCCTTGCTACCATTAGCTGGGTAGCGGAGCTCACTTACAGGATAAGACATATCCAACACTTGTGTGAGCAACAGGAAACATGACTATACTCGGAGAAAGCCGAAGAATTTTGTCGCCAATACAACCACGTGCTCTTCACCACTGTAAGTGTTAGAGTCGTGTCACTTCGAGTGTGTCAACTTATAACTATTTTTCACCACCTAACGCTAAATAATACGCTTAATCGAAAATAAACGTTAGTGCTTTGCGTCTCTAATATCATGTTTGGCTGCGAGTAATGATACTAAAGATTGTCCCCTAAATTATGCCGGGACATCGTTCCTTTTTAGCTAAGAGACATCGAAATACCCCCCAATTGTATGACGAAATGGCCTATCAAACACAGGAAAAACGTTTGACGTCACACAAACGAGGTCCACAAGTACTGAAAATTGGGCTAGTTGGTTTGTCGCACTTGAACTGGCCAAGCGCATAACGGGAAAGAAAAAAACGGCCGAGTATGCAAATACAACAGAACAAGCACTTTGTCCTGTTGTGTTGGTTGACTCGGCCATTTCTTCTTCCAAGCTACACACTGAACAAGTTCAAGTATACGCAAGTGAGCAAGCTCAAAGCGCTGCCACGTCTTGGTCTCTGCTGTTTGTGTTGCTACCTAAATCTGCGGTCGCGATACGTTTGCTGTGAAGAACAAAATGTGTAAAAAACGCGTTCGATTTGACATAACTGTCAAACCGAGTATTTTACAAAAGTTAAGCGGGTCAGGAAATAAAAAGGCAGATCCCACGTAGAGTAAGAATCGAGGATAGGCGAAGCACGAATGAGGGAGGTTCATATGTCGCTTTAAAATCATCGCAACGTTACGAGGCGGACGTACATTATGCCATACATAACTTTCATGTCATGATCATCATGTCTGGACCTGTCATGTGCCTTCGTCGTCTGTTCACGTCATTTTCTTCTTCTTCCTCTAACATACAGCGACTATAATGGGAAGCAACCGCGATGGAGTGTGCACCGCAATATGCCCATACTCGACACCCACGTATAAATAGACCAATGCGGACGCGGACGAAATCACAGCGTACGCTCGGCTGTTGGTAAACAAATATCAGTACCGAGAACGTCGACTGTCCTCTCACTCTTGAACTTTCTTTTCCTCGCGTTGTCGCAAAAGATTTGGCACACTAAGACTTTGATATTTTAACGCGATAGTGTTAAAGAGCTCGTTTCGAAAAAATTCTGGCTTCAGCGGTTTTGAGCTCAAAATGATCTTTGCGTGGCAAAAACTCGAAAAATATGCAAATAAAAGAAATAATAAAACATTCCAGGTCTCAGTGGGATTCGAATCCGAGTCATTTGCGTGGAAAGCGGGCGTTCTACCACACAGCCATGCTCCTGCTTATGAGTGCATTGAAAATAACTTTCTCTATCAGAAAATGCAGTGAACGTAACTTTCGTGCTTTACAAACACACGCGTCCTGTGTACATGCTTCAACATACAACATGAAAAACTGTCGTAATAGTGCTTGGAATAAGCGTACATTGTCATCGGGCGTCAGAACATGCGTTTTTATCATGACTTCATAGATTAAAGTCAGTCACCCACTACAAAGGAACACACGCTACTGCACCCTTGTGGCACATAGTGGGTGCATTGCAAGTTCGAAAAGTGAACACCAGGCACAGAATATTGCTATCGCGTTGAACTCCTAAAGGGTGCGTCAACTCTTGTAATTTTATATAGCCTGAAAAAATAAAAACAAATGTGCGCTGTCTTTATCGGCCAATGAGTTGCCTTCGAATGTAACATCTTCTGTTCAGTGAGAACAGCATATGCTAGACTTACTTACTATTACGGAACAAGGTTGCAAGAACGTGCGCGAAGAAGAAATAGAAGAAGAAGAGCAAATACCTGCGAAGACGTCTCTTTCCCGGACTCCGCTGAAAACTCGTTGTCCGAGTTCTGTCAACCTGCTGCCTTTTGGAACTTCGTGAAAAACATCGAGGTAGACGGGAAACAAGTCGAGTCGGCTTTGTGGGACAAAGCGGAACAGTAAGACCTGTTGTAGCCACTTTCAGTCTGCACACTGAGGGCGTACTCATCTGCTTCAACGTCGTCACCCGACTCCCTGGAGAACATCCCGGAGTAGGGAAGGACAGAAAAGCAGTCCCACTGCTCCAGCATGCCTACCATCAAGGCGGGGCGCAAGAAGGACCTGTGCAACGATTCGCGCACGTTACGTCCCAGACTGCCGCCAAGCAGAACAAGGACAACTATGGCCGATGGTGGCCGCAGCACCGAGGTCGTCCGCATCTGCTTTAACGTCTCGTCGCCCGACTCCCTGGAGAACATCCAGGAGTCGGGATGGGCAGAGAAGCGGTCCGGCTGCTGCTGCGTGCAAATCATCAAGGAGGGGAACAAGCAGGACCTGCGCAATGCCCCGCACACGCTACGTTGCAGACAGCCGCCAAGCAGAGCAGAAACGACGACTGTGACCGGTTGCGGCCATAGCACCGAAGTCGTCCACATCTGCATCAACGTCTCGTCGCCCGACTCTCTGGAGAACATCCCGGACTCGGGAAGAGTAGAAAAGCGGCTCCACTGCTCCGGCGTGCCATCCATCAAGGCGGGGAACAAGAAAGACCTGCGCGACGTTACGCGCACGCTACTTCGTAGACGGCCGCCAAGCAGGACAGGAACGACGACTATGACCAGCTGCGACCACAGCACCGAAGTCGTCCTTATCTTCTTCGACGTCTTGTCGCCCGACACCCTGGAGAACATCCCGGAGTCGGGATGGCCAGGGAGCCGGTCCCATTGCACTGGCGTGCCCACCAGCAAGGCGGGGAACAAGAAGGACTTGCGCAACACCCCGCGCACGCTACGTCGCAGACGGCCGCCAATCAGAACAGGAACGACGACTATGACTGGTTGCGTCCACAGCACTGAAGTCGTCCTCGACTGCTTCAACGTTATAATTCTAGCTACCCTATCAACGTCTCGTCGCCCGACTCCCCGGAGAACATCCCGGAGTCGGGAAGGGCAGAAAAGCGGCCCAACTGCTCCAGCGTGCTAATAATCAAGGCCGGTAACAAGAAGGACCTCAGCAACGATTCGCTCACGCCATACAGAGCAGACGGGTGGCAAGTAGAACAAGAACGACGACTATGACCAGATGCGGCCGCAGAACCAAGGTCATCTTTATCTGCTTCAACGCCAGGTTGTCCGACTCCCTGGAAAAGAGAGCCCCATTCCGACGCTCACAGCCTTTCAAAGATCTGAAATGTTCAGATGAGACCAAGTACGATGCGCATACGGCGAGTAGGTCCGAATGGTGAGGAACGAGGCTACAGACAAAGAGGAATCTGCGGTCTGTACTAAACTTAAGAAGCCATTTGGGGCTAGAGGAGCTCCTCTCTTTGCAGTGCCTTTGTCACTGTGTTATGCGCAACCACATACTATGTGTTGACGCCCTCTGCACTTTTTATGCATAGAAACACAATAAATACATCGAAAAAAAACTCTGCTATGTTCGTGGCTTTTCTGCTGCGCCCACCCTGTGTATGCTTGTACTAAAACGAAATAAGAGCATAGCGTAGCAAACGCTGGAAAAACTGCGCTGAATTAGAAAAAAAAACATCACATAGAAGGAACACTAAAACAGATCGAGGGCGAAGTACCCACAGTTTTGGAGAGTCGGTTAAGTAATAATTAGTTCATTTGCCTGCTCACTACGCAGCCTGTGGCTGTGAAGGACGATTTCTACAGTCTAGTATACTGGGACATAGCTAAAACACGTTTGCTTCTTTAAGGTTTTAGAAACATTCATCAACATGAAAATCGATAGCTGTTTGTCTTTTTTGATCAATTATGTGCGTTGGCACGTGACGTTCCTCGGCACGTCTGCGCAGCTATGTTCAGTTTCTCGATTTAACCGACGCTACACAGTCATTAAAAACAGTTGGTAGCTGCGCTCGATCCGTTCAGTGTTCCTTTTTTGTGGTGTATTTTTCTATTTTGGCGCAGTTTTCCCTGCATTGAATCAACCAACAAGCCCCACAAGACGTCGTGATCAGCGTAGCAAACGTATTTTTTTTGTTTTTGAAGAGAGTGAGGTAGTTGGCTCATAACATTCAAAATGTAGTGCAAAAACACAAGGATAGAAAAGGAACACAGGACCGGCGCCAATCAGTGCTCGTTGTCTTTCCTTGTGTTTGAAGCTGCATTTTTTTTCTTCACGACAGGAACGGTTGGCCTGCAGTTGCAAACACTTGATGTATTCATGGAACGAAGACGTGAGGTATTGGACGGGCATCCTAAAAATCGGCAAGTGGGAATAACAAGCGATTGGAGAAAAAACATGCTCTGTGGAACACAACCTAAAGATATACGAAAGCTTCCAGAAGGACTTTGTGGACACGTCAAACAAAATGACTGGGGTCGTGGTTTGCTCTGTTGGTTGAGAGGGTCGATTGGCTCTTTCCGAGAACATTAGCAACAGTGTAGCCTAAGTTTTTCGAAATCCATGTGTTCTTTTTAGGTCCTTGCTACCATTAACTGGGTAGCAGAGGTCGCTTACGTGATAAGACATATGCAACATTTGTGTCAGTACAGGAAACATGGCTATACTCGCTGAAAGCCTAAAAATTCAGTCGCCAACACATGAACGTGCTCTTCACCACTGTAAGCGTTAGAGCCGTGTCACTTGGAGTGCGTCAACCTATAACTGTTCTTCACCACATAATGCTCAATAATAACGTTAATCCTAAATAAAATTAGTGGTTTCTGCCTCTAATACCATGTTTGGCTGCGAGTAATGATACTAAACAATGTCCCCTAAAATATGACGGCACATCGTTCTTTTTAGCTAAAAGCCGTCGAAATACCCTTGGTGGTATGACAAAGTGGCCTATCAAACACAAGAAAAATGTTTGACGTCACATAAACGAGGTCCACAAGTACTGAGAACTGGGCGAGTTGGTTTGTCGCACTTGAACTGGCCTAGTGCATAACGGGAAAGAAGAAACGGCCGAGTATGCACAACAGAACAAGCAATTTGTCCTGTTGTGTTGGTCGACTCGGCCGTCTCTTCTTCCCAGCAGCACACTGAACGAGTTCAAGTATACGCAAGTGAGCAAGCTCAAAACGCTGCTGCGTCTTGGTCTCTGCTGTTTGTGTTGCTACCTAAATCTGCGGTCGCCACACTTTTGCTGTGAAGAACAAAGTGTGTCAAAAAACGCGTTCAACTTGACATAACTGTCAAACCAAATATTTTACAAAAGATGAGCGGGCCAGGAAAAAAACGCAGATCCCACGTAGAGTGAGAATCGAGGATATGCGACGCACGAATCAGGAAGGTTCATATGTCACTTTAAAATCATCACAACGTTACGAGGCGGGCGTAAATTATGCCATACATAACTTTCATGCCATGATTATCATGTCTGGACATGTCATGTACTTTCGTCGTCCGTTCACGTTATGTTCCTCTTCTTCCTCTAACTCACAGCGACTATAATAGGAAGCAACCGCGATGGAGTGTGCACCGCAATACGCCCATACTCGGCCCTCCCGTATAAAAAGACCAATGCGGAAGCGGACGAAATCACAGCGTACGCTCGGCTGTTGGTAAACAAAAATCAGTACCGAGAACGTCGACTGTCCTCTCAGTCTTCAACTTTTTCCCTCGCGTTGTCGCAAATATTTTGGCACACTAAGACTGCGATATATTAACGCGACATTGTTAAAGAGCTCGTTTCGAAGAAGTTCCGGCGTCGGCGGTTGTGAGCGCAAAATAGTGCCTGCGAGACAAAAAGTTGAGAAATATGCAAATAAAAGAAATATTAAAACATTCCGTGTCTAAGTGGGAATCAAATACGAGTCATTTGCGTGGCAAGCGGATGTTCTACCACACAGCCATGCCCCTGCTTAAGAATGCAGTGAAAATACCTTTCTCTGTCAGGAAATGCAGGGAACGTAACTTTCGTGCTCTACCAACACACGCGTCCTGTGTACATGCTTCAACATACAACATGAAAAACTGTCGTAATAGCGCTCGGTAGAAGCGTACATTGTCATCGGACGCCAGAATATGTGTGTTTATCATGACTTCATAGTTTAATTAAAGCATGTCACCCACTACAAAGGCACGCACGCTGCTGTACCCTTAAGGCTATGTAGTGGGTGCATAGCAAGTTCGAAAAGTGAGCACCAGGCACAGAATATCGCTATCGCGTTCAACTCCTAAAGGTGACGCTTAAGGGTACCCCAACGATGGTAATTTAATGTAGCCTGAAATTAATAAAAATAAGTGTGCACTCTCTTTTTCAGCCAAAGAGTATCCTTCGGATGTAACATCTTCTGTTCAGTGAGAACAGCATATGCTAGGCTTACATATTGCCATCGAAACAAGGCTGCAAGAACGTGCGCAAAGAAGAAATAGAAGAAGAAGAGCAAAGCCCAGTGAAGACGTCTCTTTCCCGGGCTCCGCTGAAGTCTCTTAGTACGAGTTCTGTCAACCTGCTGCCTTTTGTAACTACGTGAACGACATCGAGGAAGACAAGAAACAAGTGGAGTCGGCATTGTGGGACACAGCGGAGCAGTAAGACCTGTTGTAGTGACTTTTAGTCTGGACACCGAGGTCGTACTCCTCTGCTTCAACGTCGTCACCCGACTTCCAAGAGAACATCCCGGTGTCGGGTAGGGAGAAAAGCGGCGCGACTGCTCCAGCGTGCCAATCATAAGGCAGGCAACAAAAAGGACCTTTGCAACGACGCGTGCACGTTACGTCACAGACGGCCACGAAGCAGAACAAGGACGACTATGAGCGATTGTGGGCGCAGCACCGAGGTCGTCCGCATCTGCATCAACGTCTCGTCGTCCGACTCCCTGGAGAACATCCCGGAGTCGGGATGGGCAGAGAAGAGGTCCCGCTGCTCCTGCGTGCAGACCATAAAAGTGGGGAACAAGAAGGACCTGCGCAACGCCTCGCACACGATACGGCACAGACGGCCGTCGAGTAGAACAGGAACGACGACTATATCCGGTTGCAGTCGCATCACCGAGGTAATCCTAATCTGCTTCAACGTCACGTCCCTCTACACTCTGGGGAACATCCCGGTGTCGGGATGGGCAGAGAAGCGGTCCCAGTGCTTTGGCGTGCCAACCATCAAGGCAGGAAACAAGAAGAACCTGCGAAACGGCCCGCGCACGCTACGTCGCCGACGGCCGCCAAGCAGAGCAGAAACGACGACTGTGACCGGTTGCGGCCACAGCACCGATGTCGTCCTCATCTGCTTCAACGTCTCGTCACCCGACTTTCTGGAGAAAATCCCGGACTCGTGAAGAGTAGAAAAGGTGCTCCACTTCTACGGCATGCCAACCATCAAGGCGCGCAACAGGAAGGACCTGCGCAACGCCCCGCGCACGCTACATCGCAGACGGCCGCCAAGCAGAACAGGAACGACGACTATGACCGGTTGCGGTTACAGAACCAAAGTCGTTACCGTCTGCTTCAACGTTATAATTCTAGCTTCCCAATCAACGTATCGTCGCCCGACTTCCCGGAGAACACCCCGGAGTCGGGAAGGACAGAAAAGCGGCTCAACTGCTCCAGCGTGCCAATAATCAAGGCCAGTAACAAGAAGGACCTCAGCAACGATTCGCGCACGCCATACGGAGCAGACGGGCGCCAAGTAGAACAAGAACGACGACTATGACTGGATGCGGCCGCAGAACCAAGGTTATCTTCATCTGCTTCAACGTCAGGTTGTCCGACTCCCTGAAAAAGAGAGACCCATGCCGACGCTCACAGCCTTTGAAACACCTGAAATGTTCAGATGAGACCATGTACGATGCGCATACGGCGAGTATGTCCGTGTGGTGAGTCACGAGGCCGCAGACAAAAGGCAATCTGCGGTCTGTACTAAACTTAAGATGCCATTTGGGGCTAGAGGAGCTCCTCTCTTTGCAGTGCCTCCGTCACTCTGTTAAGCGCAACCACACACTATTTGTTGACGGCCTTTGCACTTTTTATGCATATAAACACAATAAATACTTCGAAAAAAAGTTCTGCTTATGCTCGTGGCTTTTCTGCTGCGCCCACCCTGTATATCCTTGTACTGAAACGAAACAAGAACATGGCGTAGAAAAACGCTGGGAAAAATGCACTGAATTAGAAAAGAACATCACATAGAAGGAACACACAGAAGTGCAAAGTACCGACAGTTTTGGAGAGTCGGTTAAGTAGGCGGAAATGTTGTAGGCCCGTGTGCTCAAATTTGGGTGCACGTTAAAGAACCCCAGGTGGTCTAAATTTCCGGAGCCCTCCACTACGGCGTCTCTCATAATCATATATTGGTTTTGGGACGTTAAACCCCACATATCAATCAGAGTCGGTTAAGTAATAATAGCGTAACTTGCCTGCTGACTACGCAGCCTTTGGCTGTGAAGGACGATTTCAACAGTCTATTATACTGGGGCATTGCTAAAACACGTTCGCTTTTTTGTAAGGTTTTGGAAGCATTCATCAACATGAAAATCGATAGCTGTTAGTCTTTTTTGATGACTAATGTACGTTAGCACGTGACGTTCCTCGGCACGTCTGCGCAGCTATGTTCAGTTTCCCGATTTAACCGACGCTACACAGTCATTAAGAACAGTTTGTAGCTGCGCTCGATCCGTTCAGTGTTCTTTCTTTGTGGTGGGTTTCTCTATTTTGGCGCAGTTTTGTCTGCATTGAATGAACCTACAAGCCCCACAAGACGTCCTGTTCAGCGTAGCAAAAGCGTTTTTCTTGTTTTGGGAGGGGATCGGGCAGTTGGTTGATAAAATAAAAAAAAACTGTAGCGCAAAAGAACACAAGGACAGACAAGGAACACGGGACCGGCGCCAATCTGTGCTCTTTGCCTTTCCTGGAATTTCACCTTCACGACAGGAACCGTTTGCCTGCAGTTGAATTCACTTGGTATATTCATGGAACGAAGATGTAAGGTATTGGACGGGCCTTTTAAACATCGGCAAGTGGAATTAACAAGTGATTGGGGATAAAACATAGGCTCTGTGGGACACAACGTTACGATATGCGAAAGCTTCCAGAAGGACTTTGTGGACACGTCAAACGAAATGACTGGGGTCGTGGTTTGCTCTATTGGTTGAGAGAGTCAATTGGCCCTTTCCGAGAACATTTGCAACAGTGTAGACTATGTTTTTCGGAATTCATGAGTTCTTTTTAGGTCCTTGCTACCATTAGCTGGGTAGCAGAGGTCGCTTACAGGATAAGACATATGCAAGACTTGTGTGAGTACAGGAAACATGGCTATTCGGTGAAAGCCTAAGAATTCACTCGCCTCCACAACCACGTGTTCTTCACTACTGTAAGTGTTAGAGCCGTGTAACTTGGAGTGCGTAGACCTATAACTGTTCTTCACCAGCTAATGCTAAATACTAAGCTTAATCGGGAATAAAAGTTAGTGGTTTTTGTCTCTAATATCATCTTTCGCTGAGAGTAATGATACTATATAATGTCCCCTAAATTATGCCGGGACATCGTTCCTTTTTAGCTAAGAGACATCGAAATACCCCCCAATTGTATGACGAAATGGCCTATCAAACGCAGGAAAAATGTTTGACGTCACACAAACGAGGTCCACAAGTACTGAAAATTGGGCGAGTTGGTTTGTCGCACGTGAACTGGCCAAGCGCAAAACGGGAAAGAAGAAACGGCCGAGTCGGCAAATACCACAGAACAAGCACTCTGTCCTGTTGTGTTGGCCGACTAGGCCGTTTTTTCTTCCCAGCTGTACTCTGAACGAGTTCAAGTATACGCAAGTGAGGAAGCTTAAAAGGCTGCCGCGTCTCGGTCTCTTTTGTTTCTGTTGCTACCTAAGTTTCCAGTCGCATACTTTCGCTTCGAAGAACAGAGAGTGTCATGAATACGTTCAATTTGACATAACTGTCAAACCGAGTATTTTACAAAAGATGAGTGGGCCAGGAAAAAAAATGGCAGATCCCACGTACAGTGAGAATGGAGGATACGCGAGGCACGGTTGAGGAAGGTTGATATGTCCATTTCAAATCATGACAACGTTACGAGGCAGGCGTGAAGTATGCCGTACATGACTTTCATGTCATGATTATATTGTCTGTACGTGTCATTTACCTTCGTCATCTGTTCATGTCACGTGACACTAAATTGGTGTATATAGGGCTAGCGAAACGGCCGCGAGCACGCTATGAGTGTAGCATGTAGTCATACTATACATGACCTGCATATCATGTTTCTCGTGTTTAGACGTGTCATTTACCTTCGTCCTACATTCACATCATGTGATACCAAATTCGGTATATGTGAAGCCCTAGAAACAGCCGCGAGCATGGTATGAGCGCGGGATGCAGTCATGTTTTACTTGACACGCATGTCATGATTATCATATTTGCCCCAGTCATACCTTCGACATTCATTCACGTCCCGTAATAACAAATTTGGTATATTTGAAGCTAGCGAAACGACCGGAAGCGCACCATGAGCGTGGCATGTAGGCATGTTCTTTCATGACACGTATGTCATGATTATCATGTTTGCACCACTCATATACCTTCGTTCTTCATTGACGTCACGTAACACCAAATTTAGTATATCCGGAACTAGCGAAACGACCACGAGCCCGCAATGAGCGTAGCAAGTAGTCATGTTTTACATGACACGCATAACAGAACTATCATGTTTGGACGTGTCATTTACCTTCGTCATCTATTCACGTCCCGTAATACGAAGTTCCGGTATATATTAAGCTATCAAAACGGGCGTGAGGGCAACATGAGTGCGGATTGTAGTCATAACTTACCTGACATGCATGTCATGATTTCCAAGTTAAGGTCTTTCACATGTGTTCGCCAAGCAGTCATGTTTTTGCAGTCACCATACCAGTTTTTCAATATGTCATGAGAACGAAACCACCGCAAGAGCAGCAAGACCATGAAATTGATGTTATGACTTCTCAGTTATGCTCGTCATACAGTCATGTTATGTCATCAATTTTGGTACTGATACCATTATCGAAACGGCCAGGAGAGCTGAAAGTCGTAGGTGGATAGATAGATAGATACGCTCAAAAAGATAGCTATTGAAGAAGCACGCCACGTCGAAAGGTGTAGCGAAAGACACACACACAATGTGCGTTCATAAAACCGTCTACATCATGGACATCCGAAGATCACTCTCACTGCAACCAAATACGCAGTTATTGAATGGCTTCGAGAATACCACTGACAAAAATAAAAGACGACTTGTGATAACATAGGAGTAAATCACAGGCATACCATTGAGGTTTGTTATGAAAAAGCCAAACATAATATTTGAGCTCGAAATCTGAAGTGGAACAGATGCGTCTGCATTTCACTTTCAGCGTATAACATGTTAGACGCGGTCACCTTGTCTGATATGGCTTTAAGTGCAAATGTCATTAGAATTAAAAAAAAAGATTATCGTGCGAAGCAGTAAATGCGATAGCGAACACAACATGCACGCACAGCCTTTCCGCACGCTGTTTGGTGCCGACATCCGACAAGGGCTAAGGAACCTCAGACGGCAAAACTCTTAACCGCCGCGGCAGAGAGACGACTGCCGGACGCGTTCTTCGCATGTGTGGCAAGAACGCGTCCCCTGGCCCAGAAGGAAAGCGGGAGAACGCGACCGCGGAGAGGCGGCGGCCGAGCGCGTCCGTCGCGAGGCACGCAGGCGAGGCAACCGCGCGATCAATCGCGTGCGGGCGAACGCTGAGGACAAGAGAACTGTGCGCCGGCAAGCCGGTGGCGGCCCGCAGCGGACCTCGGAGGGGCGTCCTGGGGCGACCATCGATCGCGCGTCGAGGCAGGTGCAGGTAATGGCCGGGTGCGGGGCGGCGGCGGCCCGCTAATGTGCACTTGGCGCTGGCCGGGGTCCGCCCTCGCGCTTCCGCTCCAGCGGCTCCCCTTCCACGGGAAGGGGGGGGGGGGGTGCTACCATCGGGGTCACGTCCGCACGGGCACACGACTGGCCGGCGCGTATTTGCGCAGCCCCGCGTGTTATTGCCGGCCTCCATTACTGACAGCCTCGTTCGCACGCTGTCGGAAGTCGACCTCGGCAGCAGTGCCTCATGAATAGTGCGCTTCTCACCAGCTCCCGCCAAGACGCCACCTCATTTGCGTCTCGGCCGCGAAAGGCACCCGCGACCAGAGCGCTCGCGCCGGAGCCGCCAGGAGGGCTGGAAGGAAACCGCGGCCGCAACCCGAGACGCGCCCGTTCGCTCACAAAACAAACTAACAATCACCGCTGCGCGCGCGTCTACAGAGTCTCCCAGACAGCTCGACGCGGGCGCCCGCACAAGAGTGGCCTCACACGCCCCGCTAACCACTTCAGTCTGCGGCTCCACGCGACTGCCCGAGCGCAGGCCGCGCCGCTTCCGGGAAACTTGCGCGAGACCCAATGAATATTTATCGAGGGTGTCCGGGGCTAAAACACACGTGGGTACGACTAATTACGCACACTACGTCACTCATTATAAAGAAAACCCAATTTCTTATCCCGCTGCTCGGTAATGGAAGGCCTTGTCATGTACTGTGACTCCGTTTTAAAGGCTTACTACTAATTATGAGAAAAAAAGTCTAAATTGTCGCGCATTCTACTTCAATAAGCAAAGCGGTAACTATAGAATGTAGCAGGACAGATGAATTTCAACCTCTCACATTATGAAAAAAAAGACATATCGAAAATTTTGTGACTTCCCTCTGCAAAAGTGGCTGTTGTAGTTAACCTTGGCCAACCCGCCATTTCAAAAAAGGAAAGCTCCCCCGAATATTATTTAAAAAGACAGAAAGAAGGAAGGAAAGAAAGGGCACTATGAAAAACAAAAACTAATGCACGATATACAACAAAACAATAAGGAACTATTGTCTGAAACCATCTGACAATTCCAAATTAAAAAGAAATCCATATCACAGTCTTTTTTTTTCTTGCCACACTGGGAAGACATCCAAAGAACTAAAGTCAAATTATCTATTTGGGTCGGAACCTTTATTTTGTAACAGTCTGAAATAGCCTCCAGAGAAAAGTGCGCGCAAGTTTTGTCGCAGTTTTAGTTGTCAGTGGCGAAATGAGTCTAGGCTTGACGCATTCAGGGCTCTACGCAGTGATGCATGTGTGACAGAAGACGACGAAAACGAAGAATGCTGTATTTTGAATGAAATTATTCACAAAAAATTTCTGCGAAAACATCCGAATCCGTATACCCTATATAAATAGTAAAGGATCCGCTGAACAAGACATGTTGTGGTTTAATTAGGGGGTACAATCTTTACACAGGCAATTCAATCCGAAATCACCCAATCAAATATGGTCCTGTAAAAAAAACAACAGAAAAGATGTGACATGTACATACATTTCAACGGTGTTGAATAGTTTCTTGAGTGAATGCATCATACTTGGCAGATATTGAATTATGGTAGGGATACCGTTTCAAATTTTAGCAACAAGCGTATTTATTGTTCGACGGCCGTAGACATTGTGTACTATCGGCAGATTCAGGTTTTGTTGCTCTGCCAGCCGAGTATGACCTCTGGGTTATAACAAAATTGATGCGTGAAAAGGTATTAAAAGACATCAAATTGTGATTTCTGCAAAGTTCAGCCGATGGAGTATTTTTGGATGCTGATGTAATGGATTGTACAGCCTTTTTTTTTCTTTTGCAAAATGGTAACGACCGAGCAATGTGAGGCATATGTTTAGCTCCATGATTCATTGCATTAGGTTAGGTGAGAATGGAAAACGTTAAATTATAAAGTACGGAGTATGTGTTCGCTAAAATAGTTTTTAGCCTTAAATAATGCAAAGCATGCAAAGTTTAGTTTTCTACACAAGTTGTCTATGTGCGATGTCCAGTGAAATGAATGGTCTAATGTTGCACCAAGGTAAGTATATTCGTTTACTGTATCAACGGAAGCTTCCCCGATGAACAGACCACGTGTTTCAGGTACCACTTTTCGGCTAGGCGAAAACGACGTACTTTTTTATTTTTATTTAGTAATAGGTTGTATTGTTTAAACCACTGCGAAGTCATTTGCAGTTCATCATCGGGTAGTGATTCGGCTTGCTGAAGAGAGTGATGACCTATAAGCAGTGTCATCTGCATACAGAGCTGCTTGCATATGGGTTAAGGATAGAAGTTAATCATAAGGGAAGAGGCAGAACAAAATCAGTCCAAGTACAAAACCTTGCAGCACACCAGTTTGGACGAGTTTCCTGTTTCATTTGTAACCACGTATGAGTGCATACAGAGTCCGTTCAGACAAATAACTACGAAATAACTTTGCAAATATTCTTCTAAATCCATAGCGTTCAATTTCGTTAAGCAATATATTGTGGTTCATTGAATCAAAAGCTTTTTTTTTATGTCGAGAAACATGCCGAGGACGAATTCATTATCGTTTAATGGATAGTTTATTGTAAGAAGAAGCAAGGACGAAGGCACCCTTACTTCATTAACGTCGTAAACGCGCATGCCACCGCAATGGCGAGGCAATACATCTATAGTTCATTCCGATATCCGTATCGGGTGGCGTCAGAGGCACAGAAAGAAAATTTTTCGCGGGGAGGAAGGGGGGGGGGGGCACGGGCCCAGTGTGACACCCCTGGCTAAGTTTCTGCATGCTGTATTAGCCTCCTGCTAAATCTGACGACACGTCCCTGCCTGTAAGCGTGACCTGTAAGCATGAAACTGCCACCGACACGGCACGGAAGTGCCACGCATTGCGAGCTATGTCGTCAAGTCGCTGAGGCGATCCTCCGTGGTGGTCTAGTGCTTATGGTGCTCGAATCCTGACCCGAAGCTCGAGGGATCGAATCCCGACCGCGGTGGTCGCACTTTGGGTGGAGACGAAAATGCTCGTGGTCCGCGTACTTCAATATTGGAGCACGTCAGAGAACCCCACGAGGTCGAAATTTCCGCAGCCATCCCTTACGGCTTCCCTAATAGTCATAACGTGCTTTAGGGACGTAAAACCCGAACACTAAAAAAATTCGAATTTAAACGCATCACTGAGGCGGCTATGAATCGTATGCGCGACAAATATATGCTACACTTCTAGTCTCTTTACTTCTGACAAACAATAGTTGAGAAGAGACGGCTGTTATCCCTAAGCGCTCTTTTTCGTTTGAGATATTTCTTGGTATGCTGCGGGAAAAAACTGTTTTTGTTGTTACTTTCATATTAGAAATTGTAGGTGCTGAAAGCACCGCATATGCTATGTCGACTTCTTCACAAGGACTCAAACTTTCCTGCCATTGACTCTGAGAGTCGCAAGCTTTCGAAGACACGTCGTGTCATCGCCAGCTGCGTGAAGCCGAAGAACCTGCGTGCAAGCGCGAACGCTGAGACACGTTCAAAGTCCGGTCGTTCCTGAACTCATACAGTCTGTCAAAATTCGCGGGTTGCGGAACTGGGGGAATATACTGCACAAGCGATGTTAGCCTCGCGAACTATCTACCAGAATTCAGTGCATTAGGCACACCTTTTATTTCTTTTTTTAATATTTGTTCTGTGCCTAACAACAGTACAACGACGCCGCGTCACTTGCATGATGCCCCGATTTGCCGGTGGGTAAATTTGCCGACGGGAAGCATGTTTCGCCGTGCAAACCACGCTGTCTCCCGCGCGGAGCAAACGTTTCAGAAATAGCACGAAGGCGTGTCGCACACTCTTCAGAGCCCATCGACCAAGGCTCCGCCGAAGAACGAATCGAAAGCTCTAAGTGTTGCCACTCTGGCCGCACAAAAGGAAAACACTCGCCGTTTGACAACCTCTGTCATTATTTTTTTTCTTCTTTTCATAAAATGTTTCGAGACCATCTTATGAAATAAAGTGCAATGAACGGCTGCTTCGATTTCGCCACGTGATGATTTTTTTCCTAATACTTTTTTAACCACCTTTCTGCGACGGTGTCCACTCTAGGAGGCATCCGGTCGGCTGGTGGCTGTTTCTGAGAGCTAAGCGAAAGCACACCACGTTTATCGTCACAGAACAGACGGTTCTCAGGGAGTTGAGTATGCATGTTACTTACAATAGAATGGTAAATTTACCATTTTACCTAAAATTTTTATTCTAGAACATTCCGCTCGAAAACCATACTAACTATAACTCTGAGGCACACCTCAATGGGCGAGCATTCGCAAACTTTCATTAGCTTTTATTACCTCTTTTGATGCGCACCTAAATAAAAGTACACATATGTTTTTGTGCTCCGCGCTTATCGAAATACGGCCACCAAGGCCGGGAATCGAATCCGCGTTCTCGAGCTCACCAGCGTCAAAACTTCATCGGCCAAGATACCACGGCGCGTGGCGGCACTGCTTAGATATTCTGTTAAACTGATGTCGAGAATATTTTGATTCGCCGTTTTATGCGACGAGCCTTTATATGTTGCGTTCCACTCTCAAGTAGATCTGCAATGTAGGCGCGCTGTGGTATCAAGGTGACCGGTATACGCTACAAACTTCAACGAGAGGTCGTAAGCAGCATGAATCAAGTGATACAGGTGATGTATGAATACCGGAATAATTGCTTTACCTGAGCGGCTGGCGGCTTGCAACATTGAAGAACACTGGTTTTTGTTTGCTTTTTGTATCCCGTAGGAAATCACATCCGGCATCACTAATGCTCCTGCGACTAGTCATTAATCAGGACAGCGCTAAGTGAGTTCCTCATCGTCTGCGCCATGGCATGGCTCACAACTGCAGGATTGAAAATGTGCGGTGTAGTGTTAACATATTCATTTAACAGAAATGTTTTGTAGTTATTAAGCAGCTTCGAGAAACGCGCATTTCAAACTTTCCGGCAAAACCCAACGACATCTTCATTTCCGCCTAGCAACACCGCATTGATCTACGTTTTCAAGGTTAATAATTAAAGAAAAAGTGCCACAACTGATATTATTAGTAAAAACAATACGCACATTCAACGCACATGTCAATGTCCCTGCGAACCGAACATTCCAGCGCAGCGAAATGCTATATGTATATAACTAAGGCGATACATCTTTTTGCGTTCATTTTTATCCTATCGAATGCATAATCTAACGCACCGTATCGTTTATGCCTAGCAAAGGTCACAGCTTATATATTGACAATGTCGCACTTTAACGTAAATATACTACGGCGAGGGAAAGAAACGAACGCAAACAGTGGCCATCTCCGCACTCTGCGATTCACGTTTCTTTTCAAGCAGGTTTAATGTGGCTGGTAATAAAAAGACACAGTGACTCTAGCTTCTTTTATGATCATCAAGAGTGCGATAGAAACAAATGCGAACAGAGGAGCACTAACGCACTGTGCTCTTCGCATTTCTTTTTATTATTATCGTAGGAGTACTTGAGGTTTCTATACCCTTGGTTCATCGCCCTTCGTGCAGGTGCGTCTCTACAATGGGTACCCAGATACGCTTACAGATTGGCCAGATCGTGTCAGAGAGACCAAGAGACTGAGAGAGTGTGATGGTAATTGAAGAACTTAAATAAATAAATCAAATAATTTACTTTCATACAGGCCGCTACCAATGGGCCACATTACATAAGCTTTGTATTTAACAATAAGATGGGTCACTTGGTGTGGCGTAAATATATATCCCGAAGGCGAGAACAGCACTACTAAATAATGAAGTTTCCACAGGACTATGGCGAAGGTCGGGTTCCGGTGTAGCTGCTGCGCTGTTTTTATAAAACAAGAATTTCATTCGACATTTAGGATGGGAATGCGGGGTATATATATATATATATATATATATATATATATATATATATATATATATATATATATATATATATATATATAGTCTTTTGCGTCACGCGCCCTCTCCTAAACCCCCGCCCTTCCATCCTAAATGTCAAATGCACTTTTGTTTTATAAAAACAAAAAACAAGGAAAGACGTCAAAATTTAAAGGCTCGTTTTCCTTTGCTAGACATAATAATAATGAAAACTAACAGACAATTGTGCCAAGGAAGCTATAGAAGATGTGATTATTTAGGTATTTGTAAATGCGAAGAAACGAAGAAATGGGTGAAAAGATAACTTGTCGCGGGCAGGAACCGAACCTGCGACTTTCGATTTCGAATGACGGAGGTTCGTTCCCTGCCAGTGGTGAGTCATCTTTTCGTCCACTTTTCTTTGTTTTTATTCTTATTAGATTTACTTCTAATGACATCCCCTATGCTTTCCGTGGCATTATTTTCTGTTAGTTCTTATGAAAACGAAAACAAGCATTTAACACCCAAGCGTTTCACGAGAAGAAGCAAGGAGCAGTACACCTGCCATTCTATCGTTTTTCTATCACAGCCAAGTAAATCCTCTCGCAATTAAAATATGTTCATCCCCCTTTCATGCACATCTACACACAGCACATACATTTTCTGCTCGAACATGGCCCAGCATGCATGACTTGTATGGATGTGAACACGTAAATCTATACAGGCTTCCACGACAAAGTGTTTTGTCTACAATAAACAATTACTGCAGTATAGTTGATTTTTCGACTAATGAATGTCGTAGTTCTGACTATCACGATGAAAGTCAGGAAGCAACCGACATCATTCGAACTTAGACTGAAATCGTCAGTAGTGGCTTTAGAACGCATCTTGAAATCTCCACTTTTATAGCGTAGGTTCATCTGAAATATTGCTAAGTATATGCCAAGGCAACATGACAACATGATCTCCATCTGGTAAATAGCCTGAGGGGCTCGTTCGCAGTATTTGGTTCCCCCCCCCCTCCCAAATAGTAGCGGTAGCAGTAGCTTTAAAAATCTGCTTCATTTATTTTGTGCCGAGCTGTGGGAGGTAACGCTATACGTTAACTGTCTATATGTTCATTTCCCGTTTCCTTTGAAACCGCACCTATGCCAGCTAATATAAGCAATACTTCAATGTTGACACGATTATGCATCCTCAAAGGGTAGAGGCTTTGGAGTATCCCGAGAAACTTAAGGGGTAAAACTGCAATAGCAAAAAGCATAAGTGCGGTAAAACAGACGGTCTGCCAATCTTCAGCACAATGTTCCGGGAATATTTAATAAATTTCAGGTAAAATTTTTTCTGAAGCCTAGAAGCAAAATTTTAAGCATTACCCCGGAGGCATTGGTTTTCAGTCTATAGGAGAACACAAATAAATATACGCACATTTAAATAACTTAGGAAAACGATTTTCAATGCAGCCTATAGTATATCCGCTGGTAAGACAGGTGACGCTGTTTTTTTTTGAGGAAAAAAAAGGGGGCGGTGCGCAAACTTTGTGAAGCTGTCACGATCACGAATGCACGTGTGTAAGACTGGACTTCTGACAACTTTTGATTGTTTTACTGGATCTGGTAATCTCATTCGTTACCCCTACTAAGATGAGCCTCACTGAAGAACCTGAGGTACTTACAAGTAGACCAACCACTGTCGCCCCAATATTAGAGATAAGTAGTCCGCAGAATATACAACGCTTCTTCGCTGATAACTTCATCACGAATAAACCAGGTTATTTTCACCAACGGAAGCGGCAACGTAAAGTTTGTGGCCAGGCGCGCAAAGAAACCACGAAAAAACCTAAGAAGTGAAATTCCCCCAGCCCCCGTCCATTTTCTTCCTTGGGACTGCTGGGAGTTTATTTTATAACATATAATGCATATCGTATTTCTTGAACTCTTGATCTGCAAGGCTGCTTTGATAATAGCCTTGGACAACTCGTGAACACCATCCTTGGTGTTGGCAGAGCACTCCAGGCATGCCCTTAGCACGGGTACCATACGCTTCCTCAGGCGTCGCGTTTTTCTACTTCGCCAGGACCGGCTATAGTGGGTTGAGCAGGCCGTTGCGAAGGCTCTTGCTCCCCGCAGCGATGTTGGACACACTGGAGCGGAAATGGCGAGCCTCCGGCCTCCACGACTCCGTGTTGTTCTTCAGGAAGTCGGGAGAGTCAATGCTGAAGCACACCAGGATCATGCCTCTGTCCCGGTACGACTGGGGTCGCAACCGGTCGTAGTGCTCCCGCCCCGCTGAGCCCCACAAGGCCAGCTCGACCTGGACCTCGAAGGCGGTGACGTACTTCCCGAATTCCATAGGCACAGAAGCGATCGCGAGCTCACACTCACCGATGACAATAAAAGTAGATGTCTTGCTGCCCGCGTCACCCTCAACGCACACAAGTTCCTTTCCGATCACCGTCATTTCTCGTCTTCCTGGCGGTGCAAAAACGTTTTGTTTTGTTTTGTCGCCTAAATTATGGCTTCCTAACGTGTCACTTCCTAAGATGATGATGATGATGACGATGATGATTCCACAGCCATGTCTCGTACCCACTAAGGGGGTACACTCTAAGCCACTTCCTTCTTCTTCTTCTTCTTTGACTCCTCTTTCTGAGAAATTCCCTCTAAAAAGTTAACTGAAGTCTACTCATCACATTGACCGCACACACTAAACATCCCAATGTTATCACTCATCTACGAAAACAGTTTAGGTGGCCTCCGGAATTTGTTTTACCAACTGTTCTTTAAGGCGAAAAATGACACTGAAATCGAAGTAACTTGATGATGCTCTGGAAACAACAGCACGAAGAGAACGAAGTTATGGAGGTAGCCGATTACCTGGAGTGGGTATAAGTCATGTTTGAGGTATCATCATCATAAGAATAAGGACAAAAAATACACAAACCACCGAATACGTATATTAAAAATTAGATACAATTTGCAAACGACTGACTATTCAGAGCAAGGTCTGACAAAATCATTATTATTTATCACTATGTGACAATGTTCAGTGCAATAACATGTAGCAAAACCCGTCACACCTACTTTAACGGCATACAGAGCAAAATTTGTGGCTTCCCCTCTGAAGACAGAGACGAAAGTTCTTTTCGTACACTAGAAATTCTGGCCTTTAAAGGTTAAATCAACGTACACACAAACCTTTAGGTCACTGCGTTTTCTTCGTTACGAGCGAGAAGCCGTCGGACAAGCTAAACTAAAGTTGGCTGCGAAAATCGACGAGAATATAAAAAAACTTGAAATATCCAGTATGCCGCGCTGACCTTGAAACAGCAAACATGGTTGATCCTGAAGACTAATCTGATTGCTTCATATTGTAACAAGGACTTAGCTATAGGTGATGCCTGTTCCTGTCTAGGTTGCTTCTTGGTCGTTGCTAGGCTTACACTAGGCGACGATGTAGATTGTTTTCCCCGTTGATTTTCACCGTAAAGGGCTTTGATACTTTTCTGATAGGCCGCAAATCAACACATACCCGTTTGGTAGGCTAATTTCTATCATGTCTTTTGCTGGACCAGTACTGGAACGTACCCCATTTCTGTGCCACATTTTGATGATGATAGTTTGTGTGGGTGTGTGATAAGCGACCAAGTGGCTCATACCAGATTGGCCGTGCAAATTACGGCAAGCCTAAAAAGATTCACTGTTAATAAATTCTGGTACTTGGCGTGCCAAAACAGAGATCCGATGTTCAGGTACGCCATGGAGGGCTGTACAGAATAATTGCAACCAGCTGGTTTTTAACGTCAACTAGAAATTAAACGAGACCTTTTGCATTCTCGTACATTTCAATGATGTCGTGCCTGTGAAATGGGAGCCCACAAACAAAGCCACTGGGTTACATAAGCGAGTGATCTGTTGTGGCGAACCCAGACTGTTGATGCAATGGCAACACAGGGCTGCAGCGGATAGTTACCTCTTTTTCACTAAGGTTTTAGTATTCCATCTATATAGGTAGCACATAAAAATTTCTAATGTTAAATTTTACAAATCGCAGCGATGCCTAGGTGGGCTCATGGCCCACTTCGCCAAATCACTGCACCACCTGCGCGTACCAGTGCACGCGGAATGGTGCAATTGCTCGAAAATGATATAAGTTCGATCGAGGCGCAGGGTAGCGAATGGAGACATATCAGTGCCTGTACTAAAGACACTGCCGCGACACAACCTCCTCCAGCTCCCGTATTGGTTTCATTGTAGGGACAGGGCGGTGTGTATGAATAATTCAACAGGGTAAGGTTTAAGATGTAACTCATAACAATTATCGTCATCGTCCTCTTCTTGACTTACAAGGCGGCCCTTTTCACCACTTCAAGCACCTGACGCACACTGTCCTCGATCTATGTTTCACATAGGGGCGCAATCCTTCGATTCAGGACGCCCTTCCTCGGGCGCCGCGTCCTCCAGCAGCGTTACGCCTGGATGCAACTTCGTGAACAGATCGTCGCGAAGGTTGTTTTCCGTAAAGATAACGGGTACGATCGAGCAAAAGTGGTGCATGCCCGGTCACCCCTACTCCAGCTTGTTATTCGCGACGTCCGGTGAGTCCATGCTGAAACACTTGACGATCACATCTGTGCTTGGGCATGATACAAAACACCACCGGTTGGAGGGATCCTGCGCCGCTGCAACTTCTCCGACTCGGTGAATTCCAATAGGGAGTCGGAGGAGTCGATGCTAAAGCACGTGCGGACGATGCCGGCTGCAAGCGCATTGAGTGCAAGCGATTCGTCCACACCGAATACGACAGAAGCGTTGTGAGAGATACGGCACTGCTGCACCACATCCTGCGAAGAGTAGAGCGAGTCGATGGCGAACTGCCCTTGGATGGCATCGGCGTCTGGTTGCAGCTTGCAGCCTTTACCGGTTAGCTTTTGTCCCTTGGGCATGCGCGGGCCGTTGCTCGCATGCTTTCGTCTTCCCCCTAAGAAGTTGACTTTGGAGCGGGATCGGAGCAGGGCTGGCCTCGTCAGCTCGGGGATGGTCCTGAAACACCCAGGCAGTGGGAACCGAAGAAGGTCAGGACGACGTAGGTGCCCCGGTGTGATCACGGCCGACACCATTGATGGGCTTCCTGCCTCGGCGTATCCCACAACACCAGTGCAACGTGTGTCGACTCGTCCTCAATGTCGGTGACGTGTTTCATGACGGCAGTAGGTAGACGGGCCTCTAGTGACCTGACCTTGCTTACGTGACACGTCTTCCACGGGCGTTGCCCTTCTTCTACTTCTTCGTGCACCTTTTTACGTCTTGCTTCCACAAGAAATTGGCAACTGTAAATTGGTTCCAATGAAGAATGGTTTTGACGCCCCAGTCTAAACTACCGTCTAAATAAAACAGCGTAGTGAAATGTGCACCTTCATTTTGATCAAGTAACACTATTTATTCTAGCATTTTTTAGCAGTTTAGCATCTTAACGAAAGTCAACCTAATAGCATGCACACGAGCAATGAAAGCGACGAAACGCGGGCGTTATTTTGTCATCTTCTTCGCTCACTACGCAATTTTTCCGCAGTTTGTTCTTGAAAGCTGCCAATTTGCTCCCTCCTTTCCTGTATTTTGTGGATATGTGTATGCAAATACAGATTTAATAATAATAATAATAATAATAATAATAATAATAATAATAATAATAATAATAATAATAATAATAATAATATATGAAGAAGAAGAAGAAGAAGAAGAAGAAGAAGTGTAGTCCAAGGGAAAGAGAGGCATATAAAAGTTTTATACAGCAACACAAATCAGCCTGCACTAGTACCACTAAATTATTGCGCTTTTTTTGCTGCGATTGACATGTAGCTGGCCAAAATTTCGCTACGCAATTCCAGGCATAACTGAATTTAGCCACAGCTATTTTTTTGTTCTTTGAAATCGCAATGCTCCTAGGCAGCTATTGATGTAGCGAATGATCCACCTCAATTTTTCTCGAGGGGCCAGGTAAAGATGGCAGAACGAACTAAACGTTATCAAGACATCAGCGCAAGAAAAGCTCTTCCAACCCTCCCCGTCTTCTCACCGGGGACGGAAAGTGGTTCGTCTTTTATTATAACGTGTATATACTATGTTCGTCATCTCAATATACATTGTAGCCTTCATCATAGTATAGGATAATAAATTTACTTTTTATGGTATTCAGCCTGTGTAAAGTAGTAATTTCTACACATTCCGGCATCTCGCACACATCGCATTTGGTTTTGGCGGAGAACTTCAGATGAGCCGTGGGCGTTGGTCTTCTTCGCCATGATTCGCATCTGGCCAGGCGCCGCATTTGCAGGCTTCTTCATGGCCGGATCTTCAAGCATGAAGAAGAGGTTGCAAAGTGTTTTCTTCACCTAAAAAAATTTGCCACGCCTGGGATCAATCATGTGGCGAACCCCCGTCTTCGCGAACTCGGCGTTCTTCACCGGGCAGTTGGGGGAGTGGATGCTGAAGCAGGTAAATATCACGTTTTGGTTTCATGATAGCTGGAACTGAACGTAGTCTCCTTCGCCCGCTGTATCCCACAAGGCCAGGTCTACCAGGCTGCCGTCGACATGGATGGCGGTAATGCAGCGAATTGCGATGGCGATCGCAGAAGGTAGATCCTCGCTGAAGACGATCAGAGGACATGTCTCGTACACTTCACCACCTCTCACGAACAGGGCGAATTTCGTGGTCACCGCGATCTCTGGCATTGCTGCAGAGATCCAAAATAAGTTGGTTGCTTGGTTGGTTGGTCCTTTCAACTTCTGGCGCAACACAGCATGGGGAATCAGCTACAAAATAGACCAAACCTTATCTCAGCAATAAAATTGTTTTGCCGGCAGAATACGTTCGGATTTGGATGTTGTAAAGTGTGAAAATCACGATTTAGTCGCGATGAGGCACATCTCCAAGCGGCTTTGCTCTTCATTTACTCCACTTAAGTTTTATTTGCAACGCAAACCAGGAGCACCGGGCTAACACTCAACAAATTAGGTTAATATATTTATAAACCTTTTTGATATCAAAACGTCGTTAGGAATTTGCGCGCTGTTTTATACAAACTAGGACTGCATAAAAAACAGAAAGCTGATCTGAGTAGATACATAGTTTCTTTGATAGGACAACGACAGGAAGACGAAGAAGTTTTGAAATGATAATATTAGACCCTACAATTAGCAACATACGCCCGATTCAAAAACAGGCGCCCCAATAAGTAGCGCCATCACACCATAAAGCACCGATTATCCAATCATTCGGGATTAATGCCGCAATAAATGACCCATACCCCATGTGAATTTGGCCATACCGTTGAGTATAGAGTAAAGAAAACACCCAGGCTGAGGTATTGGCCAAGAACCGGATAGTTTGTGTATTAGAATTCTATAACAAAAAGTTCAAGATTGGTGTATTTAAAAGAAAGAAAAAGATTCAGCGGGAACATTTTATTATTGGAATACAAATTAAATTTGATAGAATATATCCCATGAAGCGGCAAACTTGAATTAAAAAAGAAATTCGGAAAGGTACGAAAGAGGAGCAACGACTGTTTTCAACACATGAATCTCTCTTAATCTTCTGACGAATTCCTGCAGGGCATCCGCCACCTTCCCGCCACAGTGGTAAAGATACAAAGCCCCAAAAGAAATCAGTTTATCTCTACGTAACTTTGTTTTCTACTTCGCATCTCCCTACAGCGAGCTGTGAATACAGCACATCAACTAGCGTCGTACTTTGAAAGAACACTAACATCAATTTCATTGCAGCATTAGTCGGCACTGCACCAAGATGGTGGCCCGTTTAAAGTTCCATTAAAAACGTCCGGGAGGTTTCGAGGAAGGTGATTTTTGCCAACTTACTTCTTCTGTACCCTGAAACAAAACTGACCTATCCGTGGGTTAGAGCTGGCTATAGGTAAATCACGAGAAATTTCACGTCCACAACTTTATATGAAATACACGGTCACGTAAGTGCACTGAAGCTTCACCATTGTATCATAAGAAATGTATGCCTTAAAACAACGGTGCACTGGCGAGGCACTCGTTACATAATAATATGAGCAATTGTGGTTACTTTACAGAATCGATAATACGTTTGTATATGCTAATGTGTGATGTTCTCGAAATCTCCGCCTTCGTCGGCTATTTGTGTCCGAAATAAAGCCATGTATATGTCATGGCTACAGGATCTCCCAGCTGTTAAATAGCATTCTTCTTCTTCTTCTTCTTCTTCTTCTTCTTCTTCTTCTTCTTCTTCTTCTTCTTCTTCTTCTTCTTCTTCTTCTTTCTTCTTCTTCTTCTTCTTCTTCTTCTTCTTCTTCTTCTCTTCTTCTTCGAGTCCTGCTTCTGAGAATTTCCCTCTAAAAAATAAATGGCAGTCCAAGCTGCACTGAACGCATAAACTAAACATAAACTAAAAGCGCATAAACGCATAAACTAAAAAGCACTTATGCGGGGTCTGTATTAAGCTGTAGGAAATTATTTGTGTTTGTGTGCGAGAAATAACGGTGAATTAGGAGGAACTTGAAGATGCTCTCTGAGCAACAACACGAAAAAAACAAAATTAGATAAACCATGAATTACTTATATTAAGAAATTTTTGTTACAATTTAAATATATATAAGAAAAACGAGGGCAGAAAAAAAGTAACATTATTTATCACTACGTGACAATAGTGGGGTATTATGTAGCAAAAGTTGTGAAGTCTACTATAGCGACATACAGCGCAAAATTTGTGGCTTCTCCCACACGAAGAAAAAGACAGAAGAAACTTCTATTTGCATACTCAAAATGCTGGCCTTTTAGGCTGAAAAAAAAAACGTAGACAGAAACCTTCCAGGCACTGCGTTTGCTTTATATCGAGCGAAAAGTCGTCGGCCGTGCAATAATAAATCTGGCTGCGAAAAACCACGCGAGTTTACACACACACAAAAAATTTGGTTCGAAATCTCCATGTTACACCGCAAATGTAGTCGAAAGACGATAGTCATGCGTCTGGAGAGAGTGAAGAAAACGTATATTGGATGTTCTGCGCAAGAAAATCAGTGAATAGTATTCTGGAGGCGCTGCGTTACAGTGCCTCGAGCGTGTAGCGGAGGCGAACGAGCGCATCGAGGAACGATAGGCACAAGTGCCATCTGGCAGTTATCTTCGAAAACGAAGGCATGCAGCCCGCGGAGAAAGATGCGCGCCAGTCTCGGAGGTGATAAGGTGTAGAACACAAAGCAACGGGCAGGTGCCACCACCGTGACTTCGTAGAAAAGCGTTGGAAACATCTTATTGAGCATCGCGTTGCACTGTCAGTGCAGCGCGATAAACGCTATACATTCCTTAGAGTTACTTGTGTGTGCCTCTTCTATAGTATAAAGGCAGACATACAAAACTTCGAAGTACTGTTATGGCGCCTCAGATATGCGCAATAATTGCTTTTTAATTGACAATCGCACAACTATGAACGCTAAACCTTGAGCAATATTGGTTGGCGCCGCGAATGGCGTTTGCCGTTTAGTGTCATTTGAGGGACCGTTAGGGCGGACAAACAAACAAGTGTCAGACAGACAGACAGACAGACAGACAGACAGACAGACAGACAGACAGACAGACAGACAGACAGACAGACCAAAATTTTTTCGTCGAAGGTCCCCAAGAAAGACTGTCGTTTTTAAAAGACAAAGCTTGCACTATGTCACGCTGGCTTTGAAACAGCGTAAATCGACAATAATGAAGACTAATATGATTGCTTCTTATACGTCATTACATCAGTGCCTAATTAAGACACTGCAGCGAAACAACCTGATCCAGCTCCCCTATTGGTTTCATTGTAGGGAAAAGGCATTGTATAAGAATATTTAGACATGGTAATGTTTAATCAATATCTCATAACGCATGTCGACATCTTCCTCCTCTTGACTTACAAGGAAGCTGTTTTCATCACGTCAAGCGCATCGCGCACATTATTTTCTGTCTATATTTCACTTTGGGGTTCCATCCTTCGCTTTACCACGCCCTTCCTCAGGCGCCGCGTCCTCCAGCAGCGTTATGCCTGGATGCAACTTCGTGAACAGGTCCTTGCCAAGGTTCTTTTCCGTAAGAATGATGCGCACACTTGGGCAAAAGTGGTGCATCTCCGGCCTCCCCGATTCCAGCTTGTTCTTCATGACGTCGGGCGAGTCGATGTTGAAACACTTCAAGATCACATCTGAGCTTGGGTACCACACAAGACACAACCAGTCGGAGAAATCCTGCACCGCTGCAACTTCTCCGACTCTGTGAATTTCAACAGGGAGTCGGAGGAGTCGATGCTGAAGCACGTGCGAACGATGCCGGCTACAAGCGCATCGGGTGCAAGTGATTCGTCTGCACCGAATACGACAGACGCGTTGTGAGAGATAAGGCACTGCTGCAGCACATCCTGCGAAGAGTAGAGCGAGTCGATGGCGAACTGCCCTTGGATGGCATCGGCGTCTGGTTGCAGCTTGCAGCCTTTACCGGTTAGCTTTTGTCCCTTGGGCATGCGCGGGCCGTTGCTCACATGCTTTCGTCTTCCCCCTAAGAAGTTCACTTTTGAGCGGGATCGGAGCAGGGCTGGCCTCTTCGACTCGGGGATGGTCCTGAGGCATTCAGGCAGTGGGAACCGAAGAATGTCAGGACGACGTAGGTGCCCCGGTGTGATCACGGCCGACACCATTGATGGGCTTCCTGCCTCGGCGTATCCCAGAACACCAGTGCAACGTGCGTCGAGTCGTCCTCAATGTCGGTGACGTGTTTCACGACGGCAGTAGGTAGACGGGCCTCTAGTGACCTGACCTTGCTTACGTGACACGTCTTCCACGGGCGTTGCCCTTCTTCTACTTCTTCGTGCACCTTTTTACGTCTTGCTTCCACAAGAAATTGGCAACTGTAAATTGGTTCCAACGAAGAATGGTTTTCGCGCCCCAATTTAAATTATCTGCTTATGAAAACAGTGCAGTGAAAACTACATATACATTTTGACCAGCTAACATTATTTATAATTAGCATCTCAAGGAAAGACAACCCAATCGCATGCACACCAGCAAAGAGAACGACGAAACACAGGCGCCGTCATCTTCTTTGCTCGCCACGTAGTTTTACCAATGTTTATTTTTTATTATTTATATTTGGCCAAATATGGGACACAGGCTCGGTTAAAGCGGGCTATCCCAATATCTTGAGAGTAATGTACAAGATAACACACAAGCCAGAAACACTAAAAAAAGAACAGAAAAGAATCAGAGGCACTATGTTCATACTATATATGCAATATGGGGCTAATAATAGTTCATGAATAAGCACAGTATGTACGGTCTTAGTGCGGTTCATATATTTGGATAACATTGCGAATAGGGTCCGTACAAGTAGCGGCGAGGCATAACGAACTAAAGACAGCTCATTAGATTGGTGTACATTAAAAAATCACGAAGGGCGCTCACTGCGTGCCTTTAATTATCAGAATGCGGCCGCGGTCCAAGTATTTTTGTAATCGTAAATGGTCATTTGTCGAGTAGGTTCAAGCGATCCCTCAGTTCAGCGCGTTGTTGATCGTATTGCGGACATTCTAAAAGAATATGCTCCTCTGACGCATCGACATAAGAAATGATGGTGAGGGTGACGATATGTGGGGTTTAACGTCCCAAAACGACCATATGATTATGAAAGACGCCGTAGTGGAGGGCTCCGAAAATTTCAAACACCTGAGGTTCTTTAACGTGCACCAAAATATGAGCACACGGGCCTACAGCATTTTAACCTCCATCGAAAATGCAGCCGCCGCAGCCGCGATTCGTTCTCACAACCTGTGGCATAAGAAATGAGGTGCAGTAGTGTGTTTCCACAGTTTATTCGGGACAGTTGCCAACTTGATCCCGCTTATTCTTTTTGTTTTTGCATCTGTTATACAAAAGTATTATTATTATTATTATTATTATTATTATTATTATTATTATTATTATTATTCCATTGGAATCTATACAAAGTAGTCGAGGTCGTACATTTGAGAATTTACCATTATAGAAACATTGCAACTCTGCAGTGGCCATACTCATAGTTTAGTTCAACGAAGTAGGGACTGTTATGCCAGCGAGTCCTCGTCAAACGTCCGTGCCTCTGAAAAAGGCAATCTGGGTCAAGGCCAGCCCGCAGTCTGCCTGGCGCGAACAACTCAACGGCGTAAACACGCGCGGCGCCTCTCTTGCGCACGTGCATTGAGTCAGCGGCGCACGTGACAGCGAGCCGGCGTCCTCGTGTCTGGTGGTCTGACGCATGGCGCGGCGACCCCATTAGAGGAATCTGCCCTGACGACCAGCGGCGCTTCTGATTGGACATTTTGGTTGGACCCGGTGTAAATAAAAGAAGCCCTGCGGCGCGTCGCGATCGGCGGTCCTAGGAGAGAGGAGCCCCGTGTCGGAGAGCCGGCATGTGTGTGAGTCGGCGGTTTTAGGCGAAAAGCTGACCTATGTGTTAGAGAGGAGAGCTCGGCTCTTCGAGTCTCGGTCGGCCCCAGTGACGAAATTGTAACGCTTCTGTATATATGCTGTACATAAACCTTGTTTAACTCACCGTCGTCTCGTCCGCTCGTCTTATCAGCTCTGCGCAGAAGCAGTCGCGAGCTGAGAAACATACGCTACCAAACGGCTGGTGACCTTCCCGGCGGAGTAGAAAGCAGTGGCGCCTGTGGGACCGGGTTGGCGTCGCCGTCTTTCGCAACAGTGGAGGTCAGCGGTAGGATTTCGGAGGTGGCTTCGCAACAGTGGTGGCTTCGGCGGGATCGGCCCGTCGTTCGCAACAGTGGTGGCAGCGGTGGGATCGGCCGGCGTCAGCGACATCGATGCGGTGAGTGCCTGATGTTTTCCCCTCAGTTCACCAGACTACTCTAGCTCAGGTTGTAGTAGTTTAGAGAAGGGCTGTGTGAAGCATTGTAGTGAGCTTTGATCGTTTCAAGCAAAGTCGAAGTGCTTTGAAACCAAAGTTAATGCGGAGGGGGTAAACACGGGAGTGTGAAAAATTGCTTGCGCGTCTTGCTAGTAGGCTTATAGTGGGTACGGCAAGTAAATTGTTAACAGGGGCAAACAGCAAGAGGCTAGTGTGAACGATGGAGAACCTTAAAGTGAAGGAACTCATCGAAATTTGTGAGGAACTCGGCATTACTTTAGGCCGTGCGAAACGAAAGCAAGCGATCCTTGAGATCATGAAGGATGAGGGAGTGTCGGCTGAGGAAGTCGATGAGGCCTGGGTGGATATTAAAGCACGCCGTGAGGAGGCTGAAAGGCGGGAAGTAGAAGCTCGCGAACGTGAGGAGGCTGAAAGGCGAGAAGCTCGCGAACGTGAGGAGGCTGAAAGGCGTGAAGCTCGCGAACGTGAGGAGGCTGAAAGGCGTGAAGCTCGCGAACGTGAGGAGGCTGAAAGGCGTGAAGCTCGCGAACGTGAGGAGGCTGAAAGGCGCGAACGTCGCGAGGAGGCCGAGAGACAGGAACGCCTCGAGATGAAACGAATAGAATTGGCAATACTACAGTGTTCACAGGCGCCTAGCGTAGCTTCTCCAACAGTTCAGGTCAGCGGTTTTAGAATTAGGGACCAATTGCCACCGTTCGTAGTAGGCGAGGACATGGCGAAATATCTCGTCAAGTTTGAACACGTCTGTGAGCGAAACGCTTTGGAGCGGTCTCTTTGGGCGCAGAACCTGTTAGCTCTTCTTCCCGGCGAAGTGTCCGACGCGATAACTTGCTTGTCAAGGGAAGCGTTTGAGAGCTATGACGAGGTTAAGGAAGTGCTCTTGAGACGTTATAAGTTGTCACCCGAGGCTTTCAGGCAAAGGTTCCGGTATGCTGAAAAGGGGAATGAGTCACACGTTGACTTCGCGTTTCGTCTTAAAGCCGATTTAATCGAATGGCTCAAGGGCGAAGGTGTTTATGACGACCGCGATAAAGTGGTGGAATGCGTTGCATTGGAGCAATTCTACCGCTGCATCGAGGATAATGTCAGACTTTGGCTGCAGGACAGGCTTGGTGAAGTACAGCTAAACAAGGCAGCCGAGTTAGCTGAGGAGTATTATACTCGCCGAAAGTTGCATAGCAGGGCAGTGCGCGTTGAAAAGGATGAAAGGAAAGAGGGCTTTTCAAGGAAACCTGATCAACGGAAACCCGTTCCGCACCGTAATTTCAAGAAGGACCCGTCTCTTACGAAGGACAGTGTAGGGGAAGGGCAAACAGAAGCGGAGAAATCGAGTGAGGTTTCTACCACACAGGCATTTGAATCGGAAAACAAACGGAAGCCGCTAATTTGCTACAACTGCAAAAAGGAAGGACACATCGCGAGAAACTGTCAGGAAAAATTTGCCTTCGCAACATTCCGAGAATCAGAAAAAAACATGCGGTTGTTGGAGCCGTATCTCCAAGAAATTAGGGTAAATGAGAAAACGTGCCGAGCACTTAGAGACTCAGCAGCAACCATGGACGTTGTCCATCCTTCATTGGTGTCTCCGGATGACTTAACAGGAGAATGCGCGTGGATCAGGCAAGTCGCCGAGGAGCAGAGTGTTCGCTTACCAATCGCCACGGTTGTCATTGAAGGCCCGTTCGGTAAGCTTTGCACCGAAGCGGCTGTGTCTGCCGCGCTTCGCGATCGTTTTCCTTATCTCTTCTCCAACAACTCAGAGCAGCTTCTCAAAGAGCAGGGTAAATCGTTCTTTCCCAACTTAGCGTACATGGCCCTCACGCGATCGCAAGCGCGGAAGCTATCGCGGCAGCTTGATCTGGTTCAATGCAGTGAACTCTCAAGTGACCTTGTCGGCGGGTCGACGGAACCCCAGAAAGGAAATTTTCCGCATGAGTCATGTGAGCAGTCCCGCGAGCGGCCCGTCGCGAAAGCGGTCGGCGCGGCCGGCGCGGTAGGGGGAGACGACATGGCGCCATTGAGTCAGAGCGAGAGGGTTGCAACGCTCTCGCCTGTAGCGGAAAGTTGGAGCGAGCTGCCGAGAGTTGATCGAGAGACGCTCATTCGAGAGCAGCGTGAGGATCTCTCGATTGAAGCGCTAGTGGAAAGCCAGAAAAACGCGGCAAAAGTGCTGTCGAAGGAACACTACGAGGAATCGGTGAAGAAGCGTGCTTTTGAAGTTGATAATCAGGTAATGCTGCTGCAGCCATCCAAAAGGAACAAGCTTGAGGTTGATTGGGAAGGGCCCGCCAAGGTATTATCGAAGCCTTGCGATACAAATTATGAAGTGAAATTAGGAAGGCGGCCGGACAAAATTTACAACTTGATGAAACCATACGTTCAACATCAAGCGGTCGTAAATCTGTTGTTGAATGCTTCAGAGGAAGAGGAAGCAGAAATTTTGAGTTCTAGTGAGGTAATTGAAGGGGGATCGAAAGTAATCCGGGAGCAGATAAACCTAGAGCCTAGGTTAAGTGAAGTCCGGAAGGAGGACCTGAGAAAGATTGTTTTGGTGTTTGAAGATGTGTTTTCGGACCGTCCCGGAAACACGAAGGTGATCGAACACGATATCGAGCTAAGCGGTGAGGAGTCAATCCGTAGCAAGCCGTATCGTTGTTCCCCTGTGCAACGTCGAAAGTGTGAGCCGCTCTTGGTGCCGCATAGGTATCGTCGCCTAAAAGTGGCCGGTTACTGAAGTGGAGCATGTTGCTCCACAGCGGAACTTTGACGTTCGCTATAAAAAAATAAAGGAAAGGTAAACGCTAATGCAGGTGCATTGAGCAGTGCGTTCCAGCTAGTAACTTCTCAACCTTTCGGTTTCTCGCTGGCGATTCGGGGCAAAATTTTGACCTCATCACGACCTTAGCTGAGCGCTCTCGTCCAGAGTGAGCTCAAGGAGCCAATTGTATGTTGTATTCTAATTCGTTACGTTCTTGTACGTGGGAAAAAAAATTGAGTTGTTATTTTAAGAGTCTTGTGTCCCACATGTGCCTCTTGATGTAGAGGGAACAAAATTCCGATAGACACGTAGATAGGTATATGTTGTACTATACTTTGTCTGGTGTTCTGTCGGGTGACCGAGGGCACTTGCTTGTGTCGTGTGTTGTTTGTTGCCGAACCGTTCTTAGCAAGTTGTAGAACCATCGACAAGTGCTGAAGCCGAAGATGGTCAGAAGAGACGAGTGAAGCTGGTCGACAAGTTGTGGTGAAAAACCAGTGGAGCTGGAATCCGTCGTCAAGAATGGGATGTGTTCCCGAAACGGTCTGGAGCTGTATTCTCCCCATGGCCCTGGAGGCGAACCTGGAGGGACCTGGCGAACGAGCGCACCTGACATCCGAGCCCCGTGGAAGCAGCTCGTCTTTCCGGTGCATTGTCTGGCGGCGGGGGTGCTGTTATGCCAGCGAGTCCTCGTCAAACGTCCGTGCCTCTGAAAAAGGCAATCTGGGTCAAGGCCAGCCCGCAGTCTGCCTGGCGCGAACAACTCAACGGCGTAAACACGCGCGGCGCCTCTCTTGCGCACGTGCATTGAGTCAGCGGTGCACGTGACAGCGAGCCGGCGTCCTCATGTCTGGTGGTCTGACGCATGGCGCGGCGACCCCATTGGAGGAATCTGCCCTGACGACCAGCGGCGCTTCTGATTGGACATTTTGGTTGGACCCGGTGTAAATAAAAGAAGCCCTGCGGCGCGTCGCGATCGGCGGTCCTAGGAGAGAGGAGCCCCGTGTCGGAGAGCCGGCATGTGTGTGAGTCGGCGGTTTTAGGCGAAAAGCTGACCTATGTGTTAGAGAGGAGAGCTCGGCTCTTCGAGTCTCGGTCGGCCCCAGTGACGAAATTGTAACGCTTCTGTATATATGCTGTACATAAACCTTGTTTAACTCACCGTCGTCTCGTCCGCTCGTCTTATCAGCTCTGCGCAGAAGCAGTCGCGAGCTGAGAAACATACGCTACCAAACGGCTGGTGACCTTCCCGGCGGAGTAGAAAGCAGTGGCGCCTGTGGGACCGGGTTGGCGTCGCCGTCTTTCGCAACAGTGGAGGTCAGCGGTAGGATTTCGGAGGTGGCTTCGCAACAGTGGTGGCTTCGGCGGGATCGGCCCGTCGTTCGCAACAGGACATATAAAAGCTCTATATAGGAGCGCACACGCAAATATGTATATCGCCGGCATATTAGGCAAAATTAAATTACACCAGAACCTCTACAATATTGCGTTTTCTTTGTTTTGAGTGATAAGTAGTTGGCCAAGGAATTTTTAAAAGCAGGTGCTAACGTGCGAAAATCCCGATTTCGTACTCAGGCGCGTTGAAGGTATCCACGGATTAAATGTAAACGCCTCTGTCCAAAGTACACCAATAAACAACATCACGTCTTTTGCAATAACACCCACAGAAGTGCCGTAAAAATATCGAAGTCGGACCCAACGACAGAACCACTGCACTACTGCAGCGGGTAATGTTGTAACGCGAGCTTCTATTCTCGCCGTTTCACTGTGGCCGGTGGCCACATCGTAACTCTCGCTATGCACTCCCAGGCACACCTCAGTTAAGCCAAAGCTAATGTTTTTTTTTGTTCTTTCACGTTACAATGCTCCTTGGCAGCTATCAAGGTAGCGAATGATCCACCACAATTTGTTTCGAGGCACAGGGTATTGATTGATTGATATGTGGAGTTTAACGCCCCAAAACCCCCATATGATTATGAGAGACGCCATAGTGGAAGGCTCCGGAAATTTATACCACCTGGGGTTCTTTAACATGCACCCAAATCTGAGCACACGGGCCTACACCATTTCCGCCTCCATCGGAAATGCAGCCGCCGTGACCGGATTTCGAACCCGCGACATGCGGGTTTGCAGCCGAGTACCTTAGCAACTAGACCACCGCGGCGGGGCTCGAGGCGCAGGGTAAAAAAGCGAGAATCGGCTAATGTAACTAAGACACCAGAGCAAGAAAACCTTCCCCGCTTTATCTGGCCTCTCACCGAGGAGGAAAAAAAGGTTTGTTCTTAATTAGAGTATGCACATTATAACATTCGTCATCTAGATAACAACGCACTATTCATATTAGCATATTTTATGACGTGCAGGCCTGTGTTAGGTGGTCACTTCTTCGCTGTTGAGCATCTCGCTCAAATCGTACTTGGTCTTGGCACAGTATACCTCACATGAGCCGCAGGCGTTGGTCTTCTCCGCCATGGGGCATCCATTCTCAGGCACCGCGTTCTCGGGCTTCGTCACGGTCGAATCTTCAAGCGTGACCAAGTGGTTGCAAAGAGTTGTGTTCACCGCAGGAAAGTTGGCCACGCCAGGGATGAAGCGGAGAAACTCGGCATTCTTCACCGGGGAATCGAGAGAATCGATGCGAAAGCACGCCAAGATCACCGTCTTGTTTGACGATAGCTAGAACTAAACCTAGTCTACCTGGCCAGCTGTGTCACACGAGGCCAGTTCTATTTGGCTGGCGTCGACATGGGTGGTGGTAACATAATAGACTGCGATGGTGGTCCCCAAAATTGTCAGTAGATCCTTGCTGAAGACGATCAGAGGACATGTCTTGCACGCTTCACTGCCACCAATGAGCAGTGGAAATTCATAGGTCATCAGCATCTCTGGAATTGCTATGGAGAGCCGAAATGATGATCATTTTGATGCTTCTTGGATAATTGGCACCTAACCACTCAGGGGGATCGGTGAAGAGTCGCGCGGATCATACAGTCTGCCTTCATTATTATTACTAGTTTGTGAGTGCTAGGCTCAAGCGTTTATTGTAGTTTCGCATAACGTTCCGATGATCAATTATTTTTTATACTAGGATGACATACAAAAGATTTATTAGCGGTTGACTCAAGTAGTAAAGCTTCCCATATTCCAAATTTTGTATTACGTGACGCGAACAGACGACGAAGGTAAATGACACGTCCAAACACGATTAGGATGACGTGCGTGTCATGTAAATCATGACTACATGCTACGCTCATTTATGCTCGCGGCCATTTCGCTAGCTCCCCATATACCAAATCTGGTATCACGCGAAGTTAATAGACGACGAAGGTCCAAACACGTTCAAACATGCTAATCACGACATAGAAGTCATGTCCGGTATAATTTACGTTCGCCTCGTAACGTTGTAAGTGACATATCAACCTTTCTAAATTGTACTTCGCATATCATCGATTGCCACTGTACGTGGGATTTGCTTACCCTTATCTGGATTATTTTTCTTTCTTGCATTTCCGTAATACAGGGTGTTTCAAGAAATGTGTCAAATATTCTTAAAAAAACTAGGAAAAGGCACTACGTGCTTGCTGTTTCCACAGTTACTTTTTATATAGTGGCAGGCATCTTAAGAGGGTTGAATTTGTTATTTGAAACGGTAATGTAAGAAAATTTTAAAAAATTAACTTCTTAATTAGTGGAGTTAGGCAGTTAAGTCAAATAGAAGAATTGAAGTCCTTCACGCGAAAAACCGATTGCCGCTTTGAGAATTCGGGAAAGCGGCTTCTACTAAAAACTCCGAATTGATGAAATTCTCCCTAAGTCTGCGGCGAAACTGAAACCGAAACGCAAAAGAGCGCAACTGAAATAAGGGAGCTTTGTTATATCAACCATCAACCGACTTCGTTGTGTGAGTGTATAGGCTGCGCTCGCAATTACATCACACATGACGCCCATACGTTATCGAACGGGGAACAACTGCAACTCAGTAACCACTGTTTTGAACAGTGACGTCATTGTAGTCATCTGCTTGTTGCCCTCGTCGGTGCGTTGGTTTCGGTTTCGCCGCAGAATTCAGAATTCCATTCAATTGTAGTTATTAATAGAAGCCGATTTTCTGTGATCTCAAAGCGGCAATGGGTATTTCGCACCAAGAACTTCAATTTTCCTATTTGACTTCACTGCGGAGTTCCACTATATGAAAAGTTAACTATTTACCTTTCTCAATTACTGTTCGAAATGATGTCTTCACCCTTCCTAAGATGTCTGCTCATACAGAAAAAGCAACTGTGGAGATAGCGAGTAAATAGCGCCTTTTGCTTATTTTTAAACAATATAGGACACATTTCTTGAAACACCCTGAGTAGATACGTATACATACACGGTGAATGACGGCGCTCGCTGACGACGGCGGCGAAATCCAGCGGAGAGTGTCTATATCATAGCTATCGCAATAATATATATTCGTGTCGTCTTTCCGGCAATTTGTAGAGCCTTCATAATGTTTAAACTGTTGTTAATTTGAATCTAATGGACAAAAGGGGGGTATTATTTATATAAAACTGCATTTGCTACAAACTTGGGTAGCACAAGGCACCAAACCAAGTGATCGGCGTTCAAGCAAAATTAGCCGACGTAACTTACATGCCGGAGCGCCAAAAAATAAGGCACACCCAAACTCCGGTGTAGCGCATTTAGTGCACAACCTGTCAATCATTAATAATGTGTCTGTGCGCATTCCCCATCGATTATTACTAAACCCTTTGAAATGAGGCGATTCTCCAGGCGGCTTTCTTCGTCTTTTACTTTTTGGAAGCTTTATCGGCAAAGCAAACTGCGACCTTGTGGCTCCTATTCAAAAAATTAGGTTGCTATCATCAACTACCTTTCTGAAATTCAAAACGTCGTTACGCGGGCTGCAGACGCTTTCTAGAAATCCACTAGGATTGCACAAAAGAAATAAAAAAACTGATTGGTGTAGGTACAGAGCTACTTTTGGTAGCCCAGCAAAAGCAAGACGAAGCAGTTTTTGAATGACAATATGATGCCCCCCCCCTAAATTTAGTAACTAACAACCACACTAACTCCCAATTCACGGCCAGCCACCGCAATAAGTTGAGCCATTACGCTACAGGGTACCGACTAACCAACTAATTAGAAATAGTGCCTCAGTAAATTACTTAAACACCTTGTGTAAATATGGCTCATACCCACTCAGGGAGATCAGCCAAGGACTGATAACATGAGTTAGACATTCTCAACATTGAACATTTATGAGAAAAATAATGTACGTAAAACGCAAAGAGTCCAGTAAGTGTTGTTCTCCCGCTCAGACAAAACGGGATATTCATTACCTTGACTATAACTGAACGTCCTTAAAATAATGCATACTAATATTTATGATAGTAAAAGAGACAACTTTATTTATATTTTATGTAAACTATTGCTGCACCAATAAGACTCCTCCATAACCTCATTTTCTTCTTCTCATCTGTCTACTGCGAGCAATGAATACACCACATCACCTATTGTTGTACTTTGCAAAAAAAAGAACATCGAAGTTGATACAAATGAGTCATAAATCCCGCATAACAGTGTTTTTCATAGGCAAGGGAACACTTTGTGCATTACACTCAATTGTTGAGTGTGAACGATAAGCTTGCGAATTTTTCGCTGAATAATATTAGAAGAATGTTAGTTAAAGAAGAAAAAGATAGCCCAAAGGGCCACGCATTCAGCATCGCAGTCGTGAAATGCCACAGATGGCGGCCACCAGAAAAAAGCTAGTGAACATCGGAGATGGCCAGTGCTGTAAGACGTGTCTCCTGATCATCTTCAAACAAGGTTTGTTTCCGGAGGCGTGTCTGCACGCAGCCTTCAAGAACTACGTCCTTGCCATCGACGTCCTGGTTGAGGCGGCCTCAGGCGACTCGGCGACGCAGGAGGACGTCGAGCGTTTGCGACCCCAGTCGTGCAAGAACAGAGGCGCGATCTTGTGCTTCAGCATCGACTCTCCCGACTTCCTGAAGAACAACACAAAGTCGGGGAGGCCAGAGGTGCGCCATTTCTGCCCCAATGTGTCGATCATCGTCTCGGGGAACAAGGGCCTTCGTAACAGTCCACTCAACCTGCCAAAGCCGGCCACAAATGAGGAGAAGAACGCGGCGCCTGAGGAAGGGTGTGCCATTGTGTGAGGTACCGGTTCCTACAGTGCGAATGCAGTGCTCCGCCAAGACCAGGACTGCGTGCACGAAGTGTCTGAGCCTATAACGAGGGCGTGCTTGCAGACCGAGAGACCGACAATTACGATACGTATAAGCCGATATTGAATAAACTACCAGTCCCAACAGGGCAGTTACCGGGCCTGGACGAATTCAACTCGCCTAGTTTCTTTGTCTCTCTGTTGCGCGCATCGCCACCAACTTTCCGTGCGCTAGTACGGGCCTGCATGAAATCTCAGTTGAAGCACTTGCAAAACAGGCACCTGCCAAGTAGCACTCTGATGCAAGAGCACAGTGAAATGGCGATGTGAAACACATAACCTCTGATGTAAGCAGGCCATGGGTGATCTGTTTTATTAATCCGGCAATATTTTCTTTTTTCGCAGTAGCTAAGTATTGCCAAACTCGTGCAAACACCTAGTCTACTAGTCTCTTTATACATATGCCACACGGGCGTTTGAAAGGTCTTCGAACTGATAGCCTATTGACTCACTGGTGAAGCACGTGCTGCTACACGGGACGTTTTCAAGGTAGTCGAGTCAGTATTTTATCGAGTCAAGGTATCATACCCTGCTTACATTCTTCAATCGGACACAGATTCGGTGCTTAACAACCTAAAAACTGAATATGTAGTCACAATTAGAAATAAAGGGTTTATTGAAATGCTGAAACAAAACACGCAGACAAATATATGCCTTTGAATTGATTTGCAGCATTTAACTTTCGGTGGCGTAAATACGAAAACGATGCCTCACAGTGGCACTTAATTTGCCTAGAGAAACGTCTGAAACATTCAACGGCCGTTTAAAACTGACGTGTTAGCAGCACGAAAACTCGAGCAAGTCGATAAAGTTGTGGCCTTTTGATGGCCATCGACTGGATGGTCTTTCGAAATTGTCCATGAGACGCAGGTATAGTAGCAACGAACCGGTGGTTGCGGTTAAAAAGTAAAAGTGAAGTAGTGCGCATGTTGACAATTTTTTAAAATTGGAAATGCCTCATGAGGTGTGCTCATTGATAATGCAGTAGTTTTTTGACGTCCTGAAACCATGACATGACCATGAAACAAGCCTTGGTGGGGAATGAATGGATGGATGGATGGATGGATGGATGAATGGATGGATGGATGGATGGATGGATGGATGGATGGATGGATGGATGGATGGATGGATGAATGGACGGACGGACGGACGGACGGACGGATGGATGGATGGATGGATGTGGATGAATGGATGGATGGATGGATGGATGGATGGATGAAATAAATTTATTTATGTCCAATGGATCGCGCTAGTGTCCTAGGCCGAAGCAGGCCGCTCCTTGGGGCCGCTCCCACGTTGGCACCAAGACACCTGGACTTGGTGGGGGGGGGGGGGTCGGAAATTTCGCCCACCTAGTATTTTTCAAAATGCACCTAAATTAAAGTACACGGCTGTTCTTTGCATTGCGCCGCTGTCAAAATACGACCGCCGTGGCCCGGAATCAAACCGGCATTATCGAGCTCAGCAGCGCCTTAACCCAGCGTATTAAGCTACCACAGTGATATAATGACACTGACTATCAAAGAAAACACACCATAAAGAAGTGTTTTCTTTGATAGCCAGTGTCATTATAATGTAAACTTCAACCCAACAGCGTTAAAGACGTCATTTCGAGGAAATTACTGCATCGACGTCGGAGTCCACGTAGTTGGTTGAGAGTGAAAGATCATGATCTTGTCCTCGACCAAAAAAATTATTATTATGCAAATAAAATAAATGAAAAATGCCCACTTGCAGTGAGAATAGAACTATAGGTCGTCTGCATGGCAAGCAGGCGTTTTACCATTGATATTGACACTGATAATAAAACGCGTACAATCGTGCCAGGCGTCAGAACATGTGTATTGCAAGAGTGTTTGTGTAAAAGGGCTATCCCATTCCAAAGCGCCCAGACTTATTTATTAACCATCAGCTGCAAAAACGTCAGCGAGTTAAGTGAACAGACGCGTACAGTTCGCATGTTTCCCAAAACAGACGCGTAGTGAGCCCTCCCCTGATTCGCAAATAAAGAATTGTGGCGCAGTGCACATTTACCTGTACTTGCAGTAGGCATTCTATATCGTTTGAAACAGCCTATGTTAGGAGATAAGTCATTGGTTTTCTTGTTGGACGGTTAAGGAATACACAATGACCCGCCGCGGTGGTCTAGTGGCTAAGGTACTCGGCTGCTGACCCGCAGGTCGCGGGATCGAATCCCGGCTGCAGCGGCTGCATTTTCGATGGAGGCGCAAATGCTGTAGGCCCATGCACCCCATGTGCAGATATTTGGGTGCACGTTAAAGAACCACAGGTGGTCAAAATTTTCCGGAGCCCTCCGCTACGGCGTCTCTCATAATCAAGTGATGGTTTTGAAACGTTGAACCCCATATAGCATCATCATCATAAAAGAATGCATGAGAAGGCAATGTGCGCATGGGGCCCCAACGACGCTGTCGCTCTCTACTCTTGAAGACAAAGCTCAAGCGTCCTTAGGTATTTTAATACACAGGACGAAGTACTAGGTATTTCTTTTGTGTCTTTTTATTCTTAGTGTGGTTTGTACGCTCCATTATGCAATATGAAATAAACATAACATGGCACGCGCCGTAGAAGCGTCTCTGAAAACTGGGACGCTTTAATACATGTCCAGACCGTCATTAAATTCGGAGCATATTGTCTTGAGTTCTTTCCAGGAAGAATTAACGCCTAGAAGGACTATACGCTGCCATGAGCCAATGCTAAAAAGCTCGAAGGAAAAAAAATACCGCCCGTCGCTTGAGGTAACGGCGGCCAAAGCCTGTAGCTTCCGTTGCGCCCTAAATGAGGCGCTCGCTTTCTTCACAGCCGCCAACGGTGGCTCGCCTGCGCCTGTGTTCAACGTGTCAATGACTTCCGTAAGCGAAGCTAACCTACTCGGAACGTTCGAAGCCCCAAAGGAGGATTAAGGAAGATTAGCACCGTGGCATTTCCAGCGCTACGAGAAGTTAATCGCGGTCATCCCTCTTGTCGCTACCGGAGAAAAGCAGGAGGAGGGAGAAAAAAAAAACGCAACGAGGCTGGTAGTGAACATGGCCACATTGAAACAGCGCCAGCGCGGCTCAGTATCGCTTATAACCCACTCCGCGGCCTCGTGAATTTCGCATAATTACTACAGTGCAAAACAACTTTCCTTTTTCCCTCGACCTGCGCACTCGTAGAACGAGCACAGTTCTCTGGTCTTAGCGATAACGCGAACTTTAATCGCGGCATATGAGTGAATAACCTCATAAGGAATGCTATATATGCTTATCACCTCGACTTGCTTACGTGGACGAATAACATTGGAGCGTCGCGGTCTCATTACCGCATCGTAAATACGTATTTAGGGACGTAGTTAAAAAAGAAGTCATGCGGAAGAGTTGAATATGACAGCCAGTCTGCGCCTTATAGCCGTCGTGAAGTGAGCCGGAAACAAATTTCTACCTGATCGCGACTTCAATTTGAACAGTGGTTTGACCATCGTGCTTACAGCTGGAAGATGTTCTTGTGACGCGAAAACCTGAATACAATGTTCACGGTGAACAAAAAACTAGTGCGGCTTCGCACTAGTGGTTGCAAGCGGAACAGCGCAGCTATAGAAGACCTTCTGTGTTTCTTTTTTTTTCCTTTCTTCTCTTTCTTCATATTTCTCTCTGTTTCCTATATTTCGTTTTTTTGTATGTTTTTTACTGTTCCTCTCTCTCTATTTTTTACCTTCCTTGTTCTTTCTATCTTTATTTCTCTGTCTTCAATTTATTTTCCCCTCTATAGGCTCCTTTCTCCCTCTTTCAACGTTCCCCTTTCTTTCCCTTTAAGTATTGCTCTGTTTTCTTTACCTTTTATTTGTGTCTGTTTCTATCTCTTTCTATCTATCAATGTCCTTAATCCGTTCATTTCTCTCTCCTTTTCTCTTTCTTATCTACCGCTTTCCTTCTGTCTCTCTATTTTTGCTATCTACTTTTTCTCTCTCTCTCTCTCTAATTCTCGCACGTGATCCACTTCGCGAGCAGATGTTTTCGTTTAACGCTCGCACCTGCTGTACTCTGGGGTAGAACTTTCGTAATTCCTGTGGCGCATACTCACCCGTTGAATTTCGCACGACGAAGCACAAGATGCCGATAGCTTAAATAGCTTCTCTATTAAAATTTATCAACATCCTCATCATCATCGGCATAACTACGCCCACTGCAGGACAAATGCCTTTCCCATGTTCCACCAATCAACCCGGTCCTGTGTTAAAAGCAGAAAAGTAATAATAAACCATGGAACCTCTGCATGCGCAAGCTCGTTTTTTTTTACCACTTCCAAATGCAAACAACGCAATGAAGACAGAGACACCATAACGTCTCCTCTGTTTCGGCGTAAAAATACTTTCGCCTTTAGGCCCGCCGCGGTGGTCGAGTGGCTAAGGTACTCGGCTGCTGATCCGCAGGTCACGGGATTGAATCCCGCCTGTGGCGGCGGCATTTTCGATGGAGGCCAGAATGCTGTAGGCCCATGTGCTCAGATTTGGGGGCACGTTAAAGAACTACAGGTGGTCGAAATTTCCGGAGCCCTTCACTACGGCGTCTTTCATAATCAAATGGTGGTTTTAGGACGTTCAACCCCACATATCAATCAACCAATAAATTGGCCTTTAATCGGGGATACATATGTAGCACGCGACGACACCTCATGCACTGGCCTGTCAGGTAGGCGTGGTGAAAAAGGGAGGAGGAGTCCTCGCATCCTCTACACCACAGACAGTGCATACCACAGCAGCTTCAATAAGGAAGCAGAAAACCGAAGCCGTGCATCGCTGGCTGTTTTCGTTCAACGTCATCTTTCGGCTCGCGCTTTTGCACCGTGCTATCAGAGGCTGTCACGGGGCGTGCGTGTATATTATATGCATAAATCAAAGAGCCTGCGAATAAGTACTACCTCTTCAAGAGAAAAAAAAAGTAAGCTGATCACTATAGATTAAAAAAAAAAAACGCGAGGCCTGCGCGGAAGGGGCAGCACAGTCACAGCGAAAGCTAGAAGAGCGGCTTTTCAAACAAGTTTCTAAACACTCATAATGTAACTGCTGCAAGCACACTTTCTGGGTACCCACTGCGGCATCAATAATCATAACATCTGGGTAATAGGCAGGAATTCGCTATGCTATCCTTTGTCATTCTTCTGAGAAGTGTGGTATCCGCAAAACACTTGCAAGAAATTTTGTACCAATTGTTCATGCAGTGGCTGACGACGATGTTGAATTATACCTGAAGTGGGTATGCGCCACAGTAACAGGCGATCAAGAACAAGCTCTCGTAATGGCTTGGAGAATTAGACGACCCAATCGTTACGCTAATCGCATTGTGCGACGCCTGATTGTCCTTTTGCTGTTCTAAAACGCTTTATTACTCATATTACTGCGATTCCTTTCCCTTCATCAAGCCTGCCTAAGGCAAGTTTGCGAACAAGTCCCAAGTACCGGCGTGGGTCTTTTTTTTCATGGTATTTATTACAACGCGTGTTGAATAAACATAAAATGACACTTATAGTATGGAACATAGGTACAATCACAGAGCGACAATAAGCGCTTTAGCGTTGCTGAAGAGACGCTCGACAATTAATGAAGTTCAGTAGAGCAGCGAGAGTTCTTCAAATTGCTTTATACACAACAGGTGACAAGGCCAAGCTCCTCACCAAGATGGGGTACCAGTCCGGTTTGAAGTGCACTTCATTTAAATGTCTTTTAGGGGAACAGCCATTCTAATGAAATATGAGCTCGAAAAAATGGTGGGTTCTGCGTTGCGACCTTGCATACGCATCTTTCATAGACTGCGCATACCCACACTTAAAGACACTTCATCAAATGACGTCGGCAAAAAAAAAAAACAGCGTGGCTCAGTGGTAGAATACTGGGCTGGCCCACAGCGGACACGGGTTCAGACGCCACTGTGTCCTTGTTACTATTTTTCCCTTATTTCGAACTGGTTACGGACACCAGCGGCGGACAACTGCGGCACCGCGCGTGCCCCGAGTTGTGGTTTCATGACTACTTTCGCTGTAAAAAAATAATGTTGGTCTTAACAGTGGTCTCACTCCTAGGTTTTCCTTCCTCAATGCTGTGCTCCCCTCACCTTCATCAGAAGTGCTACATCAGTTTATTAACTTGAAGCGTAGGTCTCAATTTGCGTTGACCATTTCTTTCTAAACACAACCTCGTTTGTAACGTGACTTCAAATTAACATCAGGCGCATCATTCAAGGATTCGTTTTGTTGATGACCAGTTTACTTAAGGCAACTGCTTGTTGAAACTGAAGTGTATCACTCACGATCTGACCATAAGACCATGACACAATGGCACTATATAAAAGCAAATTTCGATGGGCGAAGTTAACAGAAGTGAAACACTCAGTAGCCGTCACAGTGTTATACAAAGATTATGGTGCTCGGCTGCTGATACTGATTGATTGATATGTGGGGTTTAACGTCCCAAAACCACCATATGATTATGAGAGACGCCGTAGTGGAGGGCTCCGGAAATTTCGACCACCTGGGGTTGTTTAACGTGCACCCAAATCTCACCACACGGGCCTATAACATTTCCGCCTCAATCAGAAATGAAGCCAGCGCAGCCGGGGTTCGATCCCACAACCTGCGGGTCAGCAGCCGTGTACCTTAGCCACTAGACCACCGCGGCGGGGCCGCTGCGGATACTGAGGCCGCGGGTATACCATCCCAACCACCCCGTTCGGATTTTCGAAGGCCAAACTGCTGTCGGCCCACGTATACTTATATCTAGGTGCACGTCGAAGAACTCCAGGTGGTCGAAATTTTCGGAGTCCTCACCTACGACGTCCCTCTGTCATATCGTGGTTTCGGCACGTAAAACTCCAGCAATCATTATCACGAAAAAATTTGATGTTTATATCACCATAATACAAAACAGATGCAATTTCGCACGCGAAGGTAAAAAGTTATTTTCCGAGCGTGGCGCAGCAGTTTCACTCGCTGAAATATTTATTTAAACACAACTGCACGGGTTCTGTAGTTAGAATGACCACGGGATAAGAGAAAGCGAACTTATTGCACTGAAGCGTCGTTGGCTGTACAGCATATGTGTTACTCGGACAACATGCACACAGCTTCTTGTCGCGAAAACAGGGTGACCCGTTTGCTTGAAGAAACGATGCGTGAATCAAAGGAAGCCCGCTTTCAGTGGCACATAGCGGGATATGTCCTGCATACCTCCATTATCACCGAAATTGCAATCGCAGTGTTTAACCTCGTTAGTATGTCTCCCTTCCGTTAAGGAGAAAGTGCACGTAGAAGTTTGAAGTAAAACTAAGCAATCAAACTGGGTGAGTTCAGCGGGGGCTCCGAATCAGCAGAGTCAGGAGGAGCGATAAAGTGCGAATATTTGGCATTCAAGCATACTAATCACGTCATCTGGCTGGCCACGAACAACGACGAAATTATCCGAAAGCATGGAGAAGAAAAAAAAAAACAGCAGGAAGTTTATTCTTTTCGCTCGTTGTGTCCCCATTCATGCGACATTTACATCGTTCATGAGTGCGGGAAAGTTACGCTATTGTCCTTAGTCATTAGGTTCTATTGTGCGAGAAGCACGCGCACCCAAAGGACGCATGCGCAGTTGCTCTGTTTCTCTGTTCTCTGGTAAAGCTCGTGGGCAACTGCGAGATGGAGCACCTATATACACCAGGGGTCTCAAACACGCAGCCTGCAAACACCTCGCTAGCGAACCGCCAAGCATGTGAAGGTCTTTGTATCATATTTTTTTCTCAATCATTTTATTCATGAGCAACACAGATGTCATCAGACTTAATCATTTTTTTCCTGACGTACCTCATGCGGTCATCATGCTGTACAGCATAACCGTGGAACAAAAAAATATATTCCAGGACTGGAGTCCAGTTTGCAGTCACCCTGGAGATCAGTATCAATGTGTTTCTCAAAGCGTCGCATCAAAATCAATTCAGAATTGACCCATATATTACATATGGCAAATGCTTGCTTTCAAATGGCAACGTTAGCTATCATTTTATTCAAAATACACCTGACTCCACTCCTTCCCCCCTCACTCCCTCTCCTACCGCTTCAATCTTCTTAACTGTTCGGCGGCCCGCTAGCTGGTGTTAGTTTGAGACCTCTGACCAACAATACGGGCATCTTATTTCTTATCTCGAAGGCGCAGAAAATCTACAGTGGTGCAGAAAAAAAAAGTGGGAGAGAACATTTCCTAGCAACCGAGCCCCCGCTCTTGCATTGACAATTGACACACCATAAATATATATATATATTATATATATATATATATATATATATATATATATATATATATATATATTATTATCACGTCGTATATAAAGATATATATATATATATATATATATATATATATATATGTAAGCTTCTGCGGCTGATCGGTCGTTGGGAACCTTCGCAGGCTCAGAGATCGGATATGGCAGATAAGGATGTCTCGAAGGCTGTTTTTCAGTGATTAGGAATATTATACAGCCTCCGAAACCACTTCTATGTGCGTGCTCGTCTCTGAGGTTACATTATAATTTTTCTAACGCGTCATATGCGCGCATCGATTTTTTTTGTGTAAGCTGCACCACCAGAGTGGCAAATACACGATGCCCTGTGTGTCTACGCAGACAAATAAAACATAAAATTGTTGGCGGAGCGAGAACTTTTTTTTTCAAGTGATATGCTTGGTGAGCACATGCTGCTTCGTTATTATTTGATAAGTTCAGGTAAAAAGAGAGGTTCATTGCACTGCGAGACACGGAAATGCAGCAGCCATATCCTGATTGTAAATTACTGACAAGAAATGAACATAGAGGACAAAATGAGAAGACCAGCAGCATAATAAAACTGCAATAAATGAACATAACTACACATACAGTGCACAACACAAAACGGCAGTAGTTGCTGCAGCACTTGACTCCGACATGAACCGAACAAAGAAAAGAAAAATGGCTACGTTTTCTTTCTCGCCTCCACACAAATTTGCTCAACGCTCTTTCACGAAAACGTCACAAGCAGTTGCCGCAGCAAAAACAAATAAATTTTTATGAGTCATGCAAGCTGTTAACGAGGCAAGAGTGTTTTCTCAAATTACGCCCTAGCTTTAGCTAACAAATATTTTTTTCTAGGTTCACCAATTATTTCTCATTGCGCTCGTTAGAGCATTAGGCGATTTGCGAACGCCACAAATAGCGATACTCAGCATAACTGTACTTTTTCACAGAATCTCACACATGCAGTGAATTCGAATACATGTACCGGCACGAAGAAAACCTAACAACGCGAGCGGCAACTCACTTCCTTTAGCAAACGATTTTCTCGCAAACATGCCGTACAGTATTCCAAACAGTTGTTTTTTATTATTCTTTTTATGTGAATCAGTCCACGAAAATAATGCGTGAAGTGAACAGCACAAAGGGATCTTCGCACCGAGCAGCACATTGCGAGAAATGTTAGTTTAAGGCTTCAATGACGAATGCAATACGCACTTTACAAAGTAATAATGGCGTTCCTATTCAGCAGCAGCCAAGCTGAGAGGCAGACGAAACAAGCGAAGATCACGACGCACGCCGGCCATGCACGTTATCGCACATCATTTATGGCGTCGCCCTGCTGCTGTCGGTACTTCTTCATTGCCGTAAATGCTCATGAACACGGAGCGTGCCAACGTTGCAGTCGCGTCGACGCCATGTGCAATTCTCTCGCATCCGATTCACGCCAGATCCCGGCCGATCGCAAGCGAGGAGATAGAGACGGATAAAAAAGCCACAGACGCAGTCGCAAAAAGATGTAGACTAGAAGGTACTGTAGTAAATGACTATAGTACACGCGTTCTCTTGAAAGCAGTAAGTGATGTGTTGCCATCTTACGGCCGGCGTGAAGTTGCATAGCGCTGCCGCTGTCGCAGAACGAGCGCTCAAAAAGAGCGCGCCGCCAACTCCTCGCGACGAAACGCCGGAGTGACGCCGCGAGGTCAACGATAAAAGAAAAAGAAAAAAGAAAACAAGCTCCCCGGGCACGCTCCCTCTCCCCGCGGAAGCGTGGCTTCGCCGACGAACCTCCTCACCCCACAACGGCGGCCGAGCAGGTACTGGATTTTCTAGAAGGAAAGGGGCGTGGTCATACCGAGTTGAGTCATCCGCCGCGGAGGGCATCCCAACCGTCTCGCCCTCTCCCCGGCCTTCGCTGCGTGTCGCGCCGACGAAATGACAAGAACCTTCTGGAATCTCGCGCGGAAAGTATTTAATTGAGCAGCCGAGACGACAGAGCAGGATAAGACGGAAGTTAGCGCAAGAGCGCGCAGGGATTCCGCCGTGTAGTCGGCGAAGGTTTTGTCCGTAGAGACAAAGCAGGAGAAGAAGATGATTTCCACCTGAGGGGTGACGACTCGAGCTACAGGCAAGAGTGTGTGTTTACCGCTATCGAGCGAAGACGCGTGGCAACAGATGCGTGTGTGAAGCCGACGGGTTTCCGGCGAAGAAGTTGAAGCTTGAAGAGTGGCCAATTGAAGACGCGAGGTTTCCTGGAAGAGAAACTTCGGCGAGGTTTCCTGGAAGAGAAACTGCGGGGGCAGCGGAACGACAACAACGCTGGACTTTGAGTGGGTGATTCTCGGAAGAGTATCATCCAGACTTTTGTTCCAAGAACTTTGGACTGATTAGGTTTTTTTTTCTCTTTAGTCTTTAAGTGTTGGTTGTTCAATGCATGCGACTGCATTGTAGTTCGTATTGTTGTCTGTGTCCGTTGTTTCGAGTGTGGTGATTGTACTGTGTAGTACGTTGTTTGATTGGTGACATATTGTATGCAACTATTGTGGAGTGTGCATTCTTGTGTATTGTTTTTGATCTGCCATTATTGAGAATATACTTTTGTTTGTTTATCAACTCTCGGCTCCGACTTGTTCTTTGGGCCACAGCCGGCGTCCGCTGGCGCACCAAAAAGGACCACTTCTAAATTGTCCACGCTTTCGTGGTGCGGTTCGGGGGGCCGATACTTCGGCCCTTGGAATCAGCCCGGCGATCGCCTCCCTAATTAACGGGACCTGTGTGACAGCCGCTTTCGGCCAGAGTGCCCACTCTAAATTTTTTTGTTACTCTGTGGACAGATTGCTACAGCAACGCACCGCTTTGACGCCTTCATGCTGCCCCATAGATGCCACGCAGTCTTGAAAACGCGTCATGTTCATTGTGACCCGCAGACATCCCAACCGGCAATAAAGAACGTCACCGAGAGTCTGGGTCGCAAACTAGAAACGTAGCTAGAAAGCCCCAGATTTTATTCACGATCTCGCTTCGGAGAACATCCTTGAGTCTGATATTCACGCATGCTAATAATGCAAGATAAGAAAATAACGTTTTACACGTTTGAGTGTAACCTGGTTGACACATCGTACATAAATAGAACTTGTATACAGGACCATTGCGATGCCGAAGGCGTCTTCTGTAAAGATCCATTTAATCAAGCTGCGATGAAGTCTCGAGTCAACACTTAAAGCTTTACAAGTGATAGCAAATAATGAATCAAAACAACACACGATCCCAGACCACCTAAGAAGTGTGGCCCAGACTACCACTGCACTATTCGCAAACGTAGCAAGCAAATAGGGCGTCAGAGAGGCAGGGCAAGTACGAGCATCTACGGCATGGTGGAATAACACATCGAAACAGCGCGGGAGCGACTTGAGCAGCCCCAAAAATAGCGATGACATGAGGAGGCCCTACTGTAGTATTTTACTGCCGTGCTCGATTGACAATGCTTTAAGATAAAGTGAAGGGTGAACCGGTTTGCCCAAGTCTGCCTGTTGATACAGAAGATGGATATGGTGCATTGGCCAACTTCCGTTAGTGACCGAAACTGATCGTTTTCCAGCGACCAGGTCGGGGTCGGAACACGCGCGCGCGCCGGCCAACATGCAGAACTGCAGATTCTGCGCGTGGCAACAGCGATATGGGACCCAACGGCGCATTTCTCCACAAACTTGCTTCGTCGTTGCAAAGAAGAGCGCGTAGAGTGTGAAGGACGGGGGAAACGGATCATTGTCAGCGACAAGGAGCGGCACAATTTACGACACGCTAGTGCGAGAGACGCGGCAGCGAGGCCTCAAACGACCCGCGGCGCGCACGCCGCCGGCTGTCTTGGGCGCGCGAGGACCGAAACGATGACGAGCGCCCCGGGTCCAGCCGGCCCCTCCTTGAGGGCCAAAGAGGGGCTCGGGGGGGGGGGAGGAGATAGCCAGGGTGCCACGGGTGGAGGGGCTAAGTGGGGGTCGCTGACAGACCAGCGCGCTTGTTTATGCGGCCACACGCGTCTGGCGGCGCGAAACGCCGCGGCCTGGAAACAGATCAATAGCAAGCGG
>WOVY01003266.1:0-31323 GCA_013436015.1 Rhipicephalus annulatus | reverse complement strand
TATATATATATATATAAAATAGAGCTGTTGTACGTCGAGAAAAGGTTCAGACGTAGCTTGGCAAAATGTCCTTTATCAGGCAGGTCTGGCTAATGGCGAGCGGCGGTGCGCGAGCTACTACTGCAGCCACCGATCATCATCGTCTTCTTTCGTTGCCAGGCAGAGCGGTCCGTTACTCAGATTCATTAATTCATTACAATTACTCCCCGCGAAATAAGGAGCCATCCTGGCGACCTATGGACAAGTAAACACGGGAGGGTCGTAGCAGGGCTTAATTCTCGAGACGTGGACAATTTCCTGGCCACGACGACGTGGTCAGAAGATGGTTCCATTGGGCTCGATGAGGTAATTCACCGGTGACGTTTTTTTGTAGCACACGATACGGGCCGTGATACTTGGGGACCCAACTTGTAGAAAGGCCAGGTGTAGCAGAGGGAACATGCAGCCAGACGAGTGAACCTGGATCGTAGGAAGTGGTGTTATTTGATGCGTCATGGTGGTGCTTTTGGCGTCCTTGGTCTTGGGTTGTGAATGCTCTTGCAGTTGGCGGCATTCCTCAGCGTATGTAGCGGCTTGAGACAAAGTCGTGGACTCTGATGGAGTCAGGTTTGTACGAAAGAATAGTGTCCATAGTGCAAGAAGGTTCGCGTCCGTAAAGGAGGAAAAAAGGAGAGAACCCAGTAGTGCTTTGAATGGCGGGTATTATAAGGCGAACGTGATAAACGGGAGCACTCGGTCCCAATTGGAGTGGTCTGACGAGATATACATAGACAGCATGTCACCAAAGGGTGCGGTTGAAGCGCTCTGTCATTCCATTGGTCTGGGGATGATAGGCAATTGTAGTGCGGTGAACGACGTGGCACTCACGCAGCAATGCTGTGATGACGTCTGACAAGAATACGCGACCACGATCACTCAGTAACTCCCGAGGTGCTCCATGCCGTAATACGATGTTGTGAAGAACGAAAGTCGCAACGTCCTTTGCTGTAGACGAGGGAAGGATGAAGTTTCGGCATACGCGTGAGATGGTCGACGGCAACTATGATCCAGCGGTTACCGTCAGCGGTGTTGGGAAGGGGACCGTAGATATCGATGCCGACGCGGTCGAATGGTCGGGATGGGCATGGTAAGGGTAGCAAGGTACCGCTGGCGTGACAAGGGGGAGTCTTTTCCGTTTCTGGCACGTCGAGCAGGCCCGAACGTATTGCCGTATAAAACGGTACATGCCACGCCAGTAATATCGGAGACGGTATGCGAGAATAAGTCTTCAGGAAACCTGCGTGGCCACATTGGGGTCGTCATGAAACGTGGAACAAATTTCGGATCGCAGATGACGTGGAATCACGAGTAGCCACATGACGTCCACCGGGTGCGTAGTTGCGTCGGTACAGCACGTCGTCGCGAGTGGCGAAGTGCTCCACTTGCCGACGCAACGTGCGAGAAGGGGGGGGGAAGCCGTCCGCCCAGCCAGGATGTCTAGAATCGAAGCAACCAAGGGTCCTTGCGTTGCCTCAGATGGCATGTCGGCGATGGTTGACGGCAGTGGCATCGCAGGTTATACTTTCGCAGCAGTCCGGGTCAGGGGGGTAGAGGCGAACGGGATAGGGCGTCTGCGTCCGAATGTTTCCGGCCGGAGCGATAGACCACGCGAATATTATATTCTGGAGGCGTAATGCCCATCGGCGAGGCGACCGCTTGGATCCTTCAATGACGACAACCAGCAGAGGGTCGTGGTGGTTCAGTCACGACGTCAAAGGGCGCCCGTACACGTAAGGTCGAAATTTTTCTATCGCCCAAATAATGGCGAGGCATTCCTTTTCAGTGACAGAATAGTTGTTTTCGGCTTTGCTAAGAGTTCGGCTTGCGTAGGCAACCACGTACTCTTGGAAGCCGTCTTTCTTCTGTGCAAGAATAGCGCCTAGCCCGAAACCACCTAGCGTCGGTGTGGATCTCTGTGGGTGCCGATGGGGTCGTAGTGGTCGCAGAATAGGCGGCGACGTGAGGATGGCGGCGCAGTTCATTGAAAGAGTCGTCACCAGGTGGCAGACCAGGATGAAAGGTCTCTGGAGCCGGCGAGGAGCTTGGTCAAAGGAGCGATGATCGTCGCGAAATTGCGGACGAAGCGCCGGAAGTAAGAGCAAAGGCCTATGAAGCTTCGGAGCTCTTTCATGGTGGGTCGGTTTGGGAAACGCTGCTGCAACGGCTGTAAGTTTGGCAGGGTCATGAAGAATGCCGTCTTTTGAAACCACGTGGCCAAGGGATCGTAAGCTTTCGAGCGGCGAAATTGCACTTCTTCAGATTCAGTTGCAGCCCCGCGGCAGAAATACCGCGAGGACTTTCCTCGAGGCGGGTTGTAAATGGGTTGCCAAAATCAGTTGTTGAAAAGACGACAATTATCATTCTAATAACAAAGGCCAAACGTTCCACTTTTGAGGCTCGAAGGATAGAGTCCATCATCCGCTCGAAAGTAGCTGGACGCGTTGCAGAGGCCCGAAGGGCATCACATGTGAATTCGTAAAGCCCGTCGGGCGTGATGAAAGCAGTTTTTTTCACGATCGGCCTCTGCCATGGGTACCTGCCAGTATCCAGAAGCGGAGGATCTAAAGAAGAGAAAAATTCGGCTCCCCTGTAGGCAGTCCAAGGCATCGTCAATGCGTGGCAGCGGATAGACATCCTTGCGGGTCGATTCGGTTTGAGACGCCGGTAGTCCACGCAAAACCTGATGGCTCCGTCCTTCTTCTTCACCAACACAACTGGAGAGGCCAGGGACTGCTTGACGGTTTCGATTATGCCACGTGTCAGCATGTCGTCAACCTGTTCATTGATGGCACGGCGTTCGGTCGTTGACCACACGATAATGGACGCTCCGTGCCGTAATGGCGTCTCTTGGACCGGTATCTATACGGTGTTGCTACAACAGATGACGCTCGACCTAAGGAAGGCTGATTGTGGTCAAAACGAGGCTCGAAACGCTTGTAGGAGCTTGATCAGCTGTTTTCTGCTGCCCAGGCTGTGAGGTTACAATCGATGGACTTGCGGAATACATCCATAGGTTCATTAGCGTCAGTGCGGGTTTTTGTTTTGTTGTAATGGCACAAGTCGGTAGAAATGGCTTGTCTGGATAGATAGGGTTTTTTCGGGTCCTTCGGAAAATACAAATTTAAGGTCTCGAGCTTCCCAGACACTCACCGCGTAGCAGGATGTACGGGCAAGCAGAAACGTTGCACGCATAAAGTACCCGCCGAACCATTTGAAAAGTTGATGACGGCAAACGGGAGGGACGATGGTCGGTGTTGCACACTAGCCAATAGTGGTTGGAACAGGAGCGTCGAGTTAGTGGCAGCTGGGGAAAACACAGGCACTAGGACGGCGGACAACGGCGCGATGCGGACGTCAGCTGCGGCAAACACTTTCGAGGGACTGTGGTGGTCAATATCAAGGCACGGGTTCGTCAACGTGAGTTCAGCACGAGCGCAGTCGACGAGGGCCTGATGGGTAGAAAGGAAATCCCATCCTAGTATCACGTCGTAAGATGAACGTGGGAGAACAACAAAGTTGACGGCGTACCAAACATCTTGAATAAGAACGCGTGCTGTGCACTGAGCTGTCGGCGCGAAGAAATGGGAGGTGGCTGTACGCAGAGCAAGATTCGTAAGCGGCGTTGTAACTTTTCTCAAATCGCGACACAGTTTTTCACTAATTACAGAAACGACGGCGCCTGTGTCGACAAGTGCACGTACAGCAACACCTTCTACTAGCACATCAATTTCGTTGGACGGACAAAGAGGAGGTCTTAGAAAGTTCGACGACGACGCAGTTCTTGCCTCCGGAACTGCGGCTGTCAGTTTTCCTCTCGAGCGGGGCTCGTGCGCCGAAGCATCGGGGAGACAGATCGGCGACGGGGGTGGTAATGACCGGCGAGAATCGACGGGGCGTCGTGGGGACAATGAGTCGGTGATAGGAGAAGATGGTCGCTGGGGATTCTGGGCAGCCTGGTAATTTGCAGAATTCCCATGGTCTAAAGGCTGGAAGTTGCGACGGCGACAGTAGCGTGCTATATGTCCTACGAAACCGCATGCCGAAACAGATGGGTCGATTATCCAAGGTGCGCCATGGGTTAACGACAGAAGGTGCAGGGGGCGAAACGGGATGGGGTGTCGTGTATGTAGGCAGCGTCGTAGGGTAGGAGGACCCGGTTTGCCCCGGTATGCGCCAGAGACAGGTGGGGCTGGGGGTCTAGCAACGACGGCAGGCGTAGGTCAGCGGGTCCGTAGGGACAGGTGGCGATGGAGGGCAGTGCTTGAGTGACCTGTGTCTCAATGACCTGGCGTAGACGTGGGTCTAACGAGGTCACTGGCGCGGATGCTTCGGCCACAAGAGAAAGCTGACGCGCAACTTCCTCACGAATGAATTGTTTGATTTGGGGGAGTAAGACGGTTGTGATCAGCAGCGACGTCGTGTACGAGGGCGGAAACTTCAGCCGTATCTTCTGCGGCCCTGCGCGTCCGAGACACGCTGCTTACGCAACTCGTCGTACTCCTGACAGAGGTGGACAACATCGGTGACGGTCTGTGGATTCCTAGCGACGAGCATCTGGAAGGTGTCGTCGTCAACTCCTTTGATGATGTGCTTGATTTTGTCGCGTTCGGTTAGAGATTCATCGACGCGCTTGCAAAGGGACAAGACATCTTCAATGTAACTCGTAAAGGTCTCGTCCCTGCGCTGGACTCGACTACGGAGACGCTGTTCCGCGCGAAGCCGGCGCACGGCGGGACGGCCGAAGACCGCGGAGATGGTGGTCTTGAAGGCGGACCAGTTGGTAATTTCGCCTTGGTGGTTCTTGAACCAGAGGCTGGCCACATCAGCGAGGTAAAAGCGCACGTTTGTGAGCTGGTCGCAGGCGTTCCACTTGTTGGAAGCGCTTACGATTTCGTACTCGACGAGCCAGTCCCTCGACGTCTTGTTCATCGTTGCCGCGAAAAATTGGTGGGTCGCGTTGCCGAGGCGCGCCAGTACAGTAGACTGTCGTTGGTGAGGCAGCTTGAGAAGGGCCAGGAGCAGTCATGGTGAACGGTGAGGGTAGCGTCCGATTGCGAAGTTCCAGGTTGATGGGAACCCCGGCTCCTCCACCACTTAAAATAGAGCTGTTGTACGTCGAGAAAGGTTCAGACGTAGCTTGGCAAAATGTCCTTTATCAGGCAGGTCTGGCTAATGGCGAGCGGCGTGCGCGAGCTACTACTGCAGCCACCGATCATCATCGTCTTCTTCGTTGCCAGCAGAGCGTCCGTTACTCAGATTCATTAATTCATTACAATATATATATGTGACGCTACGATGAATGGGCGACGTGGCCTGGCTCATACCCAATGTTTATTTCATACTGCACTTCTTCCTTCTCGACCTCTACTAACCATCACTTGATACGTCACACGATTCCCCCTCCCCCGGAAAGAAGTCGCGTCAGACAACAGAAACGAAAATTGAACATGCATGGCTTAGAAGTGAACACTCTTAAAAATGGAAGATCGTTCCATGTCCCAGAAAGTTTCCGTTAACACACTTTAGCTTCGCAGGAGGGTGCAGCAGTCCGGCAAGTGCTGGAGTTCTGGTGGACGAGGCTGACTGTTGCGTACTGGAAAACACAAGTACACCATGAACGTGTAAACTGCAGATGACGAAAGTGCTTGTATACTTGCAAAAAATGAACGTGGTGTGAAGGCTTTGGAGCACCAGCAGCATGATTTGCGTAGGCGTCGTGCTCTTTGCCTTGATTGGTACACATGCAGCGCTACCAGTCTGCGTGTTTGTAGTCCAAGACTGATGAGCGGATTTCTGTGTCCTTCCGGAATACTGGGTGTGCATTTGCGCCTTCTTCGGCGTTTGTGTCCAGTTGTCTCAACAGCTTTGATTGTAGACTGGGTCTTGATCTCTCCTGGAGAAAACTTGTGCGATGTTCCTTTTTGCGAAAACATCCTGAATCAGAAGACTTGTTTGTCTTAAGCGAGACATGTTGAATTTGTCGTCGCTTCACATGACTAGCTTGTAGACGCCTTCGATTAACCCTTGAGTGATCATCCGATGATGTTTGTGTTCGTCGTTGTCCTTGTTCGTATAGCCCTTGGAATCTCTGTTGTTCTTGGACTTGCTGGCATTGATGATGTTGCTGCGAAAAAAGCGGAGGTGGCAGCCCTTTTTTGACCATGACACTGACTTTCTTGGCAACTGATTGTGGTGTCGAGCGGGGCAGGTAGTAGTCTCTAGGCTATTGTGCTGCATTTCGGGTAACGAAGGTAATGCTTCAGAGTTGATAGATACATCATCACGGGCTTCTTCTTCGCTGTTCACTGCGAGTGGTTCTTGCGCCTGAATCTGGATGGTAGGTTCAGGGCTTGGCTGAGTATTCTCCGAGCTCCGCAGCTCTATCCCGACCGTTGTGAGCGTGCTAGATGTGAGGTGGGCGTTGTGAGCGACGAAAGAGCCAAGTGACGGAAAACCAGGAGGTAGCCCAATTGTGCTAGATGTAAAATAAGCTGATCCAATGTGTGAAGACTGATTTTCGCTCTTTGAGTCGTCATGGCGTTGTTCGGCATTTTTCTCATGTGTCAGCTGGTCTACCATGAACAAGGTGTCCTTATGACACGAATAGTGACCGTTAGGAGCCTTTGAAGAGCTGCGTCGTAGAAAACCAGGTGGTGGACCATGCATGCGAGACGAAGCATGAAAGGCATCAGTAGGGTGAGCGACGTCTCGTGTCGTATGTTGGTGCCACGACTTGGGAAACGCCGACTTTCGTGCACAAGGGAGCTGCGCTCGATGGTTGAGTTGTTCCCGAAATACGCACTGCCGCCTGTCAGTGAAATGATGTTCCATTTTGTGTTGTGATAGTGGTCGATTCATTCTGGGCGTTCGAATGCTTGAGGACTGCTTTTGCCTGTGACGACTGAGCGCGGTTGTCTGTGGAGGGTGGGTTATGAGTGAGTCTTCGTCGTAGTCGTCATTGTATTGTTTAAACCAAAGATCATTTCTTTTTTTATCTTTTCCCATGACTCGTCGTTTTGAAATATGTGGGTGAGGTAGAATTTGAAAGCCTCACCGGAGATGTAGTCGGTAAAGTTGATGATCATCTCCCGTTCCGACCATGATGCAGCGGTAGCGTGGAGCTCGAACAGGTCGAACCAGTCCTGTACGGGTCCGTCGTCCGCTGATCCGGTGTACTTAGGGATGTCAAGGTCTTCTGATGCTGCTGTCATGATGCTTGGTGGTCTTGTTGGTCCGCGTTCGGTCACTGCGTCTCGCTGAGGTCTTCGATGATGATGGCCGGGCGATGAAGTGGTTGCGAGGTCTTCATCCTGTCGACTTGTGTGACGCTACGATGAATGGGCGACGTGGCCTGGCTCATACCAATGTTTATTTCATACTGCACTTCTTCCTTCTCGACCTCTACTAACCATCACTTGATACGTCACATATATATATATATATATATATATATATATATATATATATATATATATATAGATATGTATATATATATATATTACAACGTGGTCATGTTTTTCAATGATGGTAGAGGAATTAAATTGTACGAAGGATTTCCGAGTTCCCGATATCCTCCTAGCCAGCCCCTCAATCATCATTCACTTCGTAGATTATGGCATGATTTTTTGCCCTTTTTCTTTTCTGCACAATCACAATACAATTGCTACTAATATCATCGTCTACAGCTTTCTTAACCACAAGCACAAGATAAGTGTAGGAGATATTATTAAAAGCAATTCTAATCGAAGTGTGCAGAAAGCCAAGTGCGCGAAAAGATAACTTGTCGCTGGCTATGACTGAACCTGCGACCGTCCATTGACGCGCCCTATGTTCTACCAACTGAGCTAGAGCGGCGGTCATCCCTCCATCAACTTTGCAAGGTGTACAAGTGTGCACTTTAGACGTGGCAGTGTTAGTGAGCACCGCTAATAGTCATGGCAGCGAGTGTGGAATTTTTTTCTAACAGTTAGTGTCACGTGGCATGTGATCTTATAACGAGCTGGGAGCTGACCAATAATCCTTCGCACACTGCCTGAAGGCGACAAAGCTGCCAGAACGAGACTATCAATGAACGGCACTAGTACCAGCACCAGCACCAGCAGCAATAACAGCACCAACAACGTGGATGACACAGTTGCAGTTATACTGAATTTTGAATTGACGCCTGCTTTCGAACACAGCGCATTTGATAACTAGACACAATAGTGGCCCGCTTACTGCGCACTGGCTACCTTGTATGTGAAAGAACGTTGAGTGATTGATTGATTGTCTGATTGATTGATTGATTGATGAATTTATTGATTGATATGTGGGGTTTAACGTCGCAAAACCATCATATGATTATGAGAGACGGCGTAGTTGAAGGCTCCGGAAATTTCGACCACCTGGGGTTCGTTAACGTGCACCCAAATCTTAGTGAAACAATGTTGTAGTGATATTGGTAGAAAGAGCGAAAGTGGTATTTTTGGCTGGAAGGGGAAGCGTTGATAGCGCAAGTGATGTCTACGAGAATTGTAGGAGTAGGGCGAAAAAGTTCCATATTGCCGCCAGCACGTAGATATGCAATGTCAACTTCATTTAACAGGTGCTTACTGTTCAAACGAATAAGCACGATGACTATCTGAAGTAGGCGAACATGCATTTTCTTGTAACGGCGATTGTGCTTGTCTCTGTGTTTCAGACATCAAAGAGGAAAAGATAGAAAAAAGAGCTGCGCTTACTTTCAGACGAACACAAAAGATGACGGACGACGCCAAGTGCTGTCGTCAAGAGTGCCTCTCTGTCATCGTCTGTCCTCCTTTGCGATCGCCTCTAATTCAGCTCTTTCTTCCCCTCATTTGCACAATGAAGCAGCCTGACAAAGCCTCAACCTCAAAGAGGCCATGGTGCATCACTTGTGCTTTGTGTAAAAAGCGAATGCTGCCATGAACAGTGCAACGAAGTATTACAGTCATGCGCAGCAAAGCGACGTTAAAAAACGCATCTTCTGAGACGCCCTCTTTTTCAGAGAGAAACCTATGTTGACTCTTTTCAGAGCTAGCAGTGCTTGTAGCATATAAATGACTAGCGAACCGGCATAAATAAAGCGCGGCGTTTTATCAGACCTACTTCTCTGCTGTGGCGGGCTGCCAAGGTCTCGGGCCACGCTCCATAGTTGACACGAAAAGCCCAACTCACGCGCAGAAATACCAATGAGACAGACAGCGATCACACTCCGTCATGCGCGCTCGAGGTGAGAACACGTGTTGACGCAACTTCTTTTTCTGGTCACATCCCTCCCCTGTGTCGCTTCCAGCATGGAGTTTCCTCAAATTAACTAGAGGGGACTCAGGCGCGCCGATTGGTCAGCGACCTTGGAATTATTGGTATGACGTGGCTTTGCCTACTCTTCTTGCGTGCGGCCGGGGAACGCACTAGTGACTTTGTTTATTGCTGTGTTTTGGTTTTGTTTCGACTGAAAGAACGGATGGTTATATATTTCGATAGCCGATTCGAAGTGGTAAGCGTAAAACCTTTCGGTGGTGAAGCGTAACTGTCGAACATTTGCCGATTGATTGTTTTATAATAAAGCAGCTTGAAACCACGCAAATCGATGCGATTGATGATTGATCTGCAAGCTTTAACGACCCAAAAGCACCATATGAGTATGATATACGCCGTAGTTGAGGGCTGTGGAAATTTAGAACTCCTGGGGTTCCTTACAGTGCACCCATATCTGAGCATACAGGACTACAGAATTCCCGCCTCCATCCAAAATGCAGCCGTCGTAGGATGGATTCGATCCCTTGACTCGTGGGTCAGCTTACTATTGCTTTTTTTATCAGGTTGACAGTTCATCGCAGCTTGGCATTATGTCTCCGGTGCTCGCGACCACGACTGCGCGACATTCAGAGTGACGGCCACAATTTCATGATGAATAGCACTGAAAAAAAGCACTCCGAAACAACAGAATAAACTTGAGATAAAGTACAATTCCCTCGGCACCTTAACTAATGACGTATACCGCTGTCGTGAACGTCAAAGGAAGCTAAGAATCTGCCTTTATTTATGCTTTCCATGACTCCACTCGACCGCTAAAATTGTGACCACGAAAGCGTCAGTGAAATTAAATTTTGTGCGGCTGCACTTTGTGGTTGAAAAATACCGCTCAGCACTGAAAATGTGGTTCATATCTCATGAATATATTTGAAAGAGCAATCACGATCGGCATGATGAATAAAAAAACGCAGCTATGAAAACGAGCAAGAGTAACGAATGGAAATCTTCTCGTGTAACATTGTTCAAACATGCCTTGTGTCGATAATATTTGGTTGTTTTGAAAAGGCGAAGCACTTCTTTTCCTATTGCAAGCAGTTTCGGCATCTATCTATCTATCTATCTATCTATCTATCTATCTATCTATCTATCTATCTATCTATCTATCTATCTATCTATCTATCTATCTATCTATCTATCTATCTATCTATCTATCTATCTATCTATCTAGCTATCTATCTATCTATCTATCTATCTATCTATCTATCTATCTATCTGTCTGTCTGTCTGTCTGTCTGTCTGTCTATCTATCTATCTATCTATCTATCTATCTATCTATCTATCTATCTATCTATCTATCTATCTATCTATCTATCTATCTATCTATCTATCTATCTATCTATCTATCTATCTATCTATCTATCTATCTATCTATCTATCTATCTATCTATCTATCTATCTATCTATCTATCTATCCATCTATCTATCTATCTATCTATCTATCTAATATCTATCTATCTATCTATCATCTATCTATCTATCTAGCAGACTACAATTTTTAGCTCTCCTGGCCGTTTCAATAATTCTATCGATACCAAACTTGATATGGTATGACATGATGGTATGTTGAGCATAAGTGACTAGTCGTAACATGAAAATGAAGGCATCTATGTCAAGAATGTCATGATTTCCATTTCATAGTCCGACTTCTCTAGCGGTATTTCGTTCACATGACATATAGTACAGATGGTATGGTATGACACGACTGCATGGCAAACATAAATGACAGACTCTACGTGGAAATAATTACATGCATGTCATTTAGAAATATGTATACATGCCACGCTCAAAATGCGTTCGTGATTGTTTTGCTAGCTCGATATATACAAAGTTTACTAGTACGTGACATGATTGGACAAGGTTCAAAGATGGTAATCATGCTATATGCGTGTCATGGAAAACTTTGCTACTTGCTACACTCATAGCACGCACTCAACTGCTTCGCTAGCTCAGCATGCTCAAAATTTGGTATCATGTGATATGAATGAACGAAAAAAGTAACTGACACGCCCAAACATAATAATCTTGGCATTGATTGATATATGAGGTGTAACATCCCAAAACTGCCACAGGAGTATGAGAGAGGCCGTAGTGGAGGGCTACGGGAATTTTGAACACCTGGGGTTTTTTAACATGCACCCAAATCTAAGCACCCATGCCTATATAGCATTTTCGCCTCCATCAAAAATTCAGCCGGCACAGCCGGGATTTGATCCCACGACCTGCGGCTCATAATAATCATGACATGCGCACCATGTAAAAAATGACCACATGTTACCCCCATAGTGGGCTTGCGGCCAATTCACTAGCTGCACATATGTCAAATATCGTGAATAGGCGACGAAGGTAAATCACACGTCCAAACATGGTATTTATGACACAGAAGTTATGCACGGCATAATTCATGTCTACCTGGTAACGTTGCGCTGATCAAAACGTGACATAGTGATTACCTTCTTCATTCGTGCTTCTTCTATCATAAATTCCAATTGTACGTAGAATCTTTCCATTTTTTTATAGGCGAAAATATTTGAGGCCCATGTGGTTAGTTTACGTTCATGGTAAACAAAATAATACGTTTGTGGGGACGTGGATGCGTGTTGTGCTTATAAGAGCGATCGTATCGAAACAAAAATCGAGATGCTAGTAGGCGGTCGTCCTGCGTCCTTTCTTAGTCTTCGTACTGATTGGCGTTTGTTTCTTCATGAACTTATAGCAACATCGCCAACCGGCAGTCCTCCTGCAAACAACCCCATTTGGTCAGAATTTCCGGAGCCCTTCACTATAGCATTGGGCATAATCACAATGCCTCGAGCGTTTCTTGTTTTCACTGTTATTTGACTCGGTTTTCGCCCACAAAGCCAACGTCAGGAATGCTCACTGTGAACTGCGCATTATTGTTTGAGAACATTCGCGATCATTGTGATTGTTCTGTTAAGATTGCCTGCAAGATGCGAACACTCCATATTATTCCAGAGCTTGCGCGAAGATCGGAGATAACGCTGAAATATTCGGGGACACATGTATAAATGCAGCCGCGCTTTGCCACTCGTCACTTGACCACAGGCCGACGCTGTGGTCGGTGCTCTCAGTGCCCATGCGTTGCTGTAATCCGACCTACAGTTGTCTGGCCACATGTTCAGCGGAATAAATAGTTTCACCTGAACATCGAGTCTGCTCCCTTCGTCCACATAACGACCGCATTACAATGTGCTGATTTTGGGACGTTAAACAACAACAATCATTATACTATCATTTTCTTTGGTTCATTGTTTGCTGCACCACTTCCTTGTGGTGACTCTCGTCTCATCATAGTGGACACCTATTCAGCCTATTCCACATCAAGGGGCATGGATATAAAAAAATTGGCAGATCTCCCATTTCGGCTGCACGAAATGGGAGATGGCGGTACTTGGAGTGTTCCCTAGAAGGACGCACAGACGAACAGACAGACAGATGGATGGATGGACTCATGGACGGACGCGAGGATGGACGCACGGGTGCTTGCGCGGATGGACGGAAACACGGACGGGTACAGTGGGAATCGACGTTATGTCAAGCACAAATGAGGATGGTTGATAGGTCACTTTAATATCAGCAGAGCATGACGCGGCGGGCGTACATTTTGACGTACATTGTTTCCATGTTATGATTAGCATGTTTGGACGTGTTTATTTACATCACGTGTTACCAAACTTAGTACATATGGAGCAAGCAAAACATCCGCGAGCGCACTATGAGCGCATCGTATAACCATGTGTTACACGGCAATCATATCATGATTATCATGTTTCAATACGTCATTTACCTTCATCATCCATTCGTGTACCGTAATAACAAATTTGGTATATGTGACGCAAGTGAAATGGCCGCGAGAGCATCATGAGCGTGGAACGTAGTCAAGTTGGTACATGACACGCATGTTATGATTTTCATGTTAGGGTTTGTCGCTTGTGTTCGCCATGCAATCATGTCATGCCTTACCAGTGTTGCAACATGCCATGTCAACGAAAGCACCACAGGAGCAGCAACTCCATTAAATGTGAATCGTGATATTCATTACATATATTTTACGATTTTCATGTTGTGACTAGTCAATTAAGCTCGTCTCACAGTCATGTTATGCCATACCAATTTAGGAATTAATACTATTATCGAACCGACCAGGGCAGCTAAAAGTCGTAGATAGATAGATAGATAGATAGATAGATAGATAGATAGATAGATAGATAGACAGACAGACAGACAGACAGACAGACAGACAGACAGACAGACAGACAGATAGATAGATAGATAGATAGATAGATAGATAGATAGGCGTCTCTCATAATCATATAGTGGTTTTGGGACGTTAAACTCCACATATCAGATAGATAGATAGATAGATAGATAGATAGATAGATAGATAGATAGATAGATAGATATGCTCAAAGTTACCGACGTTGATGAAGAAATTCATCGCATTTAAAACACAATGTCAAGATCCCGTTGCGACGTATTTTACTGTGCGCGGCCTATAGTTTGAGGACCTGAATGCAGCTGCTCTTGATTGATGTATGATATGTGCAGTTTAACGTTCCAAAACCACCATATGATTAAGAGAGACGCCGTAGAAGAGGACTCCGAGAATTTCGACCGTCTGGAGCTCTTTAACGACCATCCAAATGCGAGCAGACGGACCTCCAACATTTCTGCTTCTATGAAAAATTCATACATTGCCACCAGAATTCGATCCAGCGACCTGCGGGTCAGCAGCTTAGTACCTTGGCCACTAGACAAACACGGGTAATGCAGCCGCACGTTTAGTATGTACCGGCAAAATTAAGAAAGTATTCATTTCTATTGCTTTTTTTCAGGGTCGAAGCTCCTTAAGGCGTGGGTCTATCCATCCCTTGTATGTATGCAGTGGTCCGTCGCCACCGGTGGTACATACCCGCTCTAGAGCGGGTATGTGCCACAGGGGATGCGAAATGGGAGATGGCGGTACTTGGAGCTTTCCCTAGAAGGACGCACAGACGCACAGACAGACAGATGGATGGATGGACTCATGGACGGACGCGAGGATGGACGCACGGATGCTTGCGCGGATGGACGGAAACACGGATGGGTTGACGCACGACTTTTAGTTGATAAGATAAATTAAAACTAGATGGCGGTACTTGTAGTTTATGATGCTTGTAGTTGATAAATTTAAAACTAGATGGCGGTACCTGTAAATGGTGATGAAAGATGCGAAATGTTGTAATATGAATGATGTCAACTATGGCGCGTTTCATTGGTTGAAGGCAATAGTTTGGTGATGTACGCTGGGGGGTGGGTTGTAACGAAATTCGCTCGCTGTTGGCGCGCGCTCTGATTCATGGTATCGTGGTGGTGGTAGTGGTTAGAAGAAAAAGAAGGCACCTAATTTCTGCAGCATAGTAGGGAGCACGAACTAAATACGGTAGCTTCACAATTTACCGATGATTCTTTCCGGAGCTTCGCCCATTCGTCATTATTCACCCCGTGGATACGCTTGAATTTTTTTTTTTATCAGGTTGACACTTTTTCGTGGCTTGACATTATGTCGCCGGCTCTGGCGACCATGACTGCGTGACATTCAGAGTGACAGCCATATTTCATGATGAATAGCCCTGAACAAAACCACTCCAGCACAACAGAATAAAGTTGACATAAAATACTTTTCCCCCGACATTTTAAATAACGACGTACAGCACAGCCGTGAACATCAAAAGAAGCTAAGAATGTGTTTTAATTTATGCTTTCCATGACTTCAGTGCATCGCCCCTATTGTGTGCGCGAAAGCGCCAGTGAAATTAACTTTTATGCGGCTGCACTTCGTGGTTCAAATTGCTTGTCATCACTGAAGATACGGCATATATTTCGCCAATATATTTTCAGAAGCGCACACTGTCGGCCCGATGAATAGAAATGACAGCTTAGACAACAAGCAATAGTAACGTATGAAAAGCTACCTGTGCAAGCTTGCTCGAAAATGCGTTGTGTCGATGATATTTCCGTTCTTTTAAAATGTGAAGCGATTCTTTTTTGGCATATATATATATATATATATATATATATATATATATATATATATATATATATAGTCCAGTAGATCCTCCGTGAGTCCAGTAGATCCTCCAGTAGATCCTCCGTGAGCGGTCACAACGTGGTTCATTTCGACGTTTCGGCCTAGAGTCTGGCCTTCATCAGGATTAAAGATACAGTTTGTAGGTGCTCAGCTCAAATCAGAGGGCAAGGAAAGAGGAAAAAAAAGACGGCAAAGGAAAAAAGAAAAAAAGAAAAAAAAGAAAAAGGAAAGGAAAAGAAAAAAAAAGAAGAAGAAGAGAAAAATAAGTTACGGTGGACTCCCCTCGGGCGCCCCCCTTCCACCCTTCCTTCCACTTCCCCCTCCACTCTTCCCTCCACTTCCCCCTTCCTCTCTCTCTCCCTTCTCCCCTTCACCTTTCTGATGTCAGCGGTCTTTAGTGTTTAGCGGTCTTTAGTGTTTCCTTTCACTAACGCATTCCTCCCGATCAGACTGCGCCTCCTGGCACTGGCGGTTCGGTGTGGGGCAAAAAACAGCTTTTTTAGGAAGTCCTAAGCCTTTAACTACTCGGAGTCCGGTAAACAGTTCGTCGTAAAAAGAGGGGTGCCCCGTATTGTGGTAGAGGCTCTACCGAAATACGGGGCCCCCCTCTTTTTACGACGAAATGTTGACAGGGCGCCGAGTAGTTAAAGGCTTAGAACTTCCTAAAATGCCCGTTTACCAGCCTCTGCCGCAATACGCGGCACCCCTCCTTCTACGACGAATTGTTTACGGGACTCCGAGTAGTTAAATGCTTAGGACTTCCTAAAAAAGGGTAGTTAAAGGCTTAGGACTTCCCGAAAAAGCTCTTTTTTGCCCCACAGCGAACCGCCAGTGCCAGGAGGCGCCATCTGATCGGGAGGAATGCGTTAGTGAAAGGAAACATACACAGACGGCTGACATCAGGAAGGTGAAGGGGAAAAGGGGGGGAGAGATGAAGCGGGAAGTGGAGGGAAGAGTGGAGGGGGGAAGTGGAAAGAAGAGTGGAAGGGGGCGCCCGAGGTGAGTGCACCGTATATTATTTTTCTCTTCTTCTCTTTTTTTTCTTTTCCTTTTCTCTTTCTTTATTTGCTTTTTTCGTTTTTCTTTTCTGTCTTTTTTCCTCTTTCCTTGCCCTCTGATTTGAGCTGAGCACCAACAAACTATATCTTTAATCCTTATGAAGGCCAGACTGTAGGCCGAAACGTCGAAAATAAACCACGTTGTGACCGCTCACGGAGGATCGACTGGACTATATGCAACACTAACGGGCCACTCAACCACCAGATGCCTGCCTATATATATATATATATATATATATATATATATATATATATATATATATATATATATATGTATATCTATATATATATATAAATAGATATATATATATATATATATTATATATATATGCATCCATCCTTTCTATCTAGCTAGCTAGCTAGCCCGCTATCTACCGATTTAGCCGCCTACGTCTAGGTTCTTTTCGCGAGGAGGTCCTTTTTGCGAAAAACTAATATTAGTACGAGAGGGCAAGATGGTCTCATGAGTGTTGTTTCACTTCGGCCGATCCCACGTACCTTGGGAATCAACGTGATGCGAAGCATGGGGAAGGACGGGGACTGTGTCGTAATTGTAACATGCGGAAGGACGGAAACCGTGTGGTAAAGAAGGCGTGAGGCAGTAGTAATTACTAACACGCGTCTTATGTAAGTAGCGAAAAAGTTACGGTAACCAGGGCAATCACCCGGCCGGACTCTCTTGCTTGAATGAATCGCAGAAGCACTGCAGTTTTTGGGGTGGAACTTGTTTTTAGAGTGTAAACCACTATACAGCCAATAGCTTTTTTGAATGTTACCCGACTCGGGAGCTGTGATCGTTCAGGGTTTACGAGAATCACGAACTGTACACAAGTTTACCTAGTCTTTATGCTTCCGGGCTTCGAAAGGCTTTGTGGCTTTGTTAGTTGCTGTGTTGCTTTGTCTTGGCTTCCAATAATAGAACAGACTATTTGAAACTTCCCGACCTGATTTACATTGGCGAGCCTAAAACTGGTGACGTGCAAATTGTGAACATTTGCCGATGGTCGTCTCGGGAGAAAGCAGCTTTAAGCTACGAGAAGCCAAACGAAGCCTAAAGAATAAATATTGGACAAATTTGTCTACTACCCCATCATTCCCATGATTGCCGAAGCGCCATGCGTCGCAGCTCCCACAGACACTGCCCTCAACGTTATGTTTAGTGTTCCTCTAGGAAACTATGTACACAGGAACTTCGTGCTTGTCTGCTTCATTCCACTGATTGTTCCAGTAAAAATGTTTGCACTGTATTCGTTATCCTACCCCTTACTTAACGTTTCTAAACGAGTGCACATGTATTAAATAGAAATAACACTCGAACATAACGCAGGTAATGAGGAGGCTGGGCCTCTGAACGAATAACACAAATTAAAAATCACCATCCCGCCGTAGTTGTGAGCCATTCAACAAGGTTCCACGTAAGTGCTGTTTCATGTTCTGCTGGAGAGCCCACGGAGACCTAATTACGCTAGCCGTTCTATAAGGTGCAGAGAGAAATGGAATATTTTGAAGTGTTCACCAGAGTTTAGCGCAGGCAATTTTTGCCTTATACAGACTGTACGAGATGAGAGTACCCTGTTTCGAGTACACAATTCGATCGTATCGCTAACAAGCAAAAGTTCTCGGTTCTGCGACGTCATTTTCTTTTTCGGGAGAATGCCGCGTATATGGCAACAAACGCGTATAACGTTGTTTAGATGGGACGCAAGTGTTTAGCGTGCGTCGACGCCAGCTGCGTGCTCACACTTGCGTGTGCGTCTTCATGTGCATTAAACAATAAGACATTGTGCTAACGAAAAAAAGATGACCATGTCAGCTATTAAGGAAAAATTAGGTAAGAAAGCTTTCTAAGTTGATTGTAATATGTTTACACTGAAAACCTTTACAACCTTAATCGTTTTGCTTGCGCCCAAGATACCGTTAACGGGGACGCAAACACACCAGAGTATTATACGCGTATAGACGCCGATAGCGACTGGTTTTTAATATGCTTCAGATATACGAAGGAATGGAGAGAAATTATGCGTAGATAAATGATCATGATTGATTGTTCTTTAATTTTTGTCTTGTTTTCATGCTTTTAATTTCTGGAGGCCAAACCTATATTTGTGTTGTTCCGTTCCATTAAAATTTCAGCTCAAAGTACAGCGTTTGTCCTATGTCTTTCACACGTCTTACGTGCGCACGCGCATCGCTTACAAACGTTGTGGAGACGTTCAGCCTTGTAGAAATAATAAGGCTAGAGTGCAGTTGTGTTTACAATATAACAATACAAGCAGTCAAGCTACAGGTGCAGGAGTCGACAGCAAAATGCCTCTTTGTTCGGTGAATTGAATACCTGGTCTTTCTTATGAAAAAAGAAGCGGGACTAGAAAACCACTTCACGGCACCGGTGTGTTGAATTTACTAGAAAAGAGAAATGGCAGCTCTGCTGCGAGCTTTGGTCTGTCGCGATGGTGTATAGTGGTGGCCGTACTGCGCTACTACGGTACTGTGGTACAGCGGTCGCATTTTGATGAAGGCGAAACACTGGATTTCCGTGTAGTGTTGTATTGTGTGATGCCAATGCACGTCAGTGAAGACAAAGTGGTCACAAACTAAGATGTTTTTATTATATTATTATTATTATTATTATTATTATTATTATTATTATTGCTGTGTTGTTGTTGTTCTTCAAACTCGTTAACTTGAACTCGAAGGGGATTACAAAATTTGTGAGTTAGAGGCCACACACTAGAACAAATAGACCAAATAGACATCACGCCACACTTCGTGGACAGAACACATCGAAGGCACCTCTGGACTCGTTATCGCGAATTAAGATCCTTTTCACACTTGTGGCATGTTATTAAGCCGATTCTGTTCACTGATCTATAATGGTCAACGAAAGTTAATTCATCAGTTAGTTATGTGCAGTTAAAGAATCACTGACCGCATTTATGTGAGCGGTGAGCATTATTATGAAAAATGTGGCGCTATTTATGCCCATTACAATGTCGATTTTCATGGAAGAGGCAGCGCACTTATAACTAAAATTATTCAGTAATTTTCATCTGCTTGCAATTTTTCTGTAGCCGGGTAAACATCGTTAGGAGCTTGCCGAAGAGCTCCAGCCAGCCGTCGGAATTCTCATGCGTTGAAGAGCGCCACTGTTTCGCAGTCACAAGGGACTCAATATCACATTTAAAAACCAAATCAAGCAATTTGTTCATCTGTGTTTGTTTTAATTGGACATTGTTATTAACATAAAATCAGATATTTGCGAAATGGGTGGGCGTTGAGCAAGTGGACAAACTTTTGCCGGGTAGCCGAATTGTTGAATGAAGAGACAGACCAAAATTTCCACTTTGAAATGCCGCAAAAAAAGACTTGTATTTTTTAAAGAACATGGGGGGGGGGGCGGCTGACTAATATGCAGCACCTGGTAGCCGTAAATAGCCACTTACCAATCCATTGGGGTGTTCGACAATGAGCTTACAGCAGCAGATAAGTGCTATTCGCTGTGAGATCGGGCTATAGGTGGCAGTACTGTCTGAAAGACAGACTGTCAGCAAGTGATGTTGGTTATCTACACTTGCGTGCTCGCCGTGTTCTCACTTAGTGGTACAATCAAGAAACCCTTGTATAAGCACACCCTGTCTTTTCTGGTGGTTTTGCGTGACGCTTGAATGGTAGTGTAGCGAGCGAGAGTAGAGACGTGAGGCGACGTCATGCAGGCGGCTGACGCCTACCCGACGTCGTGCCGATCTCACCACTTCATTCCAGGCCTGCAGCGGAGCCGCAGCGGCTGCCAGCGTCCGACATGCCAAGCGTGTGCACTCGTTCGGTTCTCGCGCAGCTCGAGCTAGCCTCAGCGGCGTGAGAGGCGCGGCGCGGTGGTCAGGAAATGATGATGATGATGATAATGATGGCCGTATAGGGCTCCTCCTCTTGCGTTTTGCGTGATTTGAAGGCATATGGAAAAAGAACGAGATCGACAAATATTATATACATGAACGGCAATCCGTAATGTGTCCGTTGGGAAGTCCAGGTTGTCTACTCGTATTGACCATCGCTTACCAGTGGGTCTCTGGTGAGTGACACTGGGAGTTGTGCAGTGGACGAAGAAGTATGCGCCATGTCGCTGTGGTCGTACACAAGTGGGTACGAGAGGCCAGCACAGGCGTGGAGGACTAGCTGTCGAACGCGTTCGTCGACTGTGACTGTGAGGCTCGACTGTGAAGAAGCTGCCCGGGCTCAGGATCGGGTGGCAGTATCCTTATTATTTTTTGAGAGTTCCTTATTTTCCGGTAACTGTATTGGTCTTTCTCAGCTGAAGCGAGTCATTCTATCTTGATGTCATTGTCTTCCCCCGGCCAAGGGCACTCTCCTTGGTTAGCTTCCACTCCGGTCAAGGATTGGCCGATAGACTATTTGTTACGCAATGGAGCGAGAAGTGTCCCTGTGGCGCTGGTACCTACAGATGGGGGCAGTATTCCGATGAAGAACCCAAAGGCGATTCAAGTGGAGCTTCGAAAAGCCACTTCGCATCTCCAGGAGATCACTGAGGTCCGCCAGTTTGGTCGCGAAGGCATCATATGCTGTTCCGCAGATCAGGAATGCATACGTGAGCTCCTGCAATGTTCCGAATTCGCAGCGCATCTGATAAGCCCATTTATTCCGGCACACCTCGCATGCTCGAAAGGATTAGTCCGCGGGGTAGACACAAGCCTGACACCTGCAGAAGTGCTTGATTTGTTTTCGGTGGCGGGTGTAATTTCAGTGTACAGGTGCACCCGTACAATTGACAACATAAAATCCCCAATGGAATCGGTGATAGCGACCTTTTTAGGAACAGTCCGACCTTCCGAAATTAAGGCATGACCACTGATCTATAAGGTAGAGCCACTTTCTCCCAAACCCCTGCAGTGTTTGAAATGTTGGCAATATGGACATAGCGTCAGAGGGTGCCGATCAGTTCTTAGATGCCGTCTGTGTGGTGAAAATTATGACAGCCGTAAGTGCAGCTCTGAAAAAGAGAGGTGCTGCTTATGTAATGGGGCGCACCTTGCAGACTCCGCAGACTGTGCAGCAAAAGAAAGGGAGCTTGCCATATTGGATATTGTAGAACGCAAGAGGTGCTCTCGGAGAGAAGCCGTTGCAGAAATGCAGGAGAGATCCAAAGGATATGCAGGTGTTGCAGCACGTAATACCACCGCCATGGATGCATCTCTCGCAACATCTATCGCAGAGGCCGTAGAGAAGGCTATGGAAAAGGCAATGGAACACCTCGCAAACAATCTTTTTGAAAGCTTGGCACAATTGGTTTCCAATCAACTATCTCAAATTCTAGGTGTAGCATCTACGAACAATTGGGCTCCTCAGACATCATTGGTATCGCAGCGTACGAAAATAGAAAGTGCGAGAACACGTCAGCGAGCCGTTTCTCCTGAGGCAGGGACTTCCAAAACAACGGAAGACGGTGATCTTACGGATGATTCGGAAGCAGGTGCAGATATGGATATGGACCCTCATAAGGCTCTGAAGCGAACCCGATCTCCCCAATCAAAAAACTCTTCGCATAATGCGAAATCTAAAAAGTATCTATCCAAAAAAGAATTCTTTGACAACATGCCTAAGAAAGACTTTTTGCGAAAGGACATTTTGGACCAAGCAGTTTCTGCGACGGTTCTGTCGCCAAAATAGGTTCACTAACTGTATTACAGTGGAATTGCAGATCCATATTTTCCGCTGCCACAGACCTATCATACCTTTCTTCACAACTTTCCCCGGATATTATATCACTGCAAAAAACCTGGCTTTCAACCAGCCAGAAGTTTTACCTAAAAAATTATCGGCTATTTCGATTGGACCGACCTAGCAGAGGTGGTGGGCTTGCTTTCTTGAGAGCAACTAAGTTTAGTCACAAAGCTACGATCTCTTATCGTTGTGTGACTCCAGATTGTGAAATTTTGATAGCAGACATAATATTACCAGATGCTTCTCCCTTGTCCTTTGTAAATGCGTATTTCCCAGCCGGGGTGCAAGACACACGAAGCCTAGACGATATGTTTTCTGCCTGCAGAAAGGATATATTAATCACTGGAGACTTCAATTCACATCATGTGGCCTGGGGTTTTAAAACAGATTTAAGCGGAAAACGCTTGTGGGAATGGGCTATTGACAAGAATTTATCTTCTTTAAATTCGCAATCTGCTACTTTTGTCCGAGGTCTCTCTAAATCTGTAATTGACTTGACATTTTCAAGCTCATCTTTAAATATATGTTCGTGGCAAACTTTAGACTGTGCCACTAACAGTGACCACTTGCCTATTAGTTTTGTTTTGAACTTTCCAAGAATACATGTCACCGAAAAGGCCCGCTCACTCCTCAACTATAGAAAATTAGAAAAAAACATGAGGGCTACTTTTGATCACCGCAAGGACATACAAGGTGACATTAGGGCTATGAGTCTGTGTGCAGTGGTAAAAAGATCAGTAAAAGACGCAACGTTTAAACTAGACTCGGCCACAAGAGGTTCCTTTAGTCCATGGTGGACTGAAGAGTGCATGAGGAGCTATAGAAAACGGAAAGCTGCATGAAAACAACTACTGGTCAACCAATGTCCAAAAAATTGGTGTGATTATAAATTCGCAGCAGCAGACTTCAAACGCACAGTAAGTACAGCAAAGATGGTTATAATATGAAACGACATGAGTATCTTTCTAGGGCTAAAAACAAAAAAAGCGCTCTCCAGATTTTTAAGATCTCAAAAGATGTTACCACCCGCTGAAAACATTGACTCTTCTGTTCTTTCCCCCCATGAGCTCTCTCATTTAGTAGAAAATATTGCGAAAAGGCTCCAAGATAGATTTATGTCAACTATACCACTGCACATCGAGAACCCAATGGCAGGCGAGGATTTCGAGGAGGTTACTTTAGATGAGCTGGCAGAGATAATAAGGCACTTATCTCCTTCGGCACCTGGACCAGACGGGGTAACAAATGCAATGATAAAAGTAATATTCGAGATTTGTCCAACTGAAGTACTTAATATGGTGAATTTTACATTGACAAAAGCTTGGATACCTGCGGAATGGAGGCTGTCTAAAGTGATTCCACTTCTTAAAAAGCAGGAAAAAGGATTCGCCTTGGACAATGTAAGGCCGATATCACTCACGTCAAATCTGGTTAAGCTAATTGAAAGAGTTTCGAATGCCCGGGTAATAAAATATATTAATAATAACGCAATATTAAACCCCAGTCAAATCGGTTTTAGATCTGGTTGCTCAATATGGTGTGCGCATGTTGATTTAGAGAGCCGAATACAACTGGCTCGGCGTCGGCGCCAATACTGTGCTTTAGTTACTCTAGATTTGGCTAAAGCGTGCGACAGGGTTGAGCATTCAATTTTATTAAAACAGATGAAATATCACCACTTTCCCAACTACATCACTGCGTGGGTGTCGGAGTTTTTAAGAGGGAGAGAGTATTACTGCTTTAAAGCAGTAATACTCTCGAATAGATATTCGAATAGAATACTCTCGAATAGATACTCTCGAATAGAATAGGTACTCATCGAATAGATATAAGCAGACACGTGGCGTACCACAGGGGGCTGTCCTGTCGCCAGTTTTATTTAACATTTTCTTAAGCTCCATTCCATCAACTAAGGATATTCAGTTATATGTGTACGCGGACGATATTGCTTTCTTTGCAAGTAATACCGACCTTCAGTCGTTATACCAGAGTCTACAAAATTATCTCAATATGACAGAAAAATGGCTTAAAAATATTCATATGACCCTGTGCGTAAAGAGAAGTCTGCTTCTTGCATTCTCTTTTCTGCAGCCTATCAACATCTCGTTAATGTACAGTAATGAGCTCATTCCGCAGGCGAATTCCCTTAAATATTTGGGCATCATATATAATGACACATTAAATTGGAGAAGTCACATTAATGATGTGTACTCCAAGGCAACACGGGCCATGGTGTGGCTACGGAAGCTTGCAAACTGTAAAGCGGGTTTAAGTAGAGATGTGCTAACAATGATATATAAACTTTATGTGCGGCCCACCATGGAATTCGGATGTGTATTATTTTCTGGCAGCGCAGCTTATAAAATGAGACCCCTAATACTGCTGGAAAGACAAGCGTTGCGTTTGTGTCTGGGTCTACCAAAGTTTGTTGCAAATAACGTGTTGTATATGGAAGCTCGCCTACGTTCTCTGCTAAATAGGTTTAAAATTCTTACTGTGCAAGCATTCTTAAAGATATACAGTTCACAACAAAGACTCTCATTTTACGCTTTCATTCAAGAACCGACTTCATTTTTTGAAACCCATTGGTCGCGACTACACACCCCGCAAATAGTATTTGCACAAGCGCTACTAAAGCAACTGAATGTAAAAATTAGACATATTGGTCCAATACACCACCTAAAGTCAATGCTTAGCATACAATTCGATGATATATTTCCTCATAACGCGAAACAATTGGCATATAGGTATTTAAATGACCAGTTAGCAGATTATCTAGCTCACCTAGAGATAAGCAATATCATAGCGACTGATGCATCTGTGTCAAAAAAAAAGGCTGGGGTTGGCATCTTCTCTCCTTCTTTAGACTGGTCCTTTTCAATTCGACTCCCAGATTATACCCCGGTATTCATTGCAGAATTATTGGCCATTGTTCTTGCCCTACGCAAATTACCCTCAAGCGAATCATAAGCAGTTATCATTAAAGATTCGTTATCAGTTTGTAATGCACTTTCTGCGGCAGTAAATTCAGAGCTGATGAATACGTTTCGGCATTTAGTACCGAAAAACGTAAAAAACTGCATTTGCTATGGGTACCAGGCCACCGCGGATTATATTTGAACGAAATGGCGGACTCTTTAGCAGCAGTATCCCTGGGTGGGCCCACCATCCCAGTTTTGCCAGATACGGCTTACGTAACCGCGCTAAGGTTCCGAAATGCTTGCCTGCAATGGGGAAAAGGTAATTTGGATAAATTCAAAGATTTCGAGCATTTGAGCTATTGCTGGAATAAACAGTGGTGTGTATCTCGCCAGTTTGAGGTCACTTATACCAGATTGCGCTGTGCGGTTCCACAACTAAATTATTACCTTAAAAAAGCTCGGCTCAAGGCGTCACCGCTATGCATTTGGTGCAACGAAATTGAAACAATTGAACATTTCTTTTTATTCTGTCATCGTTATTCTTATCAGAGAAAAAGATTTTTAGTAGCCCCATTACAAAAGCTAGGAATACAAGTAAATATACCAGTAATTTTATCAATTTGCGGAACTTCATTTGGTTACTGCCACAGGGATGTATGCTTCGCTGTGTTTGATTACATCAACGCAACTAAAAGATTACCATGCTAGTGAACCCCTACCTTTTCAGATCTTTAGTTTATAATTCGTAGTTATGTCTTTCAAAAACAAAAGATGGTTTGACCGCTTGCTCAGTGAACATTTTGTTTTTTGGTAGTATTATTTTTAGCTACTTTTTCAGATTGGCTTCATTTTCATTTTAGTTTCATTTAAGTATCCTGCCGCCCGGTTCTTGGCCCATCCCCTTAGTGGGTAAGCGCCATTCATCAGAGGTCATCAGCATCAGCATCAGCAAGTGGGTGACATGACTACGAGTGGGGGCTAGCTGGAAGAGCACAGGTTGTCACGAGTTAGCATTGCAGGTAGAAGTGCCTTCAGGTTGAGGTGCCTTCAGGTTGAGGTGGGGGCGGGTTTACAAAAGCCGATTTGGCCCCTGCGCACGAAGCAACTAGAAGTGGCGTAGTGAGGTCTTGCAGACCACCCATCGACAAGCAACGGCTTTGATGGTGCTTTCCCAGGCGTGGACAGTGCTGAGGCCGATGTCGGTACGCAGGTGTCGTGACTTGAGCGGTATTCGAATAAGAGTGGACTTGACCATTTACGTTGGCTGCGGGTAAGTGGCATTGCACACGTTGGGTTGAGGTGAATTATGTCTGCGGCTTGTGGAAGGGCGTGCCTTCATTCCAGTTACATTCCAGCTGGCGCACGGTATCCGTCAAGAGCTCTGTAGGAGGCGTGTCGTGGTATCCAGCAGGTGTGTATTCTGAAGGAGAGTCAGTGGGCGTACCCTTGACTTGTAGAATCACCTTCAGTAGTCGGCGCACGCGGGTTCGTGCGCAGGTTGGTGTGGTAGATGGTCGCCTGAACGGCAGGCGTGAGATGCGCGGTCCTGCTGTGACATAAGCGGAGCAGGAACGTCGTCCCCAGGATCGTCAGGCATAGTCACAATGTCTCGGAAGTTTGGCTGTGGTTGCCAGTTTGTGACTTTACCTTTGGCTGCAGGAGACTGCCAGGGCGAGGATGATCGCTGTTGGCAGGACGCGCAGAGCATTGAAGTGTGTGGAGAGGTGCTTTCGGACATCGTCGACGCTGAAGCCTCAGCAACCAGAGTACGAATAGCGGGCGTGACTATGTCCGTAGTCGTGGTAGACACCTGACGCGTCATAGGTGTTGTGAGCTGTAGAGGTCGGCCAAGACGCGTGGATGGCAAGCATGCCTACAGTATCGTCAGCCAAGGTCGATGAAAAAACGCACCTCGTGGCTTACAGGTCACATGCTATACGAATGTCCTGAACATCGTCGGATGGGCAGTCGGACGTAGGACTCACGTTGCTAGTGGCCGGACGAGAGGTTGTAAGAGCAGTAGCCAGGGAAGCGAAAGTCATGGTTAATTTGATTGATATGTGGGGTTTAACGTCCCAGAAACCGCCATGTGATTATGAGAGATGCCGTAGTGGAGGGCTCCGGAAATTTCGATCACCTGGGGATCTTTTACGTGCACTGAAATATGAGCACACAGGCCTACAGAATTTTCGCCTTCCTTCCCATTCTCGCCTGGCAGCGAGATGACGCAGCTCTACTGGAAGGGCGTCGAGAAGAATGGCGTGCAGCAGCGGCTGGTCCTTGACGCCATTCACCGCATGAGCGGCGTCGAGCTGCATAAACCATACCTTGGGGTATAGGTCGATTAGAACAGCGGCACTGGCGGGCAGAGTCACGGGAACATGACAGCCGATGGCTCGACGAAAGTTGCGTTCTCCAGGTCAACACTGTAGCGGCGAGTAAAGAGACATGAGACGACATCTCACGTGTCTTTCGCTATTAATACGTGCGAAATTTGTCCATGGAAGGGTGACGCTGTGTTCTGGGACCAGCCCGTGCGCAGCATCGGATATCACCTGGCTGCCGCCGGTAGTCGGTGATGTTGATGGACAGCCACTGTCCACGCACGACAGACGAACGGACATCGTCAGCATCGTACCACCATGCTTTGCTGGCTAGGAACAACTATATGACCAAGAAGGCTACTTAAGTGAGCAGCAGTTTGCCAGCGTGGGATTTGGAACCGGCACCTTCGCTGACAGGCGACTCACGCCTTCGTTGCTTGTGCAGGTTTGTCTAAATTGTCCGTTTATAACTCGTAAATTTCTACTAGTTGTGCCGGCTCCACCCACTCTGGCAAGTGTGTTGTTGCCTTGTTACAAGCAGGTCTATGGGAGAGGTAGAAAAAGTTGTTCTATTTTCTTAAACAAAGTTATTTGTCTTGTGTTAATGTTGTTGCTATCAGGTGATGTTGAGCTAAATCCTGGCCCTCGTGACACAGGTAACTTGCTGAAAAAACATCCAGGATGGCCAAACTGCCATTTTGAGTAAACTAGACTTCATCGAAGCAATATCTATGAAACATAAAACTTTAATGACAGAAATGAGCAAAAACTCAAATGGCACTCAACGACAATTGCAAAATGTTAATAAATTAGTCGCCGAACAAGCCGATGTAATTAAATATCTTTTAGATAAAGTCGAGAAATTAGAACTGAAGTTGTGTGAATTTAGAAAATCAAAGCTGCTGAAGATAGATTGTATTCTGCGGTGTAGAAGATAATAATTAGTTTCAAACGAGGGACAAAATGGAGCTGTTGATTAATGATATTTGTAAATCTTATTTGACCATTGAGCTTAAATGCGTTGAAAAGGCTCATGTTATGAGAGCAAAGCAAAACGGCCAAACATAGTAAGTCTTTCATCTTTAAGGAAAATAATTAATTCTGTCAAACACCAGGAAACTTGAAGGACGGCGTACCGTATTAACGAATATTACTCACCAAAAACGCATGCTATCAGGAAAAAGCTATGGCAATATGCTAACGTTAAGAAGGCCGACAACAAAATAAAGTTAAACTGAGCTGAGTTTTGATAAGCTCATCGTGAATGGTACAGCGCTTCATTAGGATATTGACAAGGAAGAGGTTGTCCCGTTTTCGCAAATATGACGAATAAATAAAGTAAAATTCAAAAAACACAAGGTCTTGTTGTCTTATTTGTTAAATGCAGAAGTGTAACAAATGAAGTAGAACAGCTTGTTGGATTGCCCCGCCGCGGTGGTCTAGTGGCTAAGGTACTCGGCTGCTGACCCGCAGGTCGCGGGTTCAAATCCCGGCTGCGGCGGCTGCATTTCCGATGGAGGCGGAAATGCCGTAGGCCCGTGTGCTCAGATTTGGGTGCACGTTAAAGAACCCCAGGTGGTCAAAATTTCCGGAGCCCTTCACTACGGCGTCTCTCATAATCATATGGTGGTTTTGGGACGTAAACCCCACAAATCAATCAAACAGCTTGTTGGATTGATAGAATCAGTGGAAGCAGATATTCTAATGGGCACTGAATCTTGGCTCAAACCAACTGTTGAAGATAGCGAAGTGTTTCCACAAGATTACGCAGTTGTCGTAAAAATCGGCCGAGCCCCGCAGGGGGCATTTTTCTGCTTGTTCATACGACACTGCAGTCTAGCGCTCTAGATATCGACCACAAGGCTATTGAAACAATCCGGTGTAAAATTGTGTTGCCTAACAACTCTAGTTTGATTGTTTGCTTGGTTTACCGTGCGCCGAACTCTGATCCGAGCGTAGTTTGTGCCTTGTTCTGAGATTATCTCAGAAGTGTTTGGTGAAGCGATGTTGTTCGATGGTGATTTTGATCTGCTTGATTTGTCTTGGCAGGATGATTATTGTAACATTGTTGCTCATTGTGCTGCGAAAGTGAAAAAGGTGGTAGACACATATGGTCTAGTACAATACGTAAGAGAACACACACGTGAAGGTAATATCATAGATTTGTTGTTTTCAAGCTCACCTAATGTTGTAAGCTCTACAATAGTCGTGCCAGGAATTAGCAATCATTCGGCTGTTGTTCAAACCAGCAAAATCAAAATTCGACGATTCTGTTCTTGTGAAATTAGGAAGATAATTTTTTATAATAAGGAAGTTATGAAGGTATCAACCAAAAACTTCTTCAATACCTGCCAACTTTGTATACATAGTGAACGATTGTAATATTCATGAACTGTGGAATACGTTCAAAGTGAAATTGAGTGAGCTTGTGAACGAGCATGTACCAAACGTACATTCTTTAAAAACTTCAAAACAGAAAAAACCATGGGTTACATCATCCATTATACGAATTATACAAAAAAGAGAACGGATTTTTGAGCAGTACAAGAAAACGAAGAGCAAGGCTTATTATGAGAGATTGGCACAAATACCGCTTTATTACAAGTTATCTACTACGATCGCAAATGAAAATTTTTCAAGGAACTAAATGAAAGGTTGAAAACCAATCCTAAGCTTTTTTTGGACGTATTTAAAGGGGTGCGGATCAAGTGATCTGGGCATTCCAGAAATCGTTTGCAATACCAAGTTGTCGCGGATGATGAAGCAAAGGCAACGTATCTAAATGACTTCTTCCATTCACTATTTATTCCATCGAAACCCGACACTATCACGACAGCTGCTAGCAATGTGCCGCCTATGACGCAGGTGGAACTCAGTGGTCCGGTATCAAAAAGTTGTTGGAGCCATTGGACGAAATCAAGGCGGTTAGCCCTGATGATGTTTTACCTCGCGTATTAAAGCACTGTGCTGCGACCATGCCCATTTATGTTTTCGTTATCTTTACGCAGTCGCTTCGTGCCAGTGAATCGCCTTACGACCGGAAGATAGCACACGTTGTGCCAATTCGTAAAGGGGGTTCGAAAAAAGATGTACAGAATTATAGGCCTGTCCCCTGACTTGTATTGTATGCAAACTAATGGAATAAATAATTTACTCAGCTATAATGAGTCCCCTCACGGAGAACAATGCCCTAACTAAAGAACAGCATCGTTTCCGCAAGGGCCGCACTACACAACTTGTAAAATTATAATCGCGATTTAGGATGGGAAATTTATGCTGAGGGCCAGATAGATTGTTTGTTTTAGACTTTCGAAAAGCTTTCGACACGGTTACGCATGCACTTCTTATTTAAAAGCTACGGCAAATCGGCATACATAGAGATGTCATCAAATGTATTGAAAACTTCTTATCAGAGCGCAGCCAGTGTGTTAATCTTAATGACAAGAAATCCAGTTACGTAAATGTCACCTCAGGAGTCCCACAGGGCTTTGTATTGGGACCTACATTATTTTTGATATACTTAAATGATATAAATTTAGGTATTGCATCCTTCTTGCAACTGTTCGCAGATGACTGCGTGGCGGTACCAAAGTATATCTTGCGATGAAGCTGTGACAGCACAACAGGGAGGCTTGAACAGAATATATGATTGGCGTAAAGAGGAGAACATGTGTTTAAGTGCGAAAAAGTGCAATTGTATGTGTTTTCCCTAGAAAGAAAAACGGCTGTATAAATAACTATTCTATAAATAAGGAGTTCTTTACCACAGTTATTGTCCTCTAAGTGCCTAGGCAGAATGTTTTCTGCTGATTGTTCATGAAATGCGCACATCAGTGAGA